>OX155968.1:22170734-22565878 GCA_944548615.1 Micropterix aruncella
TTTTATCTAACAAAGAGGCAGGATAATTTCTTTCTATTAGTGATTTTTTAAGATTAGAAAGGTACTTATCTAAATTTTCTTTATTATTAATTAAACGGTGTCCGCGAATGGACATTGAATATGGAATTGACTTTTTGGTATGAAACGGATGACAGCTATCGAAATGTAGGTATTGCTCTTTGTTTGTAGGTTTTATATGAATTGCAGTTTTAATGGTGCCTTCGGATAGAGTTAGATCAACGTCTAAGAATGTAATTTGATTTTCTGATATAGTGTATGTAAAATCTAAGGGTCCGAAATTATTTAAATCTGTAAGGAAGTCAGTGAGTGTGTCATGTCCATGTGGCCAAAACAGTATAATATCATCAATAAACCTATACCACAATAGTGGTTGTAAATTTTGAGTAAGAAGAAATTTATTTTCTAATAACCCCATGAAAAGATTCGCATAAGAAGGTGCCATTCTTGTTCCCATTGCTGTACCTTTAATTTGGAGATAAAATTCATCCTCAAAAGAAAAAGCATTCTTAGTGAGGACGAATTCAGCCAACTTACAAAGAAAATTTGTAGAAGGAAATTGGGGGCTGGGCCTTTGATTAAGGTAATGGGAAATCGCTTCTAAGCCTAAATCATGGGGAATATTAGTATAAAGAGAGACAGCGTCAATTGTAACAAGTAATAAGTTGTCAGTCTTAGGAATTGTGGTATTTTTTAGAATCTCGATGAAATGGTAACTATCTTTAATGTGTGACTTGAGATTTTTTACAAATGGCTGTAGAAAGTAATCGACAAAAGCTGAAATTCTTTCTGTGGGTGAGTTAAAACTAGCTACTATCGGTCTTCCTGGATTATTAGGTTTATGAATTTTTGGCAATAAGTAAAAATTTGGTGTTCTGATAGGGTTAGGAATTAAAGTGTTAACATCTTCATCTGATAATTTTTCAATGGTTTTTTGTTGTTCAATATATTTTTTTATTGTATTAGCAAAATTTTGATTCGGATCACTATATAATTTTTTATAGGAAGTTTCGTCTCTGAGTTGCCTCAAACCTTCAGCTACATAGTCTGTTTTATTAAGAATGACTGTAGTTGAACCTTTATCAGCTGGCAAAATGATGATATTGGTATCTTTGCTTAGATTGTTAAGAGCTGAAAGTTCATCAGATGTTAAGTTAGGTGTAGGTTTGAGGCTGTTTAAAAATGTTGGTTGTGTAACTTTGTTCATTAAAACTGTAATAAATATTTCTACAGGATGATTTTTTGGAAGAGAGGGTGGCTCTTTATTAGAATATTGTCGAAATTTTGCCAGTGCGTCATGTAATTTACTATTATTACCATTTTTGTCCCTTGAATGCCAAAACTCACGCCATCTCAAATTACGACAAAATTTTGCTATATCATTTCCAAAACTGAAATGGTCAACTTTGGGAGTTGGTGTGAAATTTAGCCCTTTAGATAAAACTGAATATTCATTATGGTTTATAATTTTTGAGGACAAGTTTTTTACGACAAGTCTATCGCTATTTATAGGAACCTGTGCAGTATTAGAATTTGTAACTGATGATATCAAATTTTCAATAATTGGGATTTCTAAAGGAACTTGTGTAGGTTCGGGATGCATATCTGCATGAGAACAATTGTTTATAAAATGACTATTAGCTGAGAATTTGTTTTGTGATGAATATAAAGGAATGTTTTCGTTATTGTTATAATTTGAAACAGGATTTGAATTATATCTTGTATAATTTTGTTGCGTAGAGTTGTTGATTTTGTGAAAAATTTGTAAATTATGAAACTTATTTTCGTGTTTTAGCCTAATATTGTTTAAATCAATTACAGAACTGCTAACTATTTCACTAGCATATATATAATGCATTGGAGAATACATTTCTATCAAATCAACATAATATATAAGAGACCTTAAATGTTTATCTACCAAAACTTTGTATTCATTGTGTAAAACAAATGTAATCTCCATTGCATAATTAAACCTTAAAGTGTGGAAATTATATTGGATTTCTGGACTTATAGCTGAGAAAGGAAATTTAGGTATTAACCCTTTGGGACATATATGATTATTTAGACATTTTGACAGATATTCTACATGTCCTGTAAATTGTGATGCTTTACGAGAATGATAATTAACCTGATTTAACCAATAATTATATTCGTTCATAGTGATACATGTGATAGCAAAATAAGTAAGTAAAAAGTGTAAAATTGTTTATATTTTGATATTTTAAGGGTGTAAATTTTTTTAAATTATTTTCAATAATATATAAAATTAGATTCATGAAAAGTTACTTATCTGGGGTCCTGGTGGACCAGAAACATTTTACCGATAGTTAATGTCCTCTTTAAATACTTAGGGCAGCAGCACCTGTTTCCGCAATATGTTCTTAGTTATTGCTCACTGCAGCCGAATTATTGTATGCCCTTGGATGTAATGAGTATAGGAGGATGGTTTCTGTAACAGAAATGGATGTTAGTAACTTATTTTAGAAGAAATTATATGACTGAGAATATTTCGACACTAGTCGTATTCATCTCTATGACATTTCTGATAGAACAATTTTTTCAAAATTTTAATTTAAAAAAAACTGAACATAGAGAAATGGGTTAATAATATTTTGCAATATCGTTATAAATACACTATAACCGACCTTGAAAAACATTATTAATAATGATTTTTAATGAAAAATATTAATAAGCTTTTAATGAATATGTCTGAACAAATATAATTACTGTATTAATTTTGCCTATTCAGACCGGGACCCTTGCAAGCGCCTAAAATATTTATAAAAGCCAACTCCCAAGATTTAACGTCTCTTTCTTTAGCGTTATCGCCAAGGCACTTAATAATTTTTACTTTAAAACAATTATCAAAAGTTAAATTGTGTGCCTTAGCATGCAATGCTATTGGAAGTTGACTTTCATTGCCTACGCTTGCCCTGTGATTATTTAACCTAATGCTAAGAGGTGTAGTTGTTTCCCCAATATAAAATGCATTGCAGGTCTGGCAAAGTAATTGATATACAATATTTTTTGAAATGCAACTACTATTAAAAGGAACTCTGTAACTGTTGGGAGTGTTTGGACTAGTAAAATAAATGCTTCGATCTAATAAAGGACATGTTTTACAACGTGATCGACCACAAGGCTGTAGCCCCAAATTTTTGTTATTACTAAGATAATTTCGATTATTTTTATTAAGTATTGATTTTAAATTAGGAGGTTTTCGAAATGATAAAATTGGTGGTATATCTAATAAACCTTTGGTTGATGGGTCGTTAGCTATAATAGGGAATAAATCTGCTAAAATAGGTCGCAGTTTCTCAGTGCCAGGAAAATAAGTAGTACTCAGAAAGATTTTATTTTGATTTAAATTTGATACCAATTTAGGTTTAGGTGAAAATTTTGTTTCGGAATTTATTATATTTTTATCTAACAAAGAGGCAGGATAATTTCTTTCTATTAGTGATTTTTTAAGATTAGAAAGGTACTTATCTAAATTTTCTTTATTATTAATTAAACGGTGTCCGCGAATGGACATTGAATATGGAATTGACTTTTTGGTATGAAACGGATGACAGCTATCGAAATGTAGGTATTGCTCTTTGTTTGTAGGTTTTATATGAATTGCAGTTTTAATGGTGCCTTCGGATAGAGTTAGATCAACGTCTAAGAATGTAATTTGATTTTCTGATATAGTGTATGTAAAATCTAAGGGTCCGAAATTATTTAAATCTGTAAGGAAGTCAGTGAGTGTGTCATGTCCATGTGGCCAAAACAGTATAATATCATCAATAAACCTATACCACAATAGTGGTTGTAAATTTTGAGTAAGAAGAAATTTATTTTCTAATAACCCCATGAAAAGATTCGCATAAGAAGGTGCCATTCTTGTTCCCATTGCTGTACCTTTAATTTGGAGATAAAATTCATCCTCAAAAGAAAAAGCATTCTTAGTGAGGACGAATTCAGCCAACTTACAAAGAAAATTTGTAGAAGGAAATTGGGGGCTGGGCCTTTGATTAAGGTAATGGGAAATCGCTTCTAAGCCTAAATCATGGGGAATATTAGTATAAAGAGAGACAGCGTCAATTGTAACAAGTAATAAGTTGTCAGTCTTAGGAATTGTGGTATTTTTTAGAATCTCGATGAAATGGTAACTATCTTTAATGTGTGACTTGAGATTTTTTACAAATGGCTGTAGAAAGTAATCGACAAAAGCTGAAATTCTTTCTGTGGGTGAGTTAAAACTAGCTACTATCGGTCTTCCTGGATTATTAGGTTTATGAATTTTTGGCAATAAGTAAAAATTTGGTGTTCTGATAGGGTTAGGAATTAAAGTGTTAACATCTTCATCTGATAATTTTTCAATGGTTTTTTGTTGTTCAATATATTTTTTTATTGTATTAGCAAAATTTTGATTCGGATCACTATATAATTTTTTATAGGAAGTTTCGTCTCTGAGTTGCCTCAAACCTTCAGCTACATAGTCTGTTTTATTAAGAATGACTGTAGTTGAACCTTTATCAGCTGGCAAAATGATGATATTGGTATCTTTGCTTAGATTGTTAAGAGCTGAAAGTTCATCAGATGTTAAGTTAGGTGTAGGTTTGAGGCTGTTTAAAAATGTTGGTTGTGTAACTTTGTTCATTAAAACTGTAATAAATATTTCTACAGGATGATTTTTTGGAAGAGAGGGTGGCTCTTTATTAGAATATTGTCGAAATTTTGCCAGTGCGTCATGTAATTTACTATTATTACCATTTTTGTCCCTTGAATGCCAAAACTCACGCCATCTCAAATTACGACAAAATTTTGCTATATCATTTCCAAAACTGAAATGGTCAACTTTGGGAGTTGGTGTGAAATTTAGCCCTTTAGATAAAACTGAATATTCATTATGGTTTATAATTTTTGAGGACAAGTTTTTTACGACAAGTCTATCGCTATTTATAGGAACCTGTGCAGTATTAGAATTTGTAACTGATGATATCAAATTTTCAATAATTGGGATTTCTAAAGGAACTTGTGTAGGTTCGGGATGCATATCTGCATGAGAACAATTGTTTATAAAATGACTATTAGCTGAGAATTTGTTTTGTGATGAATATAAAGGAATGTTTTCGTTATTGTTATAATTTGAAACAGGATTTGAATTATATCTTGTATAATTTTGTTGCGTAGAGTTGTTGATTTTGTGAAAAATTTGTAAATTATGAAACTTATTTTCGTGTTTTAGCCTAATATTGTTTAAATCAATTACAGAACTGCTAACTATTTCACTAGCATATATATAATGCATTGGAGAATACATTTCTATCAAATCAACATAATATATAAGAGACCTTAAATGTTTATCTACCAAAACTTTGTATTCATTGTGTAAAACAAATGTAATCTCCATTGCATAATTAAACCTTAAAGTGTGGAAATTATATTGGATTTCTGGACTTATAGCTGAGAAAGGAAATTTAGGTATTAACCCTTTGGGACATATATGATTATTTAGACATTTTGACAGATATTCTACATGTCCTGTAAATTGTGATGCTTTACGAGAATGATAATTAACCTGATTTAACCAATAATTATATTCGTTCATAGTGATACATGTGATAGCAAAATAAGTAAGTAAAAAGTGTAAAATTGTTTATATTTTGATATTTTAAGGGTGTAAATTTTTTTAAATTATTTTCAATAATATATAAAATTAGATTCATGAAAAGTTACTTATCTGGGGTCCTGGTGGACCAGAAACATTTTACCGATAGTTAATGTCCTCTTTAAATACTTAGGGCAGCAGCACCTGTTTCCGCAATATGTTCTTAGTTATTGCTCACTGCAGCCGAATTATTGTATGCCCTTGGATGTAATGAGTATAGGAGGATGGTTTCTGTAACAGAAATGGATGTTAGTAACTTATTTTAGAAGAAATTATATGACTGAGAATATTTCGACACTAGTCGTATTCATCTCTATGACATTTCTGATAGAACAATTTTTTCAAAATTTTAATTTAAAAAAAACTGAACATAGAGAAATGGGTTAATAATATTTTGCAATATCGTTATAAATACACT
Source organism: Micropterix aruncella (assembly GCA_944548615.1). NCBI lineage: Eukaryota > Metazoa > Arthropoda > Insecta > Lepidoptera > Micropterigidae > Micropterix > Micropterix aruncella. Next base: position 22,176,827 of record OX155968.1, read on the forward strand.
ATAACCGACCTTGAAAAACATTATTAATAATGATTTTTAATGAAAAATATTAATAAGCTTTTAATGAATATGTCTGAACAAATATAATTACTGTATTAATTTTGCCTATTCAGACCGGGACCCTTGCAAGCGCCTAAAATATTTATAAAAGCCAACTCCCAAGATTTAACGTCTCTTTCTTTAGCGTTATCGCCAAGGCACTTAATAATTTTTACTTTAAAACAATTATCAAAAGTTAAATTGTGTGCCTTAGCATGCAATGCTATTGGAAGTTGACTTTCATTGCCTACGCTTGCCCTGTGATTATTTAACCTAATGCTAAGAGGTGTAGTTGTTTCCCCAATATAAAATGCATTGCAGGTCTGGCAAAGTAATTGATATACAATATTTTTTGAAATGCAACTACTATTAAAAGGAACTCTGTAACTGTTGGGAGTGTTTGGACTAGTAAAATAAATGCTTCGATCTAATAAAGGACATGTTTTACAACGTGATCGACCACAAGGCTGTAGCCCCAAATTTTTGTTATTACTAAGATAATTTCGATTATTTTTATTAAGTATTGATTTTAAATTAGGAGGTTTTCGAAATGATAAAATTGGTGGTATATCTAATAAACCTTTGGTTGATGGGTCGTTAGCTATAATAGGGAATAAATCTGCTAAAATAGGTCGCAGTTTCTCAGTGCCAGGAAAATAAGTAGTACTCAGAAAGATTTTATTTTGATTTAAATTTGATACCAATTTAGGTTTAGGTGAAAATTTTGTTTCGGAATTTATTATATTTTTATCTAACAAAGAGGCAGGATAATTTCTTTCTATTAGTGATTTTTTAAGATTAGAAAGGTACTTATCTAAATTTTCTTTATTATTAATTAAACGGTGTCCGCGAATGGACATTGAATATGGAATTGACTTTTTGGTATGAAACGGATGACAGCTATCGAAATGTAGGTATTGCTCTTTGTTTGTAGGTTTTATATGAATTGCAGTTTTAATGGTGCCTTCGGATAGAGTTAGATCAACGTCTAAGAATGTAATTTGATTTTCTGATATAGTGTATGTAAAATCTAAGGGTCCGAAATTATTTAAATCTGTAAGGAAGTCAGTGAGTGTGTCATGTCCATGTGGCCAAAACAGTATAATATCATCAATAAACCTATACCACAATAGTGGTTGTAAATTTTGAGTAAGAAGAAATTTATTTTCTAATAACCCCATGAAAAGATTCGCATAAGAAGGTGCCATTCTTGTTCCCATTGCTGTACCTTTAATTTGGAGATAAAATTCATCCTCAAAAGAAAAAGCATTCTTAGTGAGGACGAATTCAGCCAACTTACAAAGAAAATTTGTAGAAGGAAATTGGGGGCTGGGCCTTTGATTAAGGTAATGGGAAATCGCTTCTAAGCCTAAATCATGGGGAATATTAGTATAAAGAGAGACAGCGTCAATTGTAACAAGTAATAAGTTGTCAGTCTTAGGAATTGTGGTATTTTTTAGAATCTCGATGAAATGGTAACTATCTTTAATGTGTGACTTGAGATTTTTTACAAATGGCTGTAGAAAGTAATCGACAAAAGCTGAAATTCTTTCTGTGGGTGAGTTAAAACTAGCTACTATCGGTCTTCCTGGATTATTAGGTTTATGAATTTTTGGCAATAAGTAAAAATTTGGTGTTCTGATAGGGTTAGGAATTAAAGTGTTAACATCTTCATCTGATAATTTTTCAATGGTTTTTTGTTGTTCAATATATTTTTTTATTGTATTAGCAAAATTTTGATTCGGATCACTATATAATTTTTTATAGGAAGTTTCGTCTCTGAGTTGCCTCAAACCTTCAGCTACATAGTCTGTTTTATTAAGAATGACTGTAGTTGAACCTTTATCAGCTGGCAAAATGATGATATTGGTATCTTTGCTTAGATTGTTAAGAGCTGAAAGTTCATCAGATGTTAAGTTAGGTGTAGGTTTGAGGCTGTTTAAAAATGTTGGTTGTGTAACTTTGTTCATTAAAACTGTAATAAATATTTCTACAGGATGATTTTTTGGAAGAGAGGGTGGCTCTTTATTAGAATATTGTCGAAATTTTGCCAGTGCGTCATGTAATTTACTATTATTACCATTTTTGTCCCTTGAATGCCAAAACTCACGCCATCTCAAATTACGACAAAATTTTGCTATATCATTTCCAAAACTGAAATGGTCAACTTTGGGAGTTGGTGTGAAATTTAGCCCTTTAGATAAAACTGAATATTCATTATGGTTTATAATTTTTGAGGACAAGTTTTTTACGACAAGTCTATCGCTATTTATAGGAACCTGTGCAGTATTAGAATTTGTAACTGATGATATCAAATTTTCAATAATTGGGATTTCTAAAGGAACTTGTGTAGGTTCGGGATGCATATCTGCATGAGAACAATTGTTTATAAAATGACTATTAGCTGAGAATTTGTTTTGTGATGAATATAAAGGAATGTTTTCGTTATTGTTATAATTTGAAACAGGATTTGAATTATATCTTGTATAATTTTGTTGCGTAGAGTTGTTGATTTTGTGAAAAATTTGTAAATTATGAAACTTATTTTCGTGTTTTAGCCTAATATTGTTTAAATCAATTACAGAACTGCTAACTATTTCACTAGCATATATATAATGCATTGGAGAATACATTTCTATCAAATCAACATAATATATAAGAGACCTTAAATGTTTATCTACCAAAACTTTGTATTCATTGTGTAAAACAAATGTAATCTCCATTGCATAATTAAACCTTAAAGTGTGGAAATTATATTGGATTTCTGGACTTATAGCTGAGAAAGGAAATTTAGGTATTAACCCTTTGGGACATATATGATTATTTAGACATTTTGACAGATATTCTACATGTCCTGTAAATTGTGATGCTTTACGAGAATGATAATTAACCTGATTTAACCAATAATTATATTCGTTCATAGTGATACATGTGATAGCAAAATAAGTAAGTAAAAAGTGTAAAATTGTTTATATTTTGATATTTTAAGGGTGTAAATTTTTTTAAATTATTTTCAATAATATATAAAATTAGATTCATGAAAAGTTACTTATCTGGGGTCCTGGTGGACCAGAAACATTTTACCGATAGTTAATGTCCTCTTTAAATACTTAGGGCAGCAGCACCTGTTTCCGCAATATGTTCTTAGTTATTGCTCACTGCAGCCGAATTATTGTATGCCCTTGGATGTAATGAGTATAGGAGGATGGTTTCTGTAACAGAAATGGATGTTAGTAACTTATTTTAGAAGAAATTATATGACTGAGAATATTTCGACACTAGTCGTATTCATCTCTATGACATTTCTGATAGAACAATTTTTTCAAAATTTTAATTTAAAAAAAACTGAACATAGAGAAATGGGTTAATAATATTTTGCAATATCGTTATAAATACACTATAACCGACCTTGAAAAACATTATTAATAATGATTTTTAATGAAAAATATTAATAAGCTTTTAATGAATATGTCTGAACAAATATAATTACTGTATTAATTTTGCCTATTCAGACCGGGACCCTTGCAAGCGCCTAAAATATTTATAAAAGCCAACTCCCAAGATTTAACGTCTCTTTCTTTAGCGTTATCGCCAAGGCACTTAATAATTTTTACTTTAAAACAATTATCAAAAGTTAAATTGTGTGCCTTAGCATGCAATGCTATTGGAAGTTGACTTTCATTGCCTACGCTTGCCCTGTGATTATTTAACCTAATGCTAAGAGGTGTAGTTGTTTCCCCAATATAAAATGCATTGCAGGTCTGGCAAAGTAATTGATATACAATATTTTTTGAAATGCAACTACTATTAAAAGGAACTCTGTAACTGTTGGGAGTGTTTGGACTAGTAAAATAAATGCTTCGATCTAATAAAGGACATGTTTTACAACGTGATCGACCACAAGGCTGTAGCCCCAAATTTTTGTTATTACTAAGATAATTTCGATTATTTTTATTAAGTATTGATTTTAAATTAGGAGGTTTTCGAAATGATAAAATTGGTGGTATATCTAATAAACCTTTGGTTGATGGGTCGTTAGCTATAATAGGGAATAAATCTGCTAAAATAGGTCGCAGTTTCTCAGTGCCAGGAAAATAAGTAGTACTCAGAAAGATTTTATTTTGATTTAAATTTGATACCAATTTAGGTTTAGGTGAAAATTTTGTTTCGGAATTTATTATATTTTTATCTAACAAAGAGGCAGGATAATTTCTTTCTATTAGTGATTTTTTAAGATTAGAAAGGTACTTATCTAAATTTTCTTTATTATTAATTAAACGGTGTCCGCGAATGGACATTGAATATGGAATTGACTTTTTGGTATGAAACGGATGACAGCTATCGAAATGTAGGTATTGCTCTTTGTTTGTAGGTTTTATATGAATTGCAGTTTTAATGGTGCCTTCGGATAGAGTTAGATCAACGTCTAAGAATGTAATTTGATTTTCTGATATAGTGTATGTAAAATCTAAGGGTCCGAAATTATTTAAATCTGTAAGGAAGTCAGTGAGTGTGTCATGTCCATGTGGCCAAAACAGTATAATATCATCAATAAACCTATACCACAAAAGTGGTTGTAAATTTTGAGTAAGAAGAAATTTATTTTCTAATAACCCCATGAAAAGATTCGCATAAGAAGGTGCCATTCTTGTTCCCATTGCTGTACCTTTAATTTGGAGATAAAATTCATCCTCAAAAGAAAAAGCATTCTTAGTGAGGACGAATTCAGCCAACTTACAAAGAAAATTTGTAGAAGGAAATTGGGGGCTGGGCCTTTGATTAAGGTAATGGGAAATCGCTTCTAAGCCTAAATCATGGGGAATATTAGTATAAAGAGAGACAGCGTCAATTGTAACAAGTAATAAGTTGTCAGTCTTAGGAATTGTGGTATTTTTTAGAATCTCGATGAAATGGTAACTATCTTTAATGTGTGACTTGAGATTTTTTACAAATGGCTGTAGAAAGTAATCGACAAAAGCTGAAATTCTTTCTGTGGGTGAGTTAAAACTAGCTACTATCGGTCTTCCTGGATTATTAGGTTTATGAATTTTTGGCAATAAGTAAAAATTTGGTGTTCTGATAGGGTTAGGAATTAAAGTGTTAACATCTTCATCTGATAATTTTTCAATGGTTTTTTGTTGTTCAATATATTTTTTTATTGTATTAGCAAAATTTTGATTCGGATCACTATATAATTTTTTATAGGAAGTTTCGTCTCTGAGTTGCCTCAAACCTTCAGCTACATAGTCTGTTTTATTAAGAATGACTGTAGTTGAACCTTTATCAGCTGGCAAAATGATGATATTGGTATCTTTGCTTAGATTGTTAAGAGCTGAAAGTTCATCAGATGTTAAGTTAGGTGTAGGTTTGAGGCTGTTTAAAAATGTTGGTTGTGTAACTTTGTTCATTAAAACTGTAATAAATATTTCTACAGGATGATTTTTTGGAAGAGAGGGTGGCTCTTTATTAGAATATTGTCGAAATTTTGCCAGTGCGTCATGTAATTTATAAATTATAGTACAATTAATTGTAATTTGAGATGGCGTGAGTTTTGGCATTCAAGGGACAAAAATGGTAATAATAGTAAATTACATGACGCACTGGCAAAATTTCGACAATATTCTAATAAAGAGCCACCCTCTCTTCCAAAAAATCATCCTGTAGAAATATTTATTACAGTTTTAATGAACAAAGTTACACAACCAACATTTTTAAACAGCCTCAAACCTACACCTAACTTAACATCTGATGAACTTTCAGCTCTTAACAATCTAAGCAAAGATACCAATATCATCATTTTGCCAGCTGATAAAGGTTCAACTACAGTCATTCTTAATAAAACAGACTATGTAGCTGAAGGTTTGAGGCAACTCAGAGACGAAACTTCCTATAAAAAATTATATAGTGATCCGAATCAAAATTTTGCTAATACAATAAAAAAATATATTGAACAACAAAAAACCATTGAAAAATTATCAGATGAAGATGTTAACACTTTAATTCCTAACCCTATCAGAACACCAAATTTTTACTTATTGCCAAAAATTCATAAACCTAATAATCCAGGAAGACCGATAGTAGCTAGTTTTAACTCACCCACAGAAAGAATTTCAGCTTTTGTCGATTACTTTCTACAGCCATTTGTAAAAAATCTCAAGTCACACATTAAAGATAGTTACCATTTCATCGAGATTCTAAAAAATACCACAATTCCTAAGACTGACAACTTATTACTTGTTACAATTGACGCTGTCTCTCTTTATACTAATATTCCCCATGATTTAGGCTTAGAAGCGATTTCCCATTACCTTAATCAAAGGCCCAGCCCCCAATTTCCTTCTACAAATTTTCTTTGTAAGTTGGCTGAATTCGTCCTCACTAAGAATGCTTTTTCTTTTGAGGATGAATTTTATCTCCAAATTAAAGGTACAGCAATGGGAACAAGAATGGCACCTTCTTATGCGAATCTTTTCATGGGGTTATTAGAAAATAAATTTCTTCTTACTCAAAATTTACAACCACTATTGTGGTATAGGTTTATTGATGATATTATACTGTTTTGGCCACATGGACATGACACACTCACTGACTTCCTTACAGATTTAAATAATTTCGGACCCTTAGATTTTACATACACTATATCAGAAAATCAAATTACATTCTTAGACGTTGATCTAACTCTATCCGAAGGCACCATTAAAACTGCAATTCATATAAAACCTACAAACAAAGAGCAATACCTACATTTCGATAGCTGTCATCCGTTTCATACCAAAAAGTCAATTCCATATTCAATGTCCATTCGCGGACACCGTTTAATTAATAATAAAGAAAATTTAGATAAGTACCTTTCTAATCTTAAAAAATCACTAATAGAAAGAAATTATCCTGCCTCTTTGTTAGATAAAAATATAATAAATTCCGAAACAAAATTTTCACCTAAACCTAAATTGGTATCAAATTTAAATCAAAATAAAATCTTTCTGAGTACTACTTATTTTCCTGGCACTGAGAAACTGCGACCTATTTTAGCAGATTTATTCCCTATTATAGCTAACGACCCATCAACCAAAGGTTTATTAGATATACCACCAATTTTATCATTTCGAAAACCTCCTAATTTAAAATCAATACTTAATAAAAATAATCGAAATTATCTTAGTAATAACAAAAATTTGGGGCTACAGCCTTGTGGTCGATCACGTTGTAAAACATGTCCTTTATTAGATCGAAGCATTTATTTTACTAGTCCAAACACTCCCAACAGTTACAGAGTTCCTTTTAATAGTAGTTGCATTTCAAAAAATATTGTATATCAATTACTTTGCCAGACCTGCAATGCATTTTATATTGGGGAAACAACTACACCTCTTAGCATTAGGTTAAATAATCACAGGGCAAGCGTAGGCAATGAAAGTCAACTTCCAATAGCATTGCATGCTAAGGCACACAATTTAACTTTTGATAATTGTTTTAAAGTAAAAATTATTAAGTGCCTTGGCGATAACGCTAAAGAAAGAGACGTTAAATCTTGGGAGTTGGCTTTTATAAATATTTTAGGCGCTTGCAAGGGTCCCGGTCTGAATAGGCAAAATTAATACAGTAATTATATTTGTTCAGACATATTCATTAAAAGCTTATTAATATTTTTCATTAAAAATCATTATTAATAATGTTTTTCAAGGTCGGTTATAGTGTATTTATAACGATATTGCAAAATATTATTAACCCATTTCTCTATGTTCAGTTTTTTTTAAATTAAAATTTTGAAAAAATTGTTCTATCAGAAATGTCATAGAGATGAATACGACTAGTGTCGAAATATTCTCAGTCATATAATTTCTTCTAAAATAAGTTACTAACATCCATTTCTGTTACAGAAACCATCCTCCTATACTCATTACATCCAAGGGCATACAATAATTCGGCTGCAGTGAGCAATAACTAAGAACATATTGCGGAAACAGGTGCTGCTGCCCTAAGTATTTAAAGAGGACATTAACTATCGGTAAAATGTTTCTGGTCCACCAGGACCCCAGATAAGTAACTTTTCATGAATCTAATTTTATATATTATTGAAAATAATTTAAAAAAATTTACACCCTTAAAATATCAAAATATAAACAATTTTACACTTTTTACTTACTTATTTTGCTATCACATGTATCACTATGAACGAATATAATTATTGGTTAAATCAGGTTAATTATCATTCTCGTAAAGCATCACAATTTACAGGACATGTAGAATATCTGTCAAAATGTCTAAATAATCATATATGTCCCAAAGGGTTAATACCTAAATTTCCTTTCTCAGCTATAAGTCCAGAAATCCAATATAATTTCCACACTTTAAGGTTTAATTATGCAATGGAGATTACATTTGTTTTACACAATGAATACAAAGTTTTGGTAGATAAACATTTAAGGTCTCTTATATATTATGTTGATTTGATAGAAATGTATTCTCCAATGCATTATATATATGCTAGTGAAATAGTTAGCAGTTCTGTAATTGATTTAAACAATATTAGGCTAAAACACGAAAATAAGTTTCATAATTTACAAATTTTTCACAAAATCAACAACTCTACGCAACAAAATTATACAAGATATAATTCAAATCCTGTTTCAAATTATAACAATAACGAAAACATTCCTTTATATTCATCACAAAACAAATTCTCAGCTAATAGTCATTTTATAAACAATTGTTCTCATGCAGATATGCATCCCGAACCTACACAAGTTCCTTTAGAAATCCCAATTATTGAAAATTTGATATCATCAGTTACAAATTCTAATACTGCACAGGTTCCTATAAATAGCGATAGACTTGTCGTAAAAAACTTGTCCTCAAAAATTATAAACCATAATGAATATTCAGTTTTATCTAAAGGGCTAAATTTCACACCAACTCCCAAAGTTGACCATTTCAGTTTTGGAAATGATATAGCAAAATTTTGTCGTAATTTGAGATGGCGTGAGTTTTGGCATTCAAGGGACAAAAATGGTAATAATAGTAAATTACATGACGCACTGGCAAAATTTCGACAATATTCTAATAAAGAGCCACCCTCTCTTCCAAAAAATCATCCTGTAGAAATATTTATTACAGTTTTAATGAACAAAGTTACACAACCAACATTTTTAAACAGCCTCAAACCTACACCTAACTTAACATCTGATGAACTTTCAGCTCTTAACAATCTAAGCAAAGATACCAATATCATCATTTTGCCAGCTGATAAAGGTTCAACTACAGTCATTCTTAATAAAACAGACTATGTAGCTGAAGGTTTGAGGCAACTCAGAGACGAAACTTCCTATAAAAAATTATATAGTGATCCGAATCAAAATTTTGCTAATACAATAAAAAAATATATTGAACAACAAAAAACCATTGAAAAATTATCAGATGAAGATGTTAACACTTTAATTCCTAACCCTATCAGAACACCAAATTTTTACTTATTGCCAAAAATTCATAAACCTAATAATCCAGGAAGACCGATAGTAGCTAGTTTTAACTCACCCACAGAAAGAATTTCAGCTTTTGTCGATTACTTTCTACAGCCATTTGTAAAAAATCTCAAGTCACACATTAAAGATAGTTACCATTTCATCGAGATTCTAAAAAATACCACAATTCCTAAGACTGACAACTTATTACTTGTTACAATTGACGCTGTCTCTCTTTATACTAATATTCCCCATGATTTAGGCTTAGAAGCGATTTCCCATTACCTTAATCAAAGGCCCAGCCCCCAATTTCCTTCTACAAATTTTCTTTGTAAGTTGGCTGAATTCGTCCTCACTAAGAATGCTTTTTCTTTTGAGGATGAATTTTATCTCCAAATTAAAGGTACAGCAATGGGAACAAGAATGGCACCTTCTTATGCGAATCTTTTCATGGGGTTATTAGAAAATAAATTTCTTCTTACTCAAAATTTACAACCACTATTGTGGTATAGGTTTATTGATGATATTATACTGTTTTGGCCACATGGACATGACACACTCACTGACTTCCTTACAGATTTAAATAATTTCGGACCCTTAGATTTTACATACACTATATCAGAAAATCAAATTACATTCTTAGACGTTGATCTAACTCTATCCGAAGGCACCATTAAAACTGCAATTCATATAAAACCTACAAACAAAGAGCAATACCTACATTTCGATAGCTGTCATCCGTTTCATACCAAAAAGTCAATTCCATATTCAATGTCCATTCGCGGACACCGTTTAATTAATAATAAAGAAAATTTAGATAAGTACCTTTCTAATCTTAAAAAATCACTAATAGAAAGAAATTATCCTGCCTCTTTGTTAGATAAAAATATAATAAATTCCGAAACAAAATTTTCACCTAAACCTAAATTGGTATCAAATTTAAATCAAAATAAAATCTTTCTGAGTACTACTTATTTTCCTGGCACTGAGAAACTGCGACCTATTTATATATATATATATATATATATATATATATATATATATATATATATATATATATATATATATATATATATATATATATATATATATATATATATATATATATATATATATATATATATATATATATATATATATATATATAAAAGCTACTTGAACAGCAGCGAAGGAAATCCCAGCTTGGATTGGGAAACGCTTATGTTTGAATGAGATATACTTACGGATGTGCACGACTTTCGATTGTGCATGTTAGTTTATGGGTCCCTTTACCGTCGACGAACGATCACTCATCATCCATATATCTCAAAAATCGAGCTTTTCCTTTTGCAACACAAAATGCCTCCAATTGAGGCGAATTAAAGCGAAAAAACTAAAATAAAACACTTTGATCACATCGGCAAAGGCCGTTTCATAAATGGAGGATGACGTTTCGAAATAATTCAAAATTTCGGACGTTTCCAACATTTAAAATATGACATTATTAGGCTGCGTTAGTTATCAACGAGCCATTAAATCGAAATGAAAATATAAAACCTCCAATGCACAATGAAATGAAAGAAGATACTTCGATCTTAATTTCTTGCAGAGAAGTTTATACTAAAGACTATATAATCATATCAAAATAAGGTAAACTTTGTTATGTGTCTAAATAAAATAGGATATAACGTTGTATTTAGGGCTTGCTTGTGTAACGATAAAGTGTATTTATTTGTAGAGGCGCCAGCTACACATGCGAGAAATAGATGTTAGACCACATAAACAAATGCAAAGGGCCTCCCTCCGCCTGGGAAGTTACCTTTGTGCGTGGGAGTGGAGCGACGCCAAGGATACCACGGCAGCTCAGTCGTGCTCAGGGGTGGTTAAAATATTGTGTTGACGCCGTCCAAATGTCGAGAGCATTCAAAGTGAATTTGACGGTCAAATACCCTAATTATGTTTATTATAATATGAATTTCGATATAACTCGTGAGAGGACTAAAAGAAGAAGAAGAAGCGATATCAAATTTACAAAGCGGCGGCGACGAGATCGAATATTATGATTTATTCACCGCGCCCTCTATCGGCGTACCGACGAGGTACTGCGCCGGCGCGCGTAAATCGCGCCCGCTTGGAGCGCTCGCCCTCGCTGGCCGTCCGCCGCCTTACCACAATCAATGGGTAAATCGTCTAATGAAGATATTGGAAATGATTACTAGATAATTAATATTTAAAAACGAGAAATGCTAATTTGAATTTAAGTACGCTATAAACCAGCAGATGCTGCGATAATTAATTATGTACTGCGGTTCCTTTCTCCGCTAAATGATAGAATTAAATTATATGATTTAAAACTTTCTTTTATAAAATTATTCTTTTATTTATCCCTTGCCCTGAAACATTACTCTGTCCCGTGTTAGTCGGGTACCTACGGGACTATAGCCCGCTCTGACCCGGCGGTATTTTTAACTACCGTCTTAATTTCTTCAATTCTCTCAATAATGATTATTAACTCAAATGAAAGGTTTATTTAACAGAAAAATATATTTTATTTAATTATAAGAAAGAAAGCTAAGCCATAGCATATGGCGAATCCGAGTAATATAAATTTAGCAATATTCTAAGATTAGACTCATGGAAATTGAACGTTACGGCTTTCGATTTTTCAGGACTAAATTCGGCGAAGTGGGATTTTGGACAGGTACTGTGGTTCTTCGGGTCCTGGAAATACAGGAGGAACACACTGCTACCCTCGGGAGTATTGGGAGGTTGCTTCTGGATTTACCACCTGCTCCCCGGATACGATTTTAAAATTTAAACTGTTATTTCCGAATCAATATTTAAATGGTACTAGAGAAATCGATTGAGGCGCGAAGGCGGAATGCGATGCTTAGACACCGGGAATTATTGCTGATCCTACGCACTACCTACCTCTATTTCGACGTACTCAATTTAATAAATTTTGATTTTATATGACTCTAATTTATTCGCTAACGAAGATATGGCAACGGAAATTTACAGGGATTTGGCTTTAAAAATAATTCTTTTAATTTAAATTTATTATTTTTGAAATCTGATTTTATGCGGGGAAGCTAATGATTACAGATAGAAGACTTGCCTGTATAAGGTATGGAATCCGCTGAGGTCCTGCCCGGATGCTGAACTGAGTTTAGTTATAGATTTTAAAGTTCACAAAATTTAGACTGTGTCGACTGGCACAAAATGAATAATTAACTGGGCGGTAGCCGGCCCGCTCCGCCAACGGCGGAGCGGCCGGTCTCTTGTCGACCGTCCTCTTCGGTGGTTGCCAGCCAAAAAAAAAAGGGAGATTTCTCTTCTCCTATTGTAAAATTATTCTACCTTATCGACTAAAGAATTAATTAGGGACGTGCGCGACTGTCGCCTATATACGGTAAGACGTTCGATGTATCGCGTCTACTGCGCGATGATAAATTTAATTGATTTGATTATTTAGACTATTTAAATTAAAGTTTGTTTACAATAAAACTAGGCCCTAACAACTTGTATAAATTTGTATAACATTAGCAAATGTATAAAGAAACATGGTAGAAAAACTGTATAACATTTTTATATTTGATAAGGTTTTGTAAATAATCCGTTCATAGGATGATGATTCGCAGTAAAATAAAATTAGTAAAAGCTACTTGAACAGCAGCGAAGGAAATCCCAGCTTGGATTGGGAAACGCATATGTTTGAATGAGATATACTTACGGATGTGCACGACTTTCGATTGTGCATGTTAGTTTATGGGTCCCTTTACCGTCGACGAACGATCACTCATCATCCATATATCTCAAAAATCGAGCTTTTCCTTTTGCAACACAAAATGCCTCCAATTGAGGCGAATTAAAGCGAAAAAACTAAAATAAAACACTTTGATCACATCGGCAAAGGCCGTTTCATAAATGGAGGATGACGTTTCGAAATAATTCAAAATTTCGGACGTTTCCAACATTTAAAATATGACATTATTAGGCTGCGTTAGTTATCAACGAGCCATTAAATCGAAATAAAAATATAAAACCTCCAATGCACAATGAAATGAAAGAAGATACTTCGATCTTAATTTCTGGCAGAGAAGTTTATACTAAAGACTATATAATCATATCAAAATAAGGTAAACTTGTATAAAATTGTATAACATTAGCAAATGTATAAAGAAACATGGTAGAAAAACTGTATAATATTTTTATATTTGATTAGGTTTTGTAAACAATCCGTTCATAGGATGATGATTCGCAGTAAAATAAAATTAGTAAAAGCTACTTGAACAGCAGCGAAGGAAATCCCAGCTTGGATTGGGAAAGGCTTATGTTTGAATGAGATATACTTACGGATGTGCACGACTTTCGATTGTGCATGTTAGTTTATGGGTCCCTTTACCGTCGACGAACGATCACTCATCATCCATATATCTCAAAAATCGAGCTTTTCCTTTTGCAACACAAAATGCCTCCAATTGAGGCGAATTAAAGCGAAAAAACTAAAATAAAACACATTGATCACATCGGCAAAGACCGTTTCATAAATGGAGGATAACGTTTCGAAATAATTCAAAATTTCGGACGTTTCCAACATTTAAAATATGACATTATTAGGCTGCGTTAGTTATCAACGAGCCATTAAATCGAAATAAAAATATAAAACCTCCAATGCACAATGAAATGAAAGAAGATACTTCGATCTTAATTTCTGGCAGAGAAGTTTATACTAAAGACTATATAATAATATCAAAATAAGGTAAACTTGTATAAAATTGTATAACATTAGCAAATGTATAAAGAAACATGGTAGAAAAACTGTATAACATTTTTATATTTGATGAGGTTTTGTAAATAATCCGTTCATAGGATGATGATTCGCAGTAAAATAAAATTAGTAAAAGCTACTTGAACAGCAGCGAAAGAAATCCCAGCTTGGATTGGGAAACGCTTATGTTTGAATGAGATATACTTACGGATGTGCACGACTTTCGATTGTGCATGTTAGTTTATGGGTCCCTTTACCGTCGACGAACGATCACTCATCATCCATATATCTCAAAAATCGAGCTTTTCCTTTTGCAACACAAAATGCCTCCAATTGATATAAATGTGTGTGTGTGTGTGTGTGTAATAAAATAGCGAGGATAAAGTAATACAATGCTATGGAACTTTACCGCGAATAGATCCTCCAGCTATGTAGAGCATCTTGACCCTGCTAAGGAAGTAAGGATCCAAGATCAGCGCAGCGGCTATATTGGTGAGTGGACCAAAACAGAAAATCACCAACCTCCCTGAAAATATTTTTTTTTATAAATCCTGTTAGGTTAGGTTACTCTACACTCAACCTACAAGTGTTCGGTACCAGGAAACTAGATTAAGTTGCATATTACCAGATTCAAAGAAGCGTCAGTGAAAAATATGTTGCCGAAATATGAACTAGATATTATTTTACCTACTACAAATAACAATTAGTTAAAAAAGTACTTTTTTTGCTCACCGTAATTTGACTGATCACCCTAATCACCCGTTATTATCTTATTTAGACTTAGAAATCTGAGGACGTTTCCTATAACTCTGCTTTTTTAAGTATAACTCTGCCTATAGCCATGCTTCAGCGGGGTTTAAATTAAAAATATTCTAAAATGAAAATTTAATACTTCGTAATTCTGTTATTATTTTAATGCTAGAATGGAAATACCCATGCCTTAGAATCCTAAGAATAATCCTTCTAACCTTGTTATTCATTTCGTAATAACTCTAATAGTATACAAATATATTTTAATTGTAAAATGAATAATTTCAAAATCGAACATGAAATTTTCGATTATTATAGGCGATAAAAAACCCGTTTGCTCCCTTTTCCGAATTACCTATGTTTTTGCCTTGCTTTTGGGTCTGTGCGCGAAACCTATGAAGCACCTCTTTGATTTTGTAAATCAGCGAAACACTTCTCTATTATTTGGATACAGTGACGAAAAAAACTCATATTGCATTATAATTATTTATGGTGCCTGCTAATTTAAGTTAAACACAAACTATAAAAGATTAAATATTATGTTCCTAACTATAAGTAACTAGAAGTTTTGCGTTTGTCGGTGTTCGTTATCAATGGCGTGCCCAGGGTTGGTGAATGGGGCATACCTTTTGTGTGTTTTTACGCTTTATATAGTAAAAATGTGGTACCTCTATACTTTTCAATCTTCAGTTTGAAATTTACTGCTTGTGTCGTAGATTCAATAAATCACACTGAAGGAATGCTACTGCTAGACAGAATTTAACATATACTTATGAGCTGTCGCATACCTGCGGTGGCTTTA
The DNA here is from genome assembly GCA_944548615.1 of Micropterix aruncella. Lineage (NCBI taxonomy): Eukaryota > Metazoa > Arthropoda > Insecta > Lepidoptera > Micropterigidae > Micropterix > Micropterix aruncella. The sequence goes on from OX155968.1 coordinate 22,192,629, forward strand.
AGAAATGCCGTTGTATGTGCTTGAGCGGGTGAAATCAAGTTAAGACAGAACTCACCACAAGGGACAATTTCCTCCATTGTTTATCAGGCAATAAAAACCATAAATCAATTGAAATTATACAATAAAAGTTACTTGTTCAAATCAAACGGAACTAAATACGGAACACGCTCCCATACTACTTCATGCTAATGCAAGCCTAGCTTATTCGCCAATAGAAAGTCGTATAACATACGGGGTGTTATTACAGCACGGGCTTTTTTTTCTGTGGGTGAATCAATACAACGTAGTAAGCAACTTTTGATAAAAATTTTTGGAAAAAACTGAAAAATAAACTTTTTTTTTTAAAAAAAAAATTTTTTTTTTTGAAAATTCGTTTTTTTAATTTTGGTTTTAAATATTATGAAAAGCTATGATCACGATGCGCTATCCAGCGGTTGGTAAAATGTCGCTGATATTGTTTATTTAAGACTTATTACCTACCGCTAGATGGCGCAGCAGGCTCAAACGCTTCTCAAACCTTTATTTAACAGTCAACTTCTTCAAATTTTCAAATTAAAAAAAAAAAAAAAAAAAAAAAAAATCCAAAAAAAAATTTTTTTTTCGGTTTTTTCCAAATTTTTTTATCAACAGTTGCTTACTTCGTTGTACTGATTCTCCCACAGAAAAAAAAGCCCGGGCTGTAATAACAACCTGTATATTGTTTTGCGTATTTTGCCGCAGGTTAGAATTAGAGGACCACTGAATTTAAGAGCCCCGTTGCAAGCCCGTGTCTGCGAGCGAGATGACCAGCTGAACCCAACAGCGAATTGTTGCGCTGTCGATAAGCTGTTTTATTGCGTGGAGCGATCTGTGCCGTCTAGCAATAGGCGCTCGCAAATTAGTTTTTTAGTTTAAGATTTTTAAGAGGTAAGACAAGCCGGGCTTTTCGGCTTGTATGATGGAGCCGCCACTGTTTGCTATGTGTCTCGGTTTCAACACTTATTACTTAGTAAAAGATAGTACTTAAAAATCAAGGTGTTTAAAAATCTGAAAAGTTATAAAATTTCAACTTTAAGCAAACTTTTTAGAAATTCTTTAATAATATCACGAGTACCTGCCATTCCATTCTGTCCGTTTATGGAATCAGCTCCCTCACTCTATTAGGCATACACCTTCGTTGCACACTTTCAAGAAGTTGTTGACGAAACATAATACCTCATAAATAGGATAGAAAACGAATTTACCGCGTGAAATTTGTAGCACCCGACGTTTCGGTGACGTTGCAGCCGCCGTTGTCGATGGTAGACTGGTCTACCCTGGACAACAGCGGCGGCAACGTCACCGAAACGTCGGGTGCTACAAATTTCACGCGGTAAATTCGTTTTCTATCCTATTTATAATGTCAAACAACCGCGATAGTCTTCGATTTTAATAAATACCTCATCTTTTCCTCTCCTTTATCCTTCCTTGGGCCACCTAAGCATAAGTTATTGACATATATTTGAATAAGTTTATATAAAATTTTACTTGACTACTTCTGTGTGTATTATACGGTGACAATTAGGAATTGGTTTATCAACTGGTTGACTGTAAGATATCGCTATAGCGATAAGTCCGCCATTTGTGAATAAATTGTCTTTTTTTAAACCAGTGTAATATTTATTAAGTATTGTTTTATAGCACAATAAAGTTATTCTATTATATTCTACTTTAGTATCTATGTATTATAAGATGTTAAATTCTATTAATATTGCAGCCAAATTAGACAATATTCCCTGGGTCATTGCAAACATTCAGTGCATTTATTAATTAATTTTAATTATCAAAAAATCTTCTCCCCTTCGATCTAATTTAGATAAAATTCCATAATGTTATTGCAATGTGGCGTATGACTGTGAAATTATTTAAAAATATAAATATCAGCTATTTACTTTTAAAGTAGTAGTTTAATTAGTTTAAATTTTAGTTAATGAATAGTGACGCCATATAATACGTTGGTTATGCAGTCAAAGCAGCGCATTTCCGGGTTCTTTTGTATTAAAATAATATACATATAATACAATATAATATTCACCCGGGTATTGTTTGGAGAGCTTGAGGAGGACCAGTACCGCATCCTCGGGCTGGGGCTCGGGTAAAACGGAGGGGTCGTAAGGCACATCTCCCAAGCCGTCATTCCCATTAACATCTATCACCTCTTTGAATGGTGGTACTAGGGGCTGTGATGCTCCGGGATAAAATGGAATCTAAAGACAGAGATAGTTAAAACATTTCTTAGGAAAGTGTGAAATTCTGTTTTAGATATGGATACAAGTAAAGATGCCTTGTCATTGGATTTCTTTCGAGAGTAATTGATCTTTTTCATTATATATAATTCATCCCAACCTTTACAACCCGACATCTCTGGAATTTATAATTATGGCTGTTGTCTTGTCACCCTAAGGAAAGTCGCAAGACTTTAGGACGTAAAACAAACTACTATTCCAGTTCCGCCACTGCCCAGCAGTGCCCTTCCTCAAAAAGCAAGGGCTTTGGAAAGCCAATGGGGCTCCCTTGCGTACTAAAGTAATCTGGGTATTGTTTCGAGAGCTTGAGGACGACCAGTACTGCATCCTCGGGCAGGGGCTAGGGTAAAGAGGGGTCGTAAGGCACATCCCCCAAGCCGTCGTTCCCATTAACATCTATCACTTCCTTGGTTTGTGGTACTAGAGGCTCTGAAGCTCCGGCATAAAATGGAATCTAAAGATAGAGATAAATATGGTTAGGATTCTGCTTAGGAAAGTATAGAAGTTCTGTTCCAGATATGGATACAAGTAACCATGTCTTCTCATTGGATTTCTTTCAAGAAATATGTATAGGTATCATTAATTATATATTCAACGAACCCATATCAGAAAGTTATAACTATTGCTGTGGTCTTGTCACCCTAAGATGAGCTGCAAAGACTTTAGGACGCAAAACAATCCACTGGTCCAGTTCGCCACTGCCCAGCAGAGGACTTCATCAAAATTCATGGGCGTTGGCAAGCCAATGGGACTCCCTTGCTTAGTAGTTTTGGTAAGATGACTCCTTCCACTAGACTGGTCACCGCTCGAGGTCATGTTAAGACCGTTTAAACCATTAAACGGAGAGAGGGAAAAATGTTCCCACCAACAATTTCATCGATTATTCGTTAAATTACTACATTCCAGAATTCAAACGTGATTCTAATCTTTACATACATGAGATTGGAATTTATACGATGGTGAAAGCGAAAGACCGATTTAAAAATTTATCGAACTTTGAATTCTATCTTTTACTGTTTTTTCAACGTGGCGCTTTGCAGACTAATAATTTTCTTTTTTTTAATGATTGTGTGTTTGCCGGGTGTGTACAGTCCGAAAGTAGGGCGGTGTCGACTACAACGGGCGAAGCCGTCATCCCAAGCTGGTACAACAATATGTGATCATTCTTTCAGCCGTGTGATGAGCGTAGAAAACTTAGAGACAAGACAATCTACTGTCTAGCTCACCAGCAGCACGTTAGAGACCAACGCCTTACGACGAGGCACCGGGAAAGGTCCCCAGCGGGCAGCCTCGCTCCCTAACTACCGGTTCTGGTAGGATATTTCCGTCTGGAGTTAACCGTCAGGATACCTCCATCCTCCCAACTGGTTATGACTCCGAAGTCGCTTACGCGACCACTACCTGTTGTATTACAGCGGTAATTCAAATTGAATTTATCTCGGACCTGGGAGTTATTTGCCCGTAGTGCCACATGGGACCGATTGGCCCAAGGTCATTTCAAGAGTGGCATGACAACAGGTCAACGTTCATCTCCGCTGTTTAGGAGACAGTATATTTCCATAGTCCCCAGACTCCTTCAGTGCACAACCGATTGGCATCGCCGAACGGTGCGCAAACCATCCATTAGCGCCGAGATGCAATCCCGTCAGGAGAAACCGGTACACCAGCTTTGAGTCCTGAGATGCATGAGTCTTACCCGGGGTAGCCTTACGCACGAGGAGGCTTTTGAATAGGAGCTGAATCGTGAGTTGAGCCGATCCGAGATCAAAATGGATCTTATGACCCAAGCTGCACGAAACCATTCGCTACCAATTACTTCATTAATCAAATAATGTTTTTAGACGCACCTCATGGTAGAATATTTAAAAAAAAATAAACTGGAAGGATGTAATGTCTAATCATATTGTGTTGATGTCAGTCTCGTAGCAAAATAAATATATACGTACATCGGGTCTCTGGAAATTGTAGAGTATTCTAGCCACATTATTGAGTACTCTCTTCATAGGTTGCGGTCCAAATACACACGTTACAGCATGTATATCGGGTCTAAAAATACAAATTTACACAATTTGGGTAGCGGATCGATAGTAGTGGCTGTTAAAGAGAAGAATATTATTTACCTAAGTTTTAATAGTGAAAAGTTAACAGAAATATTCTTAATGTGATACTACTATTTACCATTTAAGCACTTTGGTATACTACATAGATATTCGACAATTACAAAAATCCTAATGTACTTGGGAATTTTGTAAAAGATGCTCTAGATCATTTAATTCCACATTTTTAAAATTTTCCGAAGTGAAAATCATAAAATTATAAACTCAGTTGTAAGAAACTTACGCTATATTGGCAACACGTGCTTGAAGTAAATTAATAAATGCAATAGCGTCATCCGATCCTCCATCCATATCAACTACGATGATGTCGTCCATGCTTGGATTTCTGAAAGTTCAATAACGAAAAATTACTATTTCGCCAATTTAATAATAGACAATTCTACTGTGCCGCGCGGCGCCGGCAAACTATACTAATTTGACTTCTAACGATTGATAGACCTACGCTTTGGAGTTTTGACTTTATTTAAAATTATATTACAATTTAATAAAGATGAATATCAGTCACTTTTTAACTGACTTCAAAAAAAGGGGGAGGTTATCAATTCGGTAATATTTTTTTAATGTTTGTTACCTCAGAAATCTTTTTTATTTAAAAGAGTTCAGAAAATTCTTTTTTCATTTCAAAGGATATACTACGAAATTGGTCATATTTTTATCATATATATATATATTTATATATATATATATATATATATATAAATATATATATATATATATATATATATATATATATATATATATATATATATATATATATATATATATATATATATATATATATATATATATATATATATATATATATATATATATATATATATATATATATATATATATATATATATATATTATATATATATATATATATATATATATATATATATATATATATATATATATATATATATATATATATATATATATATATATATATATATATATATATATATATATATATATATATATATATATAAATATATATATATATATATATATATATATATATATATATATATATATATATATATATATATATATATATATATATATATATATATATATATATATATATACCTATATATATATATATATATATATATATATATATATATATATATATATATATATATATATATATATATATATATATATATATATATATATATATATATATATATATATATATATATATATATATATATATATATAATATATATATATATATATATATATATATATATATATATATATATATATATATATATATATACATATATATATATATAGATATATATATATATATATATATATATATATATATATAGAGGCATTCATCATTCTCGTTAACACCTAAAGCATTCCCGAATCCGATCAAGGGAATCCTTCGTCACGATGTAAGTGGCTTTTATAATTATTTACTTTATAATCATCTTATTGATCAATTCTAAAAAGAATATATACACAAAACTATCAAATATTTCAAAATATTGAATTTTTACATATTTTATGTTTCGTTCATTGTAAATAATCCATTTAGGTTAAAGGTAATCTTTCCAACTAATAGGAAAGAGCTGACTGCTTCCTTTCATTGATATGAGGGCATGTCACGCTTTTAGTTTTAAGTTTTCAGCTGAATATTGATCGCAGCTTCTTTATATCGCACCTTTAGAAAATAAAAAAACGAAATTCGAAATTTTAAATTCTTCCATCGGTCAAGTAGCTCGTCTTGTCTTGTTATTTCCCTTGAAATAATAGGAAATTGAGTGAGTTTACGTATAAAGAAGGATTGTAGCTTAATTTTTGAGATAATTGGATGAAGGGTGAGCGTTACTATTTGTAAAATGGGCCCAACTTAAACCTACTCCTCTTTCCGCAAGTGAGAGGCATTCATCATTCTCGTTATATATATATATATATATATATATATATATATATATATATATATATATATATATATATATATATATATATATATATATATATATATATATATATATATATATATATATATATATATATATATATATATATATATATATATATATATATATATATATATATATATATATATATATATATATATATATATATATATATCTATATATATATATATATATATATATATATATATATATATATATATATATATATATATATATATATATATATATATATATATATATATATATATATATATATATATATATATATATATATATATATATGTATATATATATATATATATATATATATATATATATATATATATATATATATATATATATATATATATATATATATATATATATATATATATATATATATATATATATATATATATATTACATTACACAGCTTTTCACACTATTCAAAAAAAATAGGAAAAACAAATTTCCAAAATATATATATTTTTTTTTTTTTATCCAAAGTTGCTTATCTCTTTGTACTGATTCACCCACTCAAAAATATTCCCGTCAGTAAAAATATCCCGTATACAAATTTATATAAAACCGCTTTATAAAAAAGATTATATACACCGCTATATATTTTGTCTGGTAAATGTTTTAAAAGTATTGTTCTTGAGAAATCTAATGAAAAAAACCAAGGATGTACCTACTTTTTGAATAATAACCCAAAGGTAGGGAAGTTAAACGATGTATTAAAAACTATGTAATTAAAGCCTACGTAGGTTAAATAATTTCTTAATTTAGGAATATAAGAAGGTCGGTATCACTTTATCGTGTAGCAATGACACCATTCTCAAAGTTTTATTTTAAGAAGTAGGGAAAAATATATAAGTAAATATTAATCTTGATACTTTTGTTTATTGACTTTGGAACTTGAATGAGTACCGCGCCGGCCATGGTCAGCGCCTGAGCGCAAACCAATGAAGCGCCTCTTTGATTTTTTAAATAAGGAACCACTTCACTACTATTTGGAAAATTCACAAAAGATAACCCATATTACATAATAATTATTAATTGGGTTATACTACTAAATTAAGTTATGTACTAACTATAAAAGGTTAAATATGATGTATAAGTAACTAAATGATGCTTGTACATCAACTGACGAGAATCGAAAGTATTGTGAATGCGCTTGAAAGTATTGTATATGTATGTATTCCTCCACGATAACGCCAAAACGCTTAATCCAGTTAACGTCTACTACGCGCTAGCCCACAGCACGATTACATATAGAATATTAGGATGGGGGAGTTCTACACATTTAGCGTTAACTCCGCTTGTTAAATCGTAGAAAGCTCTCCTGAGGGTCATGTCCAGAAAGCCACAAGGATATTCAACAAACGAACTATTTAAAGAGCTGAGACTTTTGGACATTAGACACATTTATGCAAAAGTGACTCTACTTTATTATCTCAACAATGCGCACACACACAACATCATTGACCACAACATTCCAACTAGAGGTTGCGCGTCAGCAAAACATCTAATTAAAAAAACAAAACTAAATTTGCGCAAACGCTTTTTAGTTGTACAGCTGCGAAACTCTAGAATTACCTTCAGGATTAGCTAAAATAATGCAGAAGCTTACGAATAAAAAAAGGAAAACTTACTTTGTGGCTGTTTGAGACCGGCAGGGAAAGGGTGGATGAAATTATTACACATATCCTCGTTTAAAACGACATGTTTTTAATTTAATATTACATCAATTTTGTCGTTTTACATCGTTTAAAACGACATCAATTTAATTTAATATTACAATTATATATTACTAATAAATACGTGTATGTAAATGTAAATGTATGTAAATATAACAAGTAGTGTAAGTGCAATAATTGCATGCAGTAATTGTAACTCAGTAATTATAAGTAGTGTAAGTGCAGTAACTCATGCAGTAATTGAATTGTTTTACGGGCTGTATTGCATGTAGCACCGTCTTGTTAAAACCCACATGTTGTCCACATCAATATCATCCAATTTAGGTCGTTCCGAAAAAAAATCGATAAAAGAGTGCGTATGTGTGTGTATGTGGAGGTCATTTGCCCGATGTGTATTTAAGGATTCAATGAAAAAATAACAATTTAAACAAAAAAAAGGGTTTTTTATTTATTTCAAATTTACCGTTAATTTTGGGACACCCATTAGTATAATCACTGTACTGGTGCCATATCCAACGATAAATAATCTATATATAATAATAAATATTTGTGCTGCGAAATAAGAGTCCAAAAGATCTGGGGATTTTAAGACTAATTAAGAAAGTAATAAAATTATATGAAATTAAGTAAGTGTAACGGACCTTAAGTCCATACATGCGATCAACAAATGCATCGATTTCCAGTGAAAGCCACAGTTCAGCTATTATTTTGACTCGTGCAGCTATGAATCAGCACGATGAAACAATACTTTTACTCGGAATATTTTTTGATTGCATCATTTCACGGCCTAAATAAACTGGCGAAAAAGCCACCAAATTATCATTCCCCGAGTGATCACCTTCCCCCAAGGTTGCGACGGCATTCGGCACTCTCTCTCACGAGTTAGGTCAACGAATCCGGCTCTTTGGTTTCCTTTCCGCATTCTCCCTGAGTCTCGAAGCACCAGTCTGTAATCCCATAGACTCGAGCAGTGCCCAGTACAAGATAATAGGAGCACACGTACAATCCTCATCCACTATTCCCACATAACCTCCGTCGAGCAACCCTCGCGTCTCGATAAAGTAATCCGGGCACTCGTTACATCGGCAAGCGTTATAGCTGGTAATATTCAAACCTTCGATCAATAAATTCCTTTTACTTCGTTCAAAACCGCCTTTCAATAGGGAGTAAAAGGAATTTATTGATAGAAGGTTTGAATATTACCAGTATTGAATATTAGTTCAAACCGTCGTTCAAAACTTCCTTTTACACCACCTCACACCGAACAACTTGGAGTCTTGTGAGGGGTGGTCCCTCACATAAGTGAGTATTTATTTTCAATAACCCTAACTGGGTATAGAAATTACATTTCCAATAAAATTATTACACATAAAATTACGTTTCAAAATTATAAAAAAGTCTAATTCAAAATCTATTTAAACAAAAACAAACAGAAAATCAGTAACATAAATAAAAAAAACTGAAAAATGGAAAAATAGAAAGCATCTAAAGAGAGTTCTAGCGTTAACCCCTCGTATGTGAGGCGACCATTAATGATTGCCATTAATGGTTGGATAAAAACATTAAAAAAACATGAAAAAAAATACCAAATGTAAAAATCAGAAATGATAGTGAATTATAGATAATAAAAAAAAAACAATCGAGTTGAGAGAAGATACAACAAATTGAGAGAAGATATTCAAAATCAAAGTAATGCTATAATAGTCAAAAGGTAAATTTAAGAATTAAGAATAAATTTTTAAAATCACAAATTAGGCTAATATCAAATGAAATGATTATAAAAATTGAGGCTTATATAATAAATAGTACGCTGGAATTCTGCAGTTTGAGATACTTCAACGTAAAGGGATTTATTCCTCGTATCATGGTAATGCATGCTATCGTGCTTTACATAACTATTTTTGCATTTGAGAAATTCGCATAAAATATTCATTAGCATATATATTCCAAAAACTGAGAGAATAAGTGTTGTTTTGAATAGAGGATTACATGATTTCCTTTGTACTATACATCTGATTTGTCTCACCGCCCTTTTTGCAGTATAACAATATCGGTTATATTTACAGCATTACCATACAACGTCTTCTTCTTCTCGAAGTGCCTCTCCATTACTGGAGGTTGGCCGTTAGCTCTGAATACTTTTGTCGGTCTTGCGCCATCCGGAAAAGCTGTTCCGTACTGGTGATCCCCGTCCAGTTTTCCACCCGGGGATTGTTAGCACCCCTGACCCATGGCTATTTTTGACTTTTCCATTGCTAACTACTAGGGATATATAGTGAAGTGGTCTCCCGTTGCCTTCTGCACCAGACATTTTAGGTCTATTTAGGACCTTAGGCCGCTGAGACCTATTCAACCGGTTGCCCAGTTGGGAATGGTTATACCGCCATTGACTGGGTCTTTTCTATATACTTTTGCTTCCCATTATAATTAGACCGATATGCAAACGGCGATCGAGTACATTTAATACGCGTCCTGTGTCAACCGCAGGTTAATCTAGACTGCATAATTACACTCTATTCACTACATTTATTGTTGAGAAAATTTTAAAATATGCTGTTACTATGAATTTAAATTCGGAATGATTTAAGAGCACAACAATACCATATATTAAACGAGATTCTGCTAATGCATAATATGGGACCGTCCGTTAATCATGTGAGGCTCAAAGGGGGGGGGGGCAGATCGGAAAAAAATACGAAATATCACAAGGGGGGAGGGAGGGTGTAGTGAGATATCACGAGTATTTTTTTTTTGTTGAATGCGCGATTTACAAACCAAACAGCGGCGCGTGACCTTGACTCGCGGTTGCCAGGCAGCGATTTTCACGCTCGCCGCGAGAACCACCCGACTCGGCTTGCCAGTCGCCAGTAAGTCTGTGATTTTGGTGCCGAATACATGCATAAATCATTGCCGCGTAGTTTTGCCTAAAAACAATGCAACGAAAATGATAATGCCGAGTGGCTTCATGAAACCGACGTTGATCTTAAACAGAATACAGTGCCAACAGCCGTCTTGCAAAATCCACTTGTTAATGTAAAGAAAGTGTCGCTAATCAGTGGCCCGAGGACAATCTCCATTAAATATATTCATGTACCAGTACATTATATGTTTTTCACATGATTATACCTTTCCTTTATTATTTCTTTGCCAGTCAGAAACAACCTGCAACCTTAATGTCTGTCTGTATTATTATTTATACCTGTATTTAAAGACTAGCTGCCCGTGCCCACTTCGTTGGGCAGTAAAACTTTTTACTTGTGATGAAGTTATGAGTGTGGTTCGGTTAGTACTAGTTGAGAGAGAGTGCTATGATTTATTTCCTGACTGCCAAAAGAAGGGTTATATTATTTTGTATGTATATATTTGCCAATTGACTATATTACCGTTATTTGTGAGTGTCTTCTTGTGAATGTCTTATTAGTGAATGTCTTATCTCTTTAACCATTTATGCAGTAAAAGAAAAATTATGTGCAGTAACAGGGAATAATATTTTGTTTCAAACACTTGAGACGATAAATTTACTTATTTTGATAAGAATTCATAATTGCTGATAATATGACCAATAAATATGACCTAAAGATTAAAATTATTTTTTTAATATAAAAAAACCACTTTTTGTGACTAAAATATAAAAGTTAGACATATTCTGTCGCTGACATTTATGTAGGCATTATCAATCTCTACAACTTTTCTCTAAAACTTAATCATATATCTCTCATCGTTAAGGCAGCGTTAGTTAGAAACGTTTTCGATCGACCGCTTATTCTCCGACTTACTTTGCAAATCCGACTACCACGAAAAATCTTTTCATTTTTCGGATTAATATAAAGACTATAACACTCACAAATAATGTGCCTTTCTATTGGTGAAATAATGTTCAAAATCGGTTCAGTAGATCCAGAGATTACTTCCTACAACCTCACAAACTTTACCTCTTTAAAATATTAGTATAGATAATACTCTGAAAATTTTAAAGATGCTTTTTACCAAAATAATATACGTAATTTTGGGTGGGTGGGAGTTCCTCTAAGACCTCACCACGTATCACCAGGGGGGAGGGGAGGGGTTAAAAAGTAGCCTAAAACATCACGTGACTAATGGACGAGCCCTATGCTCCAAAAGTTTATTTTTCTTCCATAATATTTCTTACTTTAGATATAGCATAGCAGACGAAAGATATCTTGGATTTAACCCGTTGAGTATGATACGACCAAATCTGGTTGTGAAACAATTATCCGTTGAGTATGATACGACCACATCTGGTTCCGCGTTTTTTTCACTTCTTTGACGTTCTCATAATTATTCATAATTATCTAATTGTTTTACAAAATGATATTTCAATATTCTATATTCGAAATTTCAATGCAATCATTGTGCAGTTGTTCTTTTTATGATTGGTGTAGTAGTTTCGTAGTTATAGTACTTTAAGTCGATGTCGCCGAAAATCCTGCAAAAGAAACAGATGCATCCATGAAAATACCCATTTACTCCAAGGGTTAACCTGGTCCTTGTATAGTGTTCAAGGTATACTCTATAATCTAGAAATTTGGTAGGCTATACCTTTTCTATTACGAATTTGAGTTCTAGGGTAATACGTGTTTTTTACTTGTAACTTTAATTTAGTTGGTTTTACTAATATTGAAAGATATTCTGTTTGCTTTAAACCAATCTTGTAAGTCAGTAGGGTAACGCTAATTCTTTCTTCTGTGTTTACTAATATATCACTTTCAAGTATGGACTTTGTAACGCCAGCAAATTCTATGGTTTTGGCTATGCTTACGTTCATAATTATCATTAGTATATAAAATAAAGGGTATCGGATCTGAGCCGTAAAATTGAGGTACACCTATGTTCGTCAGCTTTGTCTGGGGTCGACTTATGATTTCACTATAGCCTTTGATAGTTAAATAAGATTTTAACAAGGAATTAGCTAACCCTCGAATACCGTAGTAATTATTTTTTAGCAACAACTCGATGTGAACACAATCAAACTCTCTGCTTAAATCACATAAAATACCCGTAGAAAACATTTTATTATGGAACTATTTTTAATTACTTTGCATGCGAATACAACTGTACTTGTGTAGATTAATTTTTAAACACATATTGGTTATCTGTTAGAACCGGAAAATTTTCAAAGGAATAATTTAAACTATTTTCTATATTATTATCAAGAATTTTTGATAAAATTTTCGATAGTGCCGAATTTTCGTATATCGAATATCGTCGAATATCGTCGAATATATTCGAATATCGTCGTATGCCACACGACGATAGCTTTGCCCCAACTTTTTTTAACAAATGTAGTTATCGGGAAATACTTCGTTAGTAAAACCTAAATTAAATAGGTTCGTTGCAATTATCTTAGAGCCACGCCGCGTGTTGCAATGCTTGGGATTGAGTTCGGTTTTATATATTTAGTATGAAAATGATTATATTAGACATGGCCCTCGTGTCGCCGTGCGAGCTGACGCCACGCACATCACTCGATTTCGATCGGCGTGGGATCGGTGGTGGGGAAGCACTGGGGAAGCCACGCTTTAGCTCGCTTCTCGCTAAAGTACGGTCCAAAGGAACGTTCCGATGGGGTAATAAACCGAGCTGTCAACAAGGATGCGGCTAATGTCGATATTGCATATCGAGGAAATACGCTTGCTCGATGAAACAGTATTATACATCTGCATTTATTATACTACTGATTTGCTATATTTATTAATATTTTCGGTTTAAGAATTATTTTAGAATTAGAGTAATTAAATAATGACCTAATTATGTGATGTTAGTTATTAAATTAGTACTTAATAGCACGGTCATTATTAATTTCGAAACAGTCATTAGTAAAATGTTATAGTATACTCAGCCGTGGGCACTCGTATTTGCACGCGTGGCCGAGCAAGTGAGCAGTGGCATACCTACGTAATGGCCCTTCTTCACAATGGCCGATGATGGCCAATCATGCTAAGATGGAAGCGAGTCGGCACCACTATGACCTCAGAAAAATGTATGGGAAAGAGCGAGAGGGACATAGGCTATGCGGTCATCACTGGCGAATGTATGGAGCGGACATAATACGTATTTCAGTGCGCATACCTACGTATTTCTTAAAATATCATTTTCAATAAAAGGATGAATGTAGTCGAATTGTGTTTTCGTCCATATGAAATATTGGTGAAATCTAGTTTCGTCGCTTTCTAGTTTATTTACCAATACATGCTATTCACTTCGAGTTCCTTTTATTGTTTTATTTGATGCACCCAATATTTCCTCTTCTTTCTTTAGTTCTTGAGTAGGTTAACATAAGTAGGTACCTAGGCAATATTTTCATAAGCATCCGTATCTGAGTCGGACGAAAATATTGTAGACAAGTGGGGACGACGACGGCCACCACTGTACTGACACGAAAATTCGTCAGCACGCGCGGCGTCATGACACTGTAGTATAATCACCTGCCCGTTGAGTGGGACAGCGTTGCAAGACGCGGCGTGGCCCTAATATAATTGCAGCTTAAGCATAGTACAAAAATATTTTTATATGATTTAATAGTACACGATATGATTTAATAATACACGTTGGGTTTTATCTAACCGGCTGACTTTTTGTTCTTTAGAGAATCGATGCACTTATCTACTTCCTTAATCGATATATGATATAGAAATATGGAACCGTTGAGTTTGGTATTTCTGCAATATTTATGAGAAGCGGTGTTAATTGGTGGTGGTATTTGTGATGCGACTTGAACCGGTTTAGAGACAAAACAGATTCACATATTTCAGCATGACCTAATTCTACACCTAGGGTTGGCTCCCGTCAAGAGGACTCCTTAACGGTCAACAGCACAGACACGAAATTTGGAATATGCATTCAATTACGACAGCCCGTTCTAAGTTTCACTAAGACAGCGGCGGTACCCAGAGTTGGCTTCCTACAAGGGAACTCCTCAACGATCAACAGCACTCATAGCCCTATTACAGCCCGTTTTAATTGTCACCATGACAGGACTGCGGCACTGAGGGTTGGGTTCCAACGAGGAAACTCCTCAACGCTCAACGGCACAGACAAGAATTTTTGTATACGCATGCAATTATGATAGCCCGTTCTAATTTTCACCATGACATGGCTGCTGCACTTATTTAAAAAAAATGGAGTTGTTTTTTTTTGTTAAAATTTTGTCTGATATTCGTTCGTATTTAAATTCTACCCCCATTATTATCAAATTAACAGATGATTTTGTCTATTGAAAAATAAATTGAAAAACTTCAATTGCAATATTTGAGGAATCAGCATTTTGCAATAACATCATTGTTTATCTAGTTTTGCGATATATTAGGTTTTAAGGTTAGTTAATTAAAATAAACAAATTTGGAATGTGTTTCTTTAATTATACACTTTAGGTTACACGTTACAATTAGCCAGTTGTATAAGATATTGTATGAACTGATCGCGGTCAAACACTAGGACTGCTGTTATGTTGATGTCTTCAACAGAAGCTCCATCGCTCACGGATTGAAACAGTAAAACACCACGAGCATCTGCAAGAAATAAAATATTTTTTCATAAGTATCGTTAGAATTTTGGAGAAATATGGTTATATGGTTGAATTGTGCCATGATTAAAATATTGACTATTTTAATCTTAGCAAAATTCAACAATATCACATTATTACTGCTAATTTTGCGTCGCCGACGATACAACCATCATAGGTGCCGATGGAAATGACTTGTCGACCCTATTACGCAGGGTGGAGAAGGAAACCAAGGAGTATGGACTGCGCATGAACCGCAGCAAGACTAAACTCATGTTTGTGGACGGGGTTGGAACCATGCAACGCACCAACGAGCTGAGTGAACTTCAAGCTGTGTGAGACTGTCTACATATCTATATGCAACGACAGCGAACTGCGAAATTGAGGTCTCACGCAGAAGCCAGATAGCAAGGTCGGCCATAAGCAAGCTAGAGAGGCTGTGGAAGAATCGGGGTATTAGTAAGCGAACTAAGGTCAGGCTGGCTCGAGCTCTGGTTTTCTCGACCTTTCTCTATGCTTCGAAGACATGGACCCTGAAGGCTCGGATACGCACCAAAATCGATGCACTGGAGATGTGGTGTTGGCGTAAGATGCTAGGAATCCCATGGACAGAACGCCGCAACAACAAATATGTCCTTGAAGAACTCCACCGTATGCACGAGAAGGGTCATGCAGTACTTCGGTCATGATGCCAGGAGAAACCCAGAGAATCTGGTGAAAATGCTTTCCGGAGGTCAAGTGGAGGGAAGAAGAAGCAGAGGCAGATCACCGACCAGATGAAACGACCTCATAAAGAAGTAACAAAAGGGTCTATACAATCTGCGACCCGCCATGCAGGACAGGTCGAAGTGGAGGAGCCTCGTAGGCAAACTGTTGTCTAGTGACCATGATCCTCAGTAATGTTGGTACTTCGCCCAACATATCGAGTCAAAAAAAGAATTAGATTCTAGAAATCCATAACCGCAAACCCACTTAATATTACACGCGCCAACTAACATTGAATTCTATTTCGGCAATTAATGCAGACACAGCCGATGACTAATATCATTTCTCCTGATCGATTCAATCGGACATACTCACTTCCCCCACGCATACTGCATTGCATTATTTAACGCGCTATATAAACCCATACATTCGATCGATTAATCGTCATCCTCTAGTGGACGGCTACCGCGATCACTCATCATCATCATCTTCTAGTGAGCACACACCGCGTCTATACCTCGCTCTACACTCATCCTCTAGTAGACGGCCATCGCGCTCACTAATCATCATCATTCTCTGGCGACCCTCAGCCACGCATAATTCACGCGATCATCATCCTCTAGCGGACGGCTACCGCGCTCACACATCACCATCATCTTCTGGCGACCCTCAGCCACGCATAGTACATGCGATCATCATCTTCATTCGCACACTACACACACTGCGACTTATCAATCGAAGCGTTACGACTGGCAAGCATCAAATACCTTCTGCAATAAACTACTTCAACTGCAACAAGACGACTTTTACTACGGAGAAAACCCCTGATGACACCACATACTCACTCACGAGCAATTGGAGTCTAGTGAGGGGTGGTCCCTCACAGTAATGAGGGAACGAGGAAGAAGAAAATATTAACATTGACAAAGAAGAATGGCAATATTTTGCCAGTCTGAGGTTGGATATTTTTACAATCTATGATCATCAACAGTGCCCATGTCACTCGACGCTCCCTGTGATAACATTGAAATTTGAATTACTTCATAAACACTACAATAAAATAACCAAACAACAATAGACATAGGTTGAGCCCTTGTTTATCCGAATACTCTAATATCGAGTTTCTTAAATTTCGCTTTCCTAATTCTGAGTTATTAATTAATTGCGCTACTGTTTTTGAGCTCAATATGTAACAAACATCTTCAAGATCGTTAAAGAAATAGATAATCAGTTGACGAGAATATATACATTATAATTACATATATATTTACTATTTAACGAATTACCATAATTTTATATTTCATATTTTATTATATGTATAAATAAAACCAGAAATGCAATTTCTTTTCTGTTAATTAAACGTATACTAGATACTTAACTGTTTTTCACGAATTTAAAAAAAAGAATTCTCTTCAATTATTATGCAAATAAAAATATTTATTTAATCCCATTGTGGACACCAACTATGGATTTTGGTCATAGCCTTACTAATTTTACGTTGGCATATTTATTACAATTTAGTTATTTTTAAGTATTATTACTTGCAAATACGTAGGCATAAGCAAGAAGGTAACACCACAGGTGGCTACTGTTGATAGAGTAACAGAGGCGCTCAGAGGCTTTAACATGTAACGGCCCTTAAGTACCGTTACATGCGATCAACAAATGCATCGATTTCCAGTGAAATACACTGACACAATTCAGCTATTATTTTGACCCGTGCAGCGATGAATCAGCACGATGAAACAATACTTTTACTCGGAATATTTCGGATTGCATCATTTCCCGGCCTATATAAACTGGCGAAAAAGCAACCAAAGTATCATTCCTCGAGTGATCACCTCCCCCAGGGTTGCGACGGAATACTCGGTACCCCTCTCACGAGGTCGCTCAACGAGTCCGGCTCCTTGGTTTCCTTTTCTTATCTTTCCGAAGGAATCGATAGCGAAGCATCAGTTTGCAATCCCACAGACTCGAGCCGTGCCCAGTACAAGATACTAGGAGTACAAATACACTCCTCATTCATATACCCTCGTAACTACAGTCGCGCATCAATACACTCGCGACAACATAACCTATTCGGGAAGCGTTATAACTGGCAATATCAAACTTTCAAACGATTCAATAAATACCTTCTGTTTCACGCAAAACCGCCTTTCAATACGGAGATAACTCGTAAGTTGATACCACCACCTCACACCGAACAACTTGGAGTCCAGTGAGGGGTGGTCCATCACAAACTTTCATTTCCAAACTGAAAATTTAAATTAAGTTCGGTGGCCAAAATCATTTATTATTCATTATAGGAACTCGTTAGCTGCAACCACGCGATATCGCGTGAATGGTCATTTTGGTGGGTGGGCGTAACACGCGATATCGCGTGCACGGCAATGAATGTATTAATAAGCCTAGATGATGGCAGCGGACAGAATTCCAAATAAATTAGTTATAAATGTGTGAGTATACAAAGTGAGTACACACATTTTAAACGCGGAACGTTTTCAGCCTCAAAGAGCACCTTCCTCAACCACGAAAAAATAATTAAATAAACAAATATACTTTTGTACCAAATAAAAATAGAAAGTAAGTTTTCTTTTTTCTTTATTATTGTTATTGTAAATTTGGTACAATAAAGCTCTTTGTCTTTCCTCCGTTCTTTCTTTTTTTTTATATATTTTTTTAAACCTTACCGCATGTAATAGAAATCTGTAAATAACCGGCTTCTTTCTTAATAATGAGTGATGGAAACAGGTACACCATCGCGGCAAAAGACTGAACAAAAGCGTTCATCGGTTCCTTTCCGCGGAGAAGACGCAAGATCTGAGAGCCGAATTCAAAGTAGATGTTTCCAGGAAAGTTAAAATATGTATTGAAATCGCACTGAAATCATTAAAAAATAAATGCAGTTAGTAGTAGACAATGTCTATATGCTAAATCTAATATAAACGACCAAGGGGTTAACGGGAATATGCACTCTCACAATACACGCAGATGTGATGATGTTATCTTGCCTAAAGTACGCCTTACTCAAACACAAAAGTCATTTTAAATAATAAATTCTTCTCTTCTTAGCAATATTAGCATCTATCTAGTTATATTTGTTTGTTTATTCACTTTTTGTATCTTTTTATATGTGAAAACTTTTAAGTGACCTTCAGCACTTAATTCTCTATGTTTAACTAGCTGTAAGTTTTTCTAAGAAATGAAATTAAAATAAAATATTTGAATTACAAGAAAGATGGAAACAAAGGCGTTTGAAAGGTTTATTAAACCAAAGCTGCCTTCCATACATGCTTTCTATAAGCTGGATGATTTTTTTGAGCATACCAATTCTTTCAAATGGGATTTACATTACTATGTAACTTTCAGGTACTTCATTTTCATTTTATTGTTTAATAATAATATTATGAATTTAATATTTAATAAGTAGATTACAATGTTTAACGTAACATACCTGACCATCTACATTTTTTGTTTTTATTTCAAATTTTGTTTTGATACTTTCTATTGTCTCCGGCGGCTTAGCACCAACCGGGCGCGTCTCCAGGTGGCGGATAGGAGAACGCCCGAAGAGGGATCCCGGTTCGAGGGATGATACACGAGGCCGGGTGCTCTTCGGGTAGTGGTGGCTAATACACTGTGTGTGGAAGGCCCCACCGCGGACCAACTCTCCAAGCCGAGGTGTAAGCTACCGTTGTAATGGCTGCATGGCGCAGGGAGTGTTGCGTCTCTTACGGTGCCTCCCGGATACCGGGCAACCGCCGGGTAGTATAAGCCAAGCCCCGGTCATACGCGGCTCTGTCCGGGTGATATCGCTCTACCGCGGCACTCGTGGGAACTTATATGGACCTAACAAATAATTCTAATTCAAATACAAACGTAATTGAAGCTCTCCAGGGGGTGGCTTTGTCTCAAAGCGAACCACAGGAGGCACCCAACGCGGGGGCGGGCCCATCAAAAAGCCCACCCAAAACCCGCATTAGATATAACGGCGCCGTAAGGCGTCGTTACAAAAAAATGATGAGAGAGGGGCTAACTGCTAACCCCCGAGCCTCCAGTGCTAACTCTAAGCCGGAGGACGGGACTGCAGAGGCCCCTGGGGCTCCTAAACGCCCCAGACAAGGGCCAAACACCCCAAGCCCCTCCCATCAGGCGACAGGTAAAAGACCGAAAGTCTCCGACCAAGGTTCTTACGCCCAGGCCACAAAAGGACTCCTCAGGCTAGCCCTCATAATAAGGGGCTACCCTGACAAAAAACTTGAAGCCGGCGACATAGAAGCCATCCGGGACAAGATTGTTGACGCGATCATGGAAATTCCTGTTGGCACTAAAACACCATCCTTTACCGGCAGCTGGGAGAGGGACGGTGCAATCGTCTTCTCGTGCGCAGATGAGGAGACGGGGAACTGGCTCAGAAGCCTTTCCACGGACTTACTCGTCCAAGGGGAATCCGTGTGTGTGCTGCCGGTCGATGAGCTGCCCAAACGCCATCGAGTGGTGGTCGACGTGGAGGAGCCCAAGTACACTGTCGAGAAAGTACTTCTACTCCTCGACAAGCAAAACCCAGGTCTGAAGACCGATGGGTGGGCCGTCGCCAGGGGGAGCACGAAGAAGGATGCCTCGAGCGTCCACTTCGCCTGTCTGGTGAGCGACTCCTCATTGGCCACTCTCAGGGCCTGCAACTTCCGACCCTACTGTGGGCTAGCACGGGCATCCGTAAGGTTGGTCGATAATAAGCCTAGGAAGGAGTCGGACGCAGTGGAGGGAACGGAGGGAGGTACATCAAAATGAACCACCTAAAAGTCCCCATAATCCAGATCAACTTGCACCACAGCAAAAACGCCTCGGCGATATTAACCAGGAGCATGGCTGTGGCGCAGAGAAGTATAGCACTAATCCAAGAACCTTGGATTGTTAGGGATACTATAAGCGGATTAGGAGGTTGCGGAATCATTCATAAGGCCCAACCGACTCGGAAACTCAGGACCTGCGTGGTCACTAAGGGCGTCACAGCCACTTTTCTGCCACAACTCAGCGGCGATGACCTAACGGTCGTTTTAACAAAAATCAACTTGACAGGAGACAGGGCGGTGGATCTACTCATTGGGTCAGCATACATGCCCTATGACTCCACTGACCTGCCACCGCAAGAAGATATAACCAACCTAGTGACATATGCGAAACAACGCGGGCTCCAACTCCTTCTGGGTTGCGATGCGAACTCCCACCACGTGTGCTGGGGTAGTTCCAACATAAACCCGAGGGGGGTAAGCCTGCATGACTTTATCCTAGGCAATGAACTCACCATCCTCAACAGAGGAACAGAACCTACCTTCATAGACTCAAGAAGACAGGAGGTATTGGACATCACGATCTGCACAAAAGAAGTGGCCGACCTGGTTCAAGACTGGAGGGTCTCAGATGAACCCTCAGGCTCGGACCATAGGCAGATCCATCTAACGCTTCGGCACTCATTGGAAATTTAGTGGGCTCGCAACCCTAGAAATACCAACTGTGAAGGATTCGATAGGGACCTGGCTATCAAGCTCACCACGGTTCCGAATCGATTTTACACCAAAGAGCAACTAGAAACAGCTGCACAATCACTGGCTAATGCCGTTATAGACGCCTACGAGCAGAATTGTCGTTTGAAACAAAAAAACCTCTCAAAAAAGGTCCCATGGTGGAACCCAGAGCTGACCAAGCTCAGGCTTACGCTGAGAAGGTGTTTCAATAGGGCAAGAAATCACAACACTAACTCGCAACATCTTTGGGAGGAATACAAAAACGCCCGAAACGAATACAACAAGGCCATTGTTAAAGCCAAACGAAGAAGCTGGAGGGACTTCTGTGATAGCGTGGAAACAGCTTCCGAAGCTTCCAGGCTCAACAAGATCCTCAGCTCTAACAACCGCCCCCAGCTGGGATGCCTTAAACGACCAGAGGGGGGGCACACAAGCGACACCAAGGAAACCTTGAAGCTCCTAATGGAAACACACTTTCCGGGCTTCCAGAAATCCTCACACCCAATTGCCGCAGGGGAGAACTCCAAGAGGCTCCACAAGCCCAGGGAGTGGGCCCTTGTAGCCAAGATAGTTAATCCAAAAGCAGTAGAATGGGCCGTGAGCTCCTTCGACCCCTACAAATCACCTGGACCGGATGGAATATACCCAGTCCTAGTACAAAAAGGGCTAAGCCAGCTGCTGGGCCCTCTAACAAAGGTACTCAGAGCGAGCATAGCCCTCAGACACGTCCCTCATGCCTGGAGCAGCGCAAGAGTCACGTTCATTCCAAAGGCAGGCAGGAACGGCCACATCTTTGCCAAAGACTACAGACCCATTAGCCTCACCTCCTTTCTCCTGAAATCACTGGAGAGACTAGTTGACGGCTACCTGAAAACCAACCACCTAGCTCTTCAACCGCTTGCTGATGCTCAGTATGCCTATAGGGAGGGCAGATCTACGGACACTGCCCTACATCACCTGGTGAGCACAATAGAGACACAGTTAGCGGCGAAAGGTTACGCTCTGGGAGTATTCCTGGACATCGAAGGAGCATTTGACACCACATCATATGCAACTATAAAAAACGCTATGCACAGACGAGGAATACCAGAGACCATCATTGACTGGACATTGAGTATGCTATCAAATAGGAATCTGTCCGTCTATCAAGGCGACACCTCCATCACGGGAATCCCTGCCAAGGGCTGTCCACAGGGTGGAGTCATCTCCCCCCTCTTGTGGAGCATCGTTGTAGACGAACTCCTAACAGATCTACAAAACCAAGGCTTCTCTGTCTACGGCTACGCTGATGACGTGGCCATAGTAGTAAGAGGAAACTTCCTATCAATACTTAAGGAGCTCATGGACAAAGCACTTAAGACCACCCAAGACTGGTGCCAGGCCAGAGGTCTGTCCGCTAATCCAAGCAAGACTAAGGCCATGATTTTCACCAGAAAATACAAACCCGAACCCGTTGAGTGTCTCAAGCTCTGGGATAAGGAGATAGAATACGCTACAGTAGTCAAATACCTTGGAGTCTATCTAGACCCAAAGCTCAATTGGAAGCACCACCTCGAGCGCAAGAGAACAACCTTCTATGCCTCTTTGTGGACGTGCAAAAGAGTCATGGGAAAAACCTGGGGGTTCAAACCCAGGGTCGCCTTATGGCTCTACAGGGCAGTACTGCTGCCTAGACTAACCTATGCTGCAATAGTCTGGTGGTCCAGGGTGAAAAAGCTTGAGACACTAAAAATGCTTAAAAGCCTTCAAGGTTGAGACACTAAAAATGCTTAAAAGCCTTCAACCTGAGGGCTGCAACTGGCGTCATGAAGACCACCCCAACAGCGGGATTAGAGGTGGCACTCTGCTGCCCGCCTCTGGACAAGCTCATCATCCACTCCGCCAGACTTACAGCATACAGACTGAAGTGTTTGGGCGAGTGGAAGCGAGGAGGGCACAATCATCCTGAGCTAAACCTCCTCCACAAAAGCCCATTCACTCTGACCCAGGATCGACTACGGAAAAAAATTTCGGTAGAGAAATCCTATAAAATCCTAATCCCCACCAGGGAAGAATGGAAAAATCCGCAGTGGCTTCAAAGCCACAACGCAGACGCCTGGTTCACCGACGGCTCAGGAACAAATGGACGTTTTGGGGCAGGCGTGTACGGACCCAAAACCAACCACAGAATCAGCATCCCCCTTGGACAATACGCTACGGTTTTCCAGGCCGAGGTACTTGCCATATTGGAATGCATAAAACTACAAAGTCGACTTGAGGTAAAAAACAGACAAATCCTCATCTGCTCTGACAGCAGAGCAGCACTGGACGCTCTGGCTAAAGCCACCACAGAATCTTCTGTGGTCTGGGACTGCATGCAGGAGTATGAAATCGAAGACTATCGCGGTTGTTTGACATTATAAATAGGATAGAAAACGAATTTACCGCGTGAAATTTGTAGGGTCCTACAAATTTCACGCGGTAAATTCGTTTTCTATCCAATTTATAATGCATGCAGGAGCTCAAAAAATTGGGAAAATCCAACAAAATCACCCTAATATGGATACCGGGTCACCAAGGCATACCCGGAAACGAAGAGGCCGACAGACTGGCAAAACTGGGCACACTGGATTGCCCAGTGGAGCCAGCTGTAGGGGTCCCCTTCGCTACAGGTAAGAAAATCATCAGGGACTGCTTGGAGCAGGAACATCGGGCTTCCTGGAAACAGCGTCAGGGATGCCGCCAGGCAAAAGCCATGATGGAGCAACCACTACAGAAGAAAACCAAGGCCCTACTTGACATGAGCAAGAAGAACCTTAGAACCACTATCGGTCTCCTCACCGGACACACGACCCTTAGAGCTCATCTATTCAACCTTGGTTTGACTGAGAGCAAGGATTGCCGAATATGCGGCGAGGAACCTGAAGACAGCATACACATTGTTGGTCGCTGTCCAGGGCTCGCCGCCAAAAGACACAGTTTACTGGGACGAGCCTTTCTCGAACCCAGCGATCTGCCCAACTTGAAGGTCAGTGACCTGCTTGGACTGGTAAGAAGTACCGGGCTACTAGCTGACCACTGACCTAATCACACAGTGGGTAGTTACAAAATACCTTACAGATCTAGGTGACATCAAGGGCTGGAAACAAGCCCCCCACTCCATCTACTACTACTACTACTACTACAATTCTATTGTGTGATATTTTTTGTATAGAGTGCCTAAGATGACTATTAATATTCTCATAATAATTATTTATTTTATATGTATTACCCATGTACATGGAATCGGTTCTGTTTTTTTTTATTTTTCTGCCGTCTAAAGCCGACTCTAGTCAACGCTATTGTCAAATTAATAGTTCTGCTTTAATAGTTTTATATCTATATCAATATAAGTTAGCAACTGACGAATTCTTGCTTTAATTCTAGCTTTAATTGATCATTCATGATTCGATTATATATTCTGAATGAATAAATAGAATACTGCGTACGTAATACTCTCCGTGTTTCGAGGAGCTGTCGTATAATAAATGACAGTGGGAATTTCTGTGTGTCGGTTTTGTAATATGAACATTCAGAACGTTATTTGAACTTTTAGAAGCTTTGGTTTCCTAGAAAAGTGGTGCGACCGTATTCAATCGTAGTCACTCAGTACTCACTCGAGTGGTGTGTTGTGTAGCGGTGTAAAATGGACGATTCAGACATAGCACTAATAGTATATTTGGAAGATGAAGAGTCGGAAGACGAAAAAAAAACGTTTCGTTATTGAAGTTTTATTCCGATATTGTTTCACAAATTTTGCTTCAACTCGGCATATCTATACGGCTTATCGATTTTTGACAAAATCAACTAATTATTCGTCATTTTTGCTCGTCCATTACGTTTCCAGTCATAGTTTTAACTGATTGCTCACCGCTTCACCCGAAAAATTAATCACCGCTATGACGGCCGTCATGCATTTGACATCACCGCTATTTGACGTTACGGTGACACTCGACACTTTAAAGGAAACCTACGCCGATGATTTTTATAGACAACGTACATTGCCGCCTTTGGATAAAGCGCTGGTTTCCTAAATAGCGGTGCCCTTATCTAGCGGCCGTGATATTACGGTCGTCTCGGTTGACCAAAGCTGTGGTTTCTTAGGAAGTGGTGCGACCGTATTAAATATCGTCGTCACTCAGTACTCACTCGATTGGTGTATCGTGCAGCGGTGTAAAATGGACGATTCAGACATAGCACTAATAGTATATTTGGAAGATGGACAGTCGGAAGATGAAAAAAAACGTTTCCAGTCATAGTTTTTAACTGAATGCTGACTGCTACCCGCGAAAAAACGTCCCACAACGTCCCACAATCACCGCTATGACGACCGTCACGGAACTGACGACACCGCTATTTGACGCTACGGTGACACTTGGCGTTCTCTAGGAAACCAGCGGCAATGGTTTTTATAGACAACATTTTGGTGACGTCACCCAACGCTACATTACGGCCGTTGGATAACGGAACCGCTTTTCTAGAAAACCAAAGCTTAAGACCCATTACATGTCACCCGTGCATACAATGCCTGAGAGACAATTGTATATTTTCACCGCCCCTCCCCTTTCCATTGATCAACGATGCCTCAAAATAATAATACAAGAAATATTCCATAAAAACGAAGTTTTGGATTAAAAATTGGAAAGACGATTCAATACAGCATGTAAAATCCCCACCTCAATATTCCCATGAAATTCCACAAGAAGAGAAACCCCATGAAATTCTAGAGAGAACTTAGACTTTTAAAATTACACTCAAAAAAATTACCAATTCTATTCCAACTCCTTTCGCCAAATCCCATGGCACAAGTAATACTTTGTCAGGTGAAGAATAAAATAATACTTTATCAAATGCAAAGGGGTCAAGATATGCATTCAATTCCCTTCCTGGAAGTATATTGCCGGATCCTGGAAATAATTCATAGAGAATAAGAAGAAACACTTAAGGGGGTCTAGCTACGTCTTCGTAGGGTTTACTGAGAGTGATTCATATTAACACCATTTTTCAACTATCTTTAGTGCTATTTGAAACATCTTCATTGAAGATGTATCAAATGCATTGAATTTGTATAAGTATTTATATCGTAAGTATATAGGATCGTGAACATATTGCGACTGTTAAAACTTATGATGAGTGTGCCCACCACAAGCTCCCAGGGTAAAAGTGATAGCACACCTCCTTAAGAGCACCACATCTCCGTCACTACCCTCACTTCTGTATCTTCGTATATAATCCGCTTATCTTCTTTAAATTCGCCACATGACCGAAACTTATTTTAATGCGACCACGCACTGGATACTACATCGTGGGCTCGATTGCGTTTCTCTTGATCTAAAATCGGAAATTAGTTCATGTAAAATATTCAGAGGACTTTATTGCGTTTCTTCGTGAACTAAAATCTGAAATTAGTTAGTGTGAACGAGACAGTGTAAAACGCTAGAGCGTAATGTGAAATGAACAGTTGTCATTTTTTCGCAATTAACTACCCACCAAAGATAAAGCATCTCAATCTAAGACCGCAGTAAATGTGTTCAAATTTATTCGGACGAGTATAAGTTCGACCGGAAGTTTTGAAGCGGGAAAATCGACGATCGTTCGTCTCATATTCCGCTCTAACGTATTGCTCTATCTCGTTCGAGTGAACTTTCAGTTTTAGTTAACAAAGAAACGCAATCGGCCCCAGAGCAGTACGACAGAGTGGAATTTGAAATGAACGGTTGTCACTTTTCCGCATTAAAACTACCCACCGAAAATAAAGCAGCTAAAATGTGTTCAAACTTATTCGGGCGTCTATAAGTTCGACGGGTAGTTTTGTTGCGGTAAAATCAACGACGGTTCATTTCATATTCCGTTCTAACGTATTGTTCTGTCTCGTTCGGTTGAACTAAGTTCCTATTTTAGTTCACGATGAAACGCAATCGGGTCAAAAATGTTTGATAAAATATCAAGGAGAAAAAAAGATCCTATGAATATTTACCGAAAATAGTTCCTCCAGCGATGTACAGCATCTTGACCCTGGTAAGGAAGTAAGGATCCAAGATGAGCGCCGCGGCTATATTGGTAAGGGGACCAAAACAGAAAATCACCAACCTCCCTGAAAATCAACCAAAGCAACCCATTGTATGTCGGTTCATCAAGACGAAATCTGGGAAAGTATACCGTGTATCAATCAGTTTTTTTGTTATAGTTGTATCACGTTGCTTAATAGTTGTTGCAGTTTTAAATGATAAGATCGATATTGAGTATTATTCAATAAAACATTCTTTGATAACACTAAAAAAATATTGTTTGATAAGTTCAAAAGCAATTGTCATCCATAACATGTTCAATAAAGCCATTACCATCGTAGTGGCTTTTTGTTCCAAATCATCTATGTTTTCGAATTGAATTTGCAAACAGGGTTCTAATAAATATTAGGCTATTGATTGCCAATATTCTTGAAGGACATGACACTCAAAGAAAGCAGTTTTTATGTTACGCTTGCCTGAGGGCTCAAACACCAAATAAAATATTAAATTATTATATTATATAATGGTATACTATATTATATTATATTAAATTATACTATTATATATACATTATATTGTATTATGTTTGAGTATATTATATTGCTACGTGCCCCGTTTATAATGGTTACATAGTATTGTAGGCAGATCGGATAAATGCCATTTTGTCACGGATAATATCTAAATTTTTTTAGGAAACCGTCAAGTTCCAGGGCGCCAATCCGTGATAATTCTAGGGATGGGGTTGACGCACAAAAAGCTAGACGCACGCCTTCGCCTAGCGGTTGGTCTAGATTACGGGAGGAGGAACGTCACTGACGGGGCCTCACTAGCTCAAGTCGGAATATGTGATCCTCAGGGGTGGTTTTTATCCCGCCTTATTAGTGGCGTCCTCGGAAGTCGGGATCGTCTGTGAGGCAGACGGGCGATCAAGTTGGATGGGGTATACTTGCTATGGATTGGAAAATATACTCGAATTATTTAATTATGGGGCTATTAATTATGGACTGAAATTTCCTATGTTGGCTTTTGCAGATTATAAAATTTATTTAATTATGGAGAGCGTTTCGTGAATTCAAATCCGTACTCAATTCGCGGGAAGTAGATTGTAGTAAAACGGCGCAGCGCCCTCTATCTTTGGATACGTCGCACCGGCAATGGCCCCCTCCTTCGCCTCCGCACCTACAGTGGCGCCGGCGCTCGCCGCGCTCGCCGGGCCGTCGCGGGCCCGCCTACTGATAACGAACCGGTCTGAGATCGCTCACCCGGCGCGATTTAATATCTTTTACAATCGGTCCGGAATTACTGAATGATAATTTAAATTGAAATTTATCTTTATTATTGGGTGATGATTTTGGATCTATTTATTTATTATATTATCGAATTTAATTTCAAATTTAAATGACCTGTAGAAATGAATACTAAGGAAAATAGCTAGAAGTTTCGCGATTCTATCTTTACTGATTCGTGTTTTGAACGATTGATTAAACCAAGAAATGTATAGAAATTTCCAAGACTAGAGTTCGTAGAATTTAAATGATAAGGCTCGGTTTGTCCGAACATAAATTAATGGTTCTTAACCCTGTGAACTTTTCTTTTCTCTCCCTGGCTCCGCTGGCACGTCTTACGTCTCGAATTCGAATTATTACGAATTTTTCTGAGAAGATTATAGAATTACCAATTTTTAAACCTTTTTTATTAAATGAAACATAATGCCTTACAATGGAGTTTTTATTATAAAGAAGAATATATTTTACGAAAATTTATGGTACATGTTGCGTTCCTGTGCATAGGTTCTCCGATCTTTCTATATAATTTTAATTAATGCGCATATCAAGGCCGAATTAAGTTTCGAAGGTTTTATGAATTTTCTATCGAGCTTCCGTGATTTTCGTGATTGAAATTCAGGGTTTCGGATTTTTTTTTAGGAGTCGGGTAGGCGTTGAAGTCTGTCGGTATCGGGATGCGGGTATCTCCTTCGGTTGAACCGTAGATTTTTCTAGAGAGACGTCGATTGATAATGATTGGAAATGATTTATTCTTATGTTTAGGATTATGGAAAATGATCGCTTTAATTTTATGTTACGGCGGAGTAAGAATCTAATGGAATTTGGATAAGTCGGGAATTTAGATTTTATATTTTTTAGATAAATGTTTGAATAGGAATATTATTTATCGGGGACCTGACCTTGGTTCTATTCTTTTTATTGGGTAAAGATTTTTTAATAAAATAAAGGAAAATAGTTTGGATGATTGATATTTTGTATTATTGAGACGTGATTTGAGAGATAATATTTTCGAGATTTTGGGCTTGTACTTTGGGAAAGAGATTCAAAAATTAGCTTGCGATTTGGGATTTTGTTTCGTGGGGTAGAGACTTGAAAGAGAGTATTTTGAGGGACCTGATATCGAGGGGATTGCACTCCGAGAATACGGTATTATAGAAAGGGTTTCGCGGGTCGACTTTCACCTTTTCGACCTAATGGGGGGTAGCACATTTTATGAAAATTTAGGAAAAAGTGAACTATGCACGTTTATTCGGCGGACAAGCCGGCTATGCTATTTAATCTATTTCTATCGGTAGAACGTTATAGTTAATTTAACCTAACCCTGGCCTAACGGCGATATTACAATAACCTGGGTTCCTTTCGAAGCGACGCGGTTTCTGGCGTCTGCTTCACATTAGTTTAATTATAAATAGATTTTAAAATTGTAATAGAAAATTATAAAAGAGCGAGAAATTAAAAGAAGCGAGAATAGAGGCGGTTAATGGTACAGTGAGCGACTTGCCTGTAGGGTTGAGGATTCCTCGATGGCCTGCCCAGGTGTTACACTGAATTTAGTTAAAGATTCAAATGCTTCTATATCTCGTACTGGCTTTAAATAAAGAATTTTTATCTGCAGTGGCTGGATGCAGGGTAGTGAATGAATCGGGCGCGCCGCGCCGCCAAAGCGGGCGCGCCCTCTCCGAAATATCGACCGTCTTCCTCGAGGTCCGGTAGCCAAAAAAAAAAACTATTACCCGCAATGGTAATACTGAAAAATATCTCTCCGCTGCGGATGAGCTGACTAGTGACGTACAAAGACTAGACGTCGTTTGCACGGCAAGTTTATACGATGAGTATATTTGCTTAACTAGATTAAATATTTTATAAGTATTAGACTATAGTGGTATACTTTCTAAGTATAGGGTAATGCAGCAGCATTACAATATTATGTAATACTTAATTCTGTTATTTTATATTTTGTATTGGTCCTTAAGAGACGGAAAAAGACTAGCACTAGCAGGCAAGGCGCACAGGCTCAGCAAATACCACAGTACTGTATATCTATCACCCCAACACATGCGTATACCTAGTGGGGTGATGTAATCCTGACAAGAATAATGCACTTTCGCGATTTTTTTTCATACGTATAAAAAATGGGGAAAAAATTAAACGCAACGTATTTAATGTAATTATAAATAAAGGATAAAAGTTGAAATAATTACATAAATAAAATTAAATGTAATGTTCACCTGGGTATTGTTTGGAGAGCTTGAGAAGGACCAGTACTGCGTCCTCGGGCTGGGGCTCGGGTAAAACGGAGGGGTCGTAAGGTACGTCTCCCAAACCGTCGCTCCCATTAATATCTATCACTTCCTTGAATGGTGGTACTAGGGGCTGTGATGCTCCGGCATAAAATGGAATCTAAATCAGAGATAGTTAAAACATCTCTTAGGAAAGTGTGAAATTCTGTTTTAGATATGGATACAAGTATAGATATTGATATTTTTCATTATATATAATTCCAACCAATTTATACAACCCAACATCTCAGGAATTTATAATTATTATTGTTGTCTTGTCACCCTAGGGAAAGTCGCAAAGACTTTAGGACGTAAAACAAACTACTGTTCCAGTTCCGCCACTGCCCAGCAGAGACCTTCCTCAAAAAGCAAGGGCTTTGGAAAGCCAATGGGGCTCCCTTGCTTACTAATTTTGGTAAGACTACTCCTTCCACTAGACTGATTACAATACAATTAATTAATTAATATACGGCCCGGTGGCATAGTGGTTAGGTCGCCTGATCTTACATTGTGAGGTCCCGGGTTCGATTCCCGGCTGGGTCACCATTTTCGGTTGGGATCAAATAAAAGGAATTGCATTTTCAATTCTGTCGATAGAATGTAATAACAAGACACACGCTTACAGACATGTTACATGCACACATACATATAACACGTCATAGTAGGGTTGGTCTTAGGAGATTGTCATATGACAATAAACCCACCAATTGTGACATTTTCCCAATAAAGAGTATTTGTTGAATAACATATTCCAGAAATCATACGTGATTTTAGTCTTTGTATTAAAATTTGATATTGAAATGCAACAGATAGTAAAAGCGGAAACTGTGACTTCAATTTTATAGAACTTGGAACTCGATCTATCACAGATCTAACATTATATTAATGACATCATCCGTAACTAATGGTTTTTACACAAACCTAATTGTCGAATATTAAAAATAAAATAAACGAGAATACATAGCATCCAACTACGTTATGCTAAATTGTCAGTCTCGTAGCAAAATTAATATATAAATAGACGTACATCGGGTCTCTGGAAATTGCAGAGTATTCTAGCCACATTAATGAGAACTGTCTTTAAAGGTTGCGGTCCAAATACACATGTGATGGCATGGATATCCGGTCTGAAAATACAAAATGATGGGTAAAAGTGGCTGCTAAATAAGGGGTATATAATTTATATAGTTGTAAAATTAATATCAGGAATATTCTTATTATAATACTACTCGAAAGTATATACTTTGCAAAAGGAAAATCGTTTCTAAGCTACGGAAAAATTGCTTGTCATAGACAACCCGGCATAGACAGTGCATAGCATAGAGGAGGCATAGTGGTTAGGTCGCCTGATCTTACATTGTAAGGTTGTGATTTCGATTCCCGGCTGGGTCACCATTTTCCGTTGGGATAAAATTAACGGATTTGCATTTTCAATTCTGTCGATCGAATGCAATAACAAGACACACACTTACACACATGTTTATTTTTATTTTATTATATTTTATTTTATAGCAAACTTACATATAGTAAATATATGAAACTAGTATTTTAAAAACATATTCAAACGAAACTAATTTACTATCCTATGAATAGTTTGCAATGCTTGCATTACAAATTAACAGAAATAACATGAACACGTTGATAGTAGAGAAAAAAAAAAATAAAGCTAATAATAATATAAGGGTAAGAAAAGTAATAATTAAATAAGTTGTAAATATGGTTATTTGGATATAGCAAAATAGAAGTATAGGTTATTGGATAATAATATTTATTATACATATTATGATATAATACAATAGTATGTTATAATAAAATAATAATATAATAATCATATAATACCGTACATTAGGAAAGAAGTTAGTGAACTCTTAAGAAGTAGGAGATATGATCGAGTCTTTTATTAAATTAATGGAGTCATAAAATATATCTAAGCCTTTACACGATTTATCAAAACCGCGACACATTCTGGTAAGAGGTCTATTCGACCCGATGTTGTTATTGCAAGCGACAACCGAAAATGTTTGAGAGCTCCTCGTTAGTCGCGGTGGCACACGAAATTGAACTCTTTCTAGACTAGCTGGGCTGTCTAGTCGATTGTGCAAAAGCTTATGGAGACACGTTACATCAGTTATAGTCCTACGTGTTTTTAAGTCTATTAGGTTGAAGTGAGAAAGCCTCTCTACATAACCTTTCAGAGTATTTCTTAGGCCATATGTGTTCGACAGCATACGTTTGAATTTCTTTTGGACTCGTTCAATTCTATCGCTGTGAACATTGTAAAGCGGATTCCAGATCACTGATCCATACTCTAGAACCGATCTAATCAATGATGAATAGACGGATATTAGAGATTTTGGATGTCGAAATGGCTTCATTGTTCTGAAGACAAAACCAAGAAGTTTACTTGCTTTTTCGACAATCCCATTGAAGTGGTGATGAAATGAATACTTTTCGTCGAAGATAACTCCAAGGTCTCTGGTGTGCTCGACTCTATTAAGAGTAATGCTATTGATAGAGTAGTTGTGTTTTAAAATATTTCGGTTCCGGCTAAATGAAATGAAATGGCATTTCTCGACATTGAGCTGCATATCATTGCGCGTGCACCACACGCTCAATGTAATCAGGTCATTTTGAATTTTGTCGCTGTCTGAAGGACAGGAGATTCGACTAAAAATTTTGAGGTCATCCGCATAAAACAAATGTGCGCACTCTAATTCATCGCAAAGGTCATTTACATAAATGAGAAAAAGCAATGGTTCCAAATTTGAACCTTGCGGTACACCAGAAGTTATTGCAGCCGGTGAAGACTTAAATCCATTTACAGTAACGAGTTGGGATCGATTAGACATGTATGATTCCAGCCATCTTAGTAAATTGCCATTTATTCCGAAAGTCTCAAGTTTTGCTATTAGTCTTTTGTGATTTACTTTGTCGAACGCTTTACTAAAATCTGTATACACAGAATCAACTTGTGTACGACTTTCGAGTGATGAGCATATATAGTCGCTGTATTCCAAGAGGTTTGAAATCACGGACCTATTGGTCATGAAGCCATGCTGGGTCTGACTGAGAGACAGACAGACTGAATGAGAGTTTATAGAGATGATCGCGTACGAGGGATTCAAATATTTTGGAGAAACTTGACAATATGCTTATCGGTCTATAGTTCTTTACTTGACCAGAATCGCCGCCTTTATGAATAGGCACGATGTTGGCAGTTTTCCATTTATCTGGAAATATTCCCTCTTTTAGAGATTTACAAAATATCATAAACAATGGAAAAGCTAGCTCATTGGCAAGGTTACGTATGAATATAGGCGGTATCATATCTGGTCCTGCGCCTTTGTTAATGTTAATCTTTTCCAAACGTGACTTTACATCATCCAAGCTGACTGTTATCGTCGGTACTGTAGTTCCATGGTCACGTGGTATAGAATTAACAGTAGATGAGCTTGTGTTTCCAGGATTGAAAACAGATCTGAAGTAGGACGAGAAGGATTCACATATATCCTCACCCAAAGTTGCAATTTGGTTTCCATTATGTATTATTTTAGGGATTGAACTAGAATCCTTTTTGGATTTTACATATGTCCAAAAGTGTTTTAATGTGATCGCTAATATGTTCATCTATAGGTACTAGAGATATAAGCATTGTGACACTGTTTTAACATTTTTTTGGATCTCGCCCTAAGAATTGAAAACGACTCATAGTCCCTTTGATTGCTGTTTTTTTTATATTTACGACAAAATTTTTCCTTTTCTTTAAAACATTTTATTAAAGCTGTGCTGAACCATATGGGGTATTTGCTGTTTCTTTTCTTTTTTTTTGTTGATACATTTGACTGACCAGAGGATTTTGTAGAACACCTCCAGAGAGGAGTTGCAGTCAAGGCACGAAAAGTTACACGCACACATACATATAAACACTTCATAGTAGGAGATTGTCGTATGACAATAAACCCGCTCATTGTGAAATTTCACAATAAAGAGTATAAACAAACAAATAAACAACGTGAATACGCTAATAAAATGTCTTTTTTTTACGAGTTTTCAGTAAAAAAAACTATACAATTTCCTTCAAACTTATTTTGGAAGGAATTGTATGGACTATATATTCGACAACTATACATTAGAAAAAATCCTTATATACTAGAGAAATATGTGAAAACACTGAATATTTTCTGAACTAACTAACTTTACTAATTTAAAAGATTTACTAATTTAACAGTTTTCAAATATTCCGAATGAAAAATCATAAAATAATTTGACTCAATTATAAGAAAGGAACTTACGATATATTGGAGAGAAATGCTTTAAAAAAATCAATCATTCCCATAGCATCATCCGAGCCTGCTTTCGTATCAATTACGATGATGTCATCCATGCTTGGATTTCTGAAAGTTCAATAACGAAAATGACTACTTCGCCAATTTAATAATAGACTTCGCTCCGGTGTCAGCGCCGGCACCCGATACCAATTTGACACGTCTGCCAGCACTGGTAGAGGTCTATCAATGACCTTCGCTTCTGAGTTTTTATTTTATTTTTTAAATATTTGATTTTAATAAGGAGGTATATCTGTCCATTTTTTTTAATTGCATTTCTTCGTGAACTAATATCGGAAAATAATCCATGCGAACGAGATAGAGCAGTGATTTAGAGTGGAATGTAAAATGAACATAAATCTCTACACATTTTGGTCTCTAAGCATACATAGTATTCCATTACACATCAGGGATCTTGGGGAGGTTCACTTTAAGAAAAAGGTACAGGGTATTTTGACTAAAAACCTCATTTATAGCATTGAGGATTTCGAAAATATCATTTCTTCGCAGCTCTATTGACCTACTTGACTATTATTATTCCTTATTCTTTCTATTATTGACTATTTTACAATTGCGTCTTCTTTCTACTATTGGCTCAATTCTTCTTCTAACTATTGGCTATTGACTATAATTATTATTACCGATTTGTTTGTATTTGTGTTTTTTCTTTCAAATATCTTCCAATATCTTCCCATATGATAATTTGTGAAATTATCCAATATTTGTTTGATTATTTAGTACTATTGCCCACATGAAAATTTTACGAAATTATGTAAAAATTTTGATTGAAAATATTGGAAAATGTTGTTTTCTCTATATAACCTAGAAAATCTGCGCTTGGATGTTCAACGTTCATACCTTGCAATACCGACGTTCATATCTTACACCTTAACCCCTCACGTTGCGAGGTAAAAAGTCACCTATCACTTTTGCGCGCGACATATTCGCGCAAAAAATCGACGCGAGTCAACGGCCTTGAGAAAAACGATCATAACTTATAAACCACTAATCGGATTAAAAAAAGATAAAGAGAAAAATGATCGCATTGAAATTTGACATATAAAACATTATAACCTTATCTCGTAAAACAATTAGGATAATAATGAATAAATATTACAAAATTGGCAAACTGAAAAAACTCGCCTATAAAATCATTTCGATTTTTTTGTAAATACAGTTTTTGTAAATATCAAAAATTGTAAATACAGTTATGTTCTCTATTAAATGCTTTACCAAAACGATATTTTTTTTTACTTATTTGCATACAAAAATACGGAAAAAATATTTATTTATTCAGCCAAGAAAAATTGTATGTATTCTCGTAAAAAAAATTTTTTTTAATTTTTAATTTGTGACTACTTATGGTATTTTTTTATATGAAATTCTTTCAAAATAACTTTATTACTACATCACTTCTTCTTAGAAATCACACCAGAACTTTGAGCTTTGTCTGATATTATAGAAAAATCTAAAGTTTTGAGAGTTTCCGCGTCTGAACCTAATAATAAACTTTGAATGCCCATAATATAAAATTCGTTAGATTTTTTCAATTATATTGTCTTATCATAGACTTATTATATGTCTAATAACTAATTACTATACTCCAAAGAGTCACATTTCATCGAAAAACTATGGAAAATCGCACTTTTTTCTCTCATAGTAATTATCAAAACAAGTTTCATTTTCGCGAGCAATATTAGAACACAACATATAATGTTCAAAATACGCCTAATTATGTGATAACTTAGGATGTAAATGAAGCAATACCTATTTTATTAGTAAATTAAAGCGACATTACGTCATGTTTCGCGATATAACGGGATATTTCAAAAACATTACAAAATAAACACGGCCATTTTTTTCGCGAGCCTTGGTTTGTTGACAAAGTGTTTTCTTCGAAAATTCGTGAAAAACAGCAAATGGATTGTCGAAATTATATAATCCTACTGGCTAATCTACTTAAAAAGGGAAATACTCACTTTTATCCGGTATAAACTGCACTTATATCCAGAAAACACTTCACAACACAATCACTTCGGCGAACATCGCGCGCGCCGCCGCCATGGCCGATCTGCGACTGTCGTCAGAAATGAGGTCACCGATTTTGTAAGGGATGTAGTAATTCATATTTCTAACATCGCATGCGGCAATCGAGCAATTTCATAGTGTTGCATATTTGGCTATATTATGGCATCATTCGATAGAATATACAATCGCATTTCGAAATTTAAACGACATTTTCTTGAGCGGCGAGCGCGATATCCCGTATGGGATAGTTTGGATTTCAGCCGGCCGCCATACATATCCCGCAAAGGATGTTAAGTGCCGAGCGGGTAGGTATTTATTTAAATATAATACTTGTTATTTTTATTAGTTTTGACATAACCAAGTGTAGGAACTCCTATCAACTGGTTTGAAATCAATAAAAAAAAATAAGAAAATATGTAATTAATACTATATATTAATACATACTATGTAATTAATGAATTATGTAATTAATACTAATAATTATGTAATTAGTACTATGTATTTTTTTTAATACTCTGTATGAATACATAGTATTAAAAAATAGTGTAGCATATTTCAGCGAAACCGCGGTTCACGCATGGTGTCGTGTATCCCAACATCGAATACTTGGAATACCCATCGAGAGCATAATTAAGAAGGCATACAAATCAATGCGGCTTGATCTCGGAGTAACAAAAAGTTTGCTCAAACCGAGTCACTTCTACGAGTTTTGTTATACAAAACACTTGTACGCTATCTATTAAAGTGTAGGCGCTCAGCCTGGAAAATATTTTACTATTGATACTCCGACAAGTAAGACATGATTCAGGGAAAGTTTCGTCGAATTCTACATGTTCGCATTGGGAAGCCGCATAAATCGAGACTCGGATCTTTTGGTTAAGCAAAACGACTTGTAACTGAGAAACGGACGTTTTCTTTTTTCGTCGCTCCACAGGGTTGGGAAGACACGCTAAACAGCTCAGCTTTCGTGTTCCGAGAGGGTGCCTTTGTCAGAAAGATTTATACATGCGGTATATGCTGTGCGCAAAATTAAATACTTAGCTGGAGAATCTGCATCCCTCTCAGCATATCATGCCTGCTTCCGTTTGAAAATGGCCTACGGTATAATCCTATGGGGAAACTCCACTGATAGCTCTCGAATATTTATACTCCAAAAGCAGGCAGTAAGAGCCATCGCGGGACTAGCGCGAAATACTCACTGCGTTCCGTACTTTAAAAAATATAAAATATTAACTATGGTAGCTGAATATATTTTTCGGTGTTTAATTTATGCGAGAATCAAAAAACGTGAACTATATGGTGATCAGCACACCCATGACACTCGCCACCGGTTAAATATTGCTCTTCCCAGAGTGCATCTAACACAGACTCAAAAGTCCTTCAATTACGTTAGTTTTAACCCCTTGAGTATGATACGACCAAATCTGGTTCTGAAACAATTATCCGTTGAGTATGATACGACCAGATCTGGTTCCGCATTTTTTTCACTTCTTTGAAGTTCTCATATTTATTCATAATTATCTAATTGTTTTACAAAATGATATTTCAATATTCTATATTCGAAATTTCAATGCAATCATTGTGCAGTTGTTCTTTTTATGATTGGTGTAGTAGTTTCGTAGTTATAGTACTTTAAGGTCGATGTCGCCGAAAATCCTGCAAAAGAGACAGATGCATCCATGAAAATACCCATTTACTCCAAGGGTTAAGATTTTTAACTGCCTCCCACTCCAAACTAGACTTCTGGAGTTAAAAATTTTCGACAGTTTTATAAAAAGAAAATTGGCATCCACACATGCTTTCTATACGTTTGACGAATTCTACAGCTGTGCTGAATCGTTTGTAGTCTAAATAGTATTTGTATATTAGATTTAAAAATTTCAGGGCATGAAATGCTATTTTACAATATTGATAGAATTTTATTAATATACGCTTCGTTTTAGTTGTTAAGTTGACTATTGAAACGGTATTACTTCCAAATTATGTTGGAATTAATTTAGTGGATCATTTAACATTTCTTTTTATATATATATATATTTTGTTTTGTTTTTTTATGCGTTTTTTTTTTTATTTTATTATGTCTTTTAATTTGACACTATTGCCACTATTTATATTTCTACTATGGTTTTTCATTTTGAAATTTAACTAATATGTAGTTCTTCTTGAAGATTTCACCAGATTAGGTATCTTTGTTGTAGATATCTAGTCTTTTTTGAAAAATAAATTATGATTATGATTATGATGAACTCTTCCATCTCCCATGCCAGACACTAATTCTGTGTTTAGAGTGCCGCTCCACAAGCTTTGTTAAGCATACAATAAGATTTCGCCGACAGTGAAATATTCTCCGATAAATTCCGATTCAAGAGGTACCATCGATGCATTAGGTACCATCTGGAAACTGTACCCTCTCCACTGATCCATACCGTTTGTTAGCATTGATATATTTTTATGTAATTATCATTATTTTAGAAATATGCCTTTTCTTCAATATTATCTATATTATTATATTATTAGGCATTTAGTAGTTTCGTTGCACCACAAAATAGCCCAATCTTAAATAATTGAATTTGTAACTTTT
Organism: Micropterix aruncella; assembly: GCA_944548615.1. NCBI lineage: Eukaryota > Metazoa > Arthropoda > Insecta > Lepidoptera > Micropterigidae > Micropterix > Micropterix aruncella. The sequence goes on from OX155968.1 coordinate 22,232,909, forward strand.
TCTTTTTTTCTTTTTTTTGATTAGCACTATAATTGTGTCTAATTTTACCTAAACTTATAAGTTTTTATTGCTAGACCTATTCATTTTTTAACTGTCGAGGGTATTTATGGGTGTAACACACCCACGTTTTAGACAAAGGTTAAGAGATAGAAATCAATTAGTTGTTTTTCCTCCCTATAAAATAAAAAATAAAGAAATGTAATCAACATTGAAGAATCCCATCACCTACATTCAAGTCGTACTTCAAATTTTTTCTTCGCCTCCAATTGCCATTTTTGAATTTTCAACTTTGTGAATTTCAATATGAAATATGTCGACGAAAACAAACAAAATAATTAAGAAACAAATGTGCTACATACCCCGTAGAAGTTGCTACAAATAAACAGCAGATTAATGTGATCTGTAAAAATGCAATTGTTTGAAATCCCATCTTTACAAAATATTTATGCTGTTCTTTCAGTTTTCAGGAACACATGTTGAATATAAAATTTCACTTAATTACTGTGCATTTATACCTTTTTTGAGTAAACATAATTTGTTCAATGTCAAGAAAGTATCAAAAATTATCCTTGGAGATTACAAGAATTACCTCATTTAGGAATATACGAAGGTCGCTATTATCACTTTATCGCATAGTAATAACACCATTTTAAATATTTATTTTAGTCATTAATAATTTTAGGGGTCGTTACTCCTTGAGATGATAGAATGAAAAATTCTATTTTAGAAAGGTTTCGTACCTTTGACATATTTTTGTAACATAGTGCAATGGGCATAATGTACTTTTAAATTCAGCACTATCACACCTCGATCCACTTATTAAAGCTCAGAAGGCGCTGTTAAGAGTTGTCAACAAAAAACCGTTGAGATACCCGTCTGAGCAACTTTTTCGTAAGTTCTCTGTTCTTAACGTACGCAAACATTTGCTAAAACGATAATACTATATTATCACAAACATAAATAATAAGACAAGGGCTCGCGACTTATTTTATTTACCGAGAGTCAATACCAATTATGGTCCAAATATGTAGTTTTATAGAGCACTTCGATCATATACCTAAATTTTCAATATTTGGATATTTTTAATTTATCTTCAAATACTTGCTTCGAAGAAATTAGAAATACGATAAACAGCCTTCGGGTTTAATTGGTGTTTCTTCGTCCGTTAGGTACGCAGGCTGTGGTATTGTTTACTACACTATAACAATACTTTCTAGCCAGTATTATATTTTATAATATTTTCTATAAAAGTCCACATGTATATTAACATTATAAATACATTGTGATTTATATTATTTATTTTTATATTAACTGTACTTTTACATTTTATCATTACCTTGTCGTATTATTTATATAAATTTATTATTTGTGCACGTGTATGTATTTATATATTAATGTATGTTATATATCATCATATATCTTAAAGACATCTACATAACTCATAATGTGGCTTCCATATGTATTCATAACTCATATGTATTCAACACAGCCCCATGAGGATAAATCCAATAATGCATCTTCTACATCACCGCCTACTACAACAACTACCAATAAGTCACCGGTCATCTCTATAATAGCTCCAGAGAAACCTCAAACATCACCACAAGCCATAACTATCAATTTCATAAATGACAGTGTGGAAAAACGAACTAAATCCGAAAAAAATAGCTCTGCAATATTGAGTACAAATTTAACGATGACAGCCATTGCTGTGTTAGCGATTAATTAATTTATTTTATTTTATCTGCATCCAAACTTTTCTCTGGTCGTAACGGTCTCCGTTCCATCGGGTTCAGAAGAGGGAGGAAGAGAGAGTGCACCCGTGATCGCGCGCCCACCTGTGCAATATAATATAGCCTGCGCACTTGACTGCTTCCGAACAATGGACTCTGAGAAGACTAAAGAAGTCACTAGAATCTACAATGCAGTCGCTATGGCCGAACACGGCTAGAAGGATATATAATGTGGCTTCCCTATCCCTTTTCCCTTACTTAAACCTGCATTTTTTTCAAAGCTTGTTGCACTGTAACAATAGATTTAGTTTAATTGTGAAAACTTTTAATTGGCCTTAGATTTGTATAATATGTGTTAGCATTAAGTTTAAAACGCTGTAAGTTTTCCGAAAAAAAAATATAAGTATAAATATAAATAAATAAAGAATTGCACTAGCAAACAACCCATAAAATTATAACACGAGCGATAACTAATAGTAACCACATTGTGCCCAAACTGAATAATACCCATGCACAGAGACATTTTATATACCTACTTGGTACCGTCGTTGTTCAATAAAATTAAGGATATAGCCGGCATTTATACTCAAGGTATAAATATAAAAATAAAAGTATAAAAAAAATAAACAAAAAAAGACTAACCCACTGGTTGATCACCCAGGAAAGGAAAGAAACTGAAAAATTAATTTGCTTTATCCCTAGCTAACTTACCATTCCTAACACATTAATTTTCACCTACCATGTATTTATGATTGGCATGCTTGTTGTTCTTTATATTATTATTATCACATACCTTTTAAGATTATTTGAAATTTTATTTTTTACTAAAATTTTAGTTTACTTAATTTTAGTTTTTATTTAGCATTAGGCAGTACTTAATTATACGAATCTGAGCCTACCTTAGTGCGGACGTCTCGTGTGATCCAGTTAGGTTAGGTTTAATTTACTTGTTATTGATATTATGATTTTTTGTAAGATAAAGAATTTAAATTTGAAAAATGCCGATGGCAGTTCGAAAAAAAAAATCACGAGATGACTCTATACACATATTTTCATAGCTTCTACGACAGGAGTATTCAAGTAGGATAAAACAACTATTTCTGCGCTAAAAGCATAGAGCTAAGAGCTAAAAGGAAGAGCATGCAAAAAGCAAAAGAGCTAAAAGGAATAGAGGGGGCACGGCCGCCCTTCTACAGGGCAGTTTACTTTATAACTTAGATAACGGCGTTATCTTTGGCTTTCTTTATTGCGTTCGCTGTAAATCGCTTTAAGTCAGGGCGAAATCAAGGCAATAGATATGTTAAACTTATAATATTACCCGCTGGCCAGGCGATTTGCTACGTACGCCAATTTAATGGCTGAATACGGTCAAAAACCGATCCATTGAATATAATTTCTTTTAAGCTCCTATTTATTTTGATACATTACATTTTATTTCATAGTTCATATCGTATAATTTAATCATGATTACACTAGAAAAAAATAGACGTTTTAATTAAAATAAAGCGACAAATTAGTACATCTCAATCCCATGCAACCCGAAGCCCGTCACACATCTAACTATGCTTACACCTTTACTTAAATGTGTTATTTACGACATACTTTGTATTGCTAGCTGACGTATAAAAAGAAGATTTTATTATGTGGAGATACATAAACAACATATTTACTAGATGTTTAAAGCCTATAAAATAATAATAATAATAATAACAATATATTTATTTCACATCTTTCATAGATATAATATTTTAAAATAAAGCTACAACTATCGGTTCTAGACCTTTATTTCAAAATGCTCCAGCTTCAATAGCCATTTATTAATTCTAGTTTTGAAACCATGGCCGAGGCAATCGATGGTGCATACAGACATACGGACGGGCAGACAAACAGCTCAGTCTCAATAACAGGGTTACGTTTATAAGCTTTGGTAAGGAACGCTAAAAAGCACCCTCTTCAATTCTGGTTTAATTTTTTTTCGATAATACACAATGAGCTCAATAAGGGCAAGCATTCAAACCACTTTACATTCTGTTTTTTTAGATGATTTAATTTTACTAATATCACAATTACAAGACCGCAGACTTCCATATAACCTTTAGTCCAGTCAAATTAGGGTTTCACCTCGGAATGAGAGATAATAAGCTGGAAACTTGTATACACCTTCATTTCGGCGTTCTATAAGTTGAATCAAAAGTCATTAAAAATCTCGTGTCTGCGTCGTAAGTTATTAAAGGTCAAAGGTCACAAAAATCGGTTTTTCGCGATTTTCTAGGTTTTTATAGCTCCAATAGTGTTAACATTCACGATAAAAATTATAGAGCATAAAATTGGAGACAAATATTGTTCCAAACATTTTTTTATGCGCTCAACCGTTTTTGAGATAGAGGGCGGAAAGCGCTCAGCGCTCAGCCATACATACTGTAATTCAAGGTCAACTGTGAACCTTGGTGAATAATGCCCTGAATAAAGTTATTAAATCATTAAATTATAATTAACAATGAATAATTTATTAGTTAATACATTCAAAAACATTTTACATTGTTTATCTAATATATTCATTTAATATTGCTTACATGGTCATGCCATGACCAAATGCCTGCATGTCAAATATCAGCTCAATCGGATGAAGCGTTTCGGCGCTATCGTCGGAGAATACAGACAGACACACACACACACAGGCACACAGAAGTGCGTTCACAATATTTTCCTTAAACAGGAAAGTAATAATTATAATTTAATGACCATTTCACACAATCGCACGGAATGAATAACAGTTATGGATGGCGCAGCTGTCAAACAATAGGATCGCCGCAAACGCCATCTACCTATCGAAAGTGGCCTATTTCCCAAAATTACTAAATTCGATTTTTTAGATTTTCAGTTGTTTTTTTTAGTTTTTTTTTTTTTTTGTAAACCACCCCTGAATTAAGGCAAACAATTTTTTTTTAAAATAATTCAAATCGGTCGAGTCATTTCCGAGATCCTGCGAGACTAACGGACAGCGATTCAGTTATATTTATATATATACTAGATGACCCGGTGAACTTCGTACCACCTAAAATTGATTTGTTTGTAACTCTTCATAAGCGATTATTGATTCTAATCAACCTTCCAAATCCAATTAATTGAAATCTATAATATGGCCGAATCGTGTACGGTTTGAGTTTCGTTCGGTGATTAAATGAAAATCGTTTTATAATTAAAATAAATTCAATGTATTTAATTTACATGATAAAATATTAATGCTTTTTCGACTTTTCCGACTTTTTTGCATTTTTCGACTTTCTTGACTTTTCGACTTTTTCGACTTTTTGACTTTTCCGACTTTTTCGACTTTTTCTACGTTTTCGACTTTTTCAACTTTTTTGACTTTTTTGACTTTTTGGACTCTTTTGACTTTTTCGACTTTTCGACTTTTTGAAATTTTATACAATCGCACGGAATGAATAACAGTTATGGATGGCGCAGCTGTCAAACAATAGGATCGCGTCGAACGCCATCTATTGAAAGGGGCTTATTTCCCAAAAAGACCAATTTCGATTTTCAGTTGTTTCTTTTAATTTTTCCTAAATATTTTTTTTTGTAAACTACCCCTGAATGAAGGCAAACAAAACAAAAGAATAATAATTCAAATCGGTCGAGTCATTTTCGAGATCTTGCGAGACTAACGCACGGCGATTCATTTTTATATATAAGATATAAGAAGATAGATAGAATAAAACATTATGGTAAAAAGACCGTAGGTGGTATACATGAAACTGCTGAAAGGATACGCGAAAAAAAGTGTAAAGGACAGTAAGCGATGAAATCAGGTCATGGAAGGAATTAAAAGTAGGTACCACTTGTATAACATGCCTTGAACACAACCGGTATGACGGCGACGTTTAGCCCCTCATATTTGTTCTTCGGAGGAGAATTAGTCTTAATCGATGGACGATTCCATGCTTACGGTGAAAACGGAGTAAGTATAGCGTGGGTGGTACGGTATAGCTACGACCATATTTCATATCAAAGAAAGCGTATTTTTTCTCAAGAAAATTAGCCCCTAGATCTTTGTAATGCAAAGTTGCAGGTAATAACCAAAATGTTAACAAAAAATAACCGAGTTATTTTTTTTATAAGTGCAGCAGCCATGTCATGGTGAAATGTAGAACAGGCTATCGTAATTAAATGCGTATACAAAATTTCGTGTCTGTGCTGTTGACCGTTGAGGAGTTCCCTCGTTGGAAGCCAACCCCGGGTGCCGCCGTCCTGTCTTGATGAAACTTAGATCGGGCTGTCATAATTGAATGCATATACAAAATTTCGTGACTGTGCTGTTGACCGCTGAGGAGTCCCCTAGTCGGGAGCTAATCCTGGGTATAGAATCAGGGCATGCTTGCTATATAAAATGCATTGTCATCGGAGCTGAACCAACATGTAAATTTTCAACTTCATATGTTAATATTTGAGGAGTTCCTTCAATTCCTCATGGATCACATCATCAGAACAAAATTTTGATAAAGATGTGACGAATCTGGAAGTACATCCTTTCAAATAAAAAGAATTTTCCAAAGCAATTCATAAATGACGGATTTCTGAGGTAACAAACATTTAAAGAAAAATACGATCGAATTTATAACCTCCTCCTTTTTTTAAAGTCGGTTAAAAATAAATCGGCTGTAGTCTACGATCTATAGGACCTGACAGGAAAACGAAAAGAGCTTTATCATTTGAAGGCATGTTCACAGCAGACTAAGATGTTAAAATTTCAAATCCACACTATAGCAAAGAAGAGGAAGAAATCAAGAATCACACTCATGAAAGCAAAAATGAGAAATATTTTAGAACGAACTAACACGGTTATCATAGCATATTGCAAAGGATAAATAGGTCAATAATTTATCAAAAGAAATACAAACAAAATCAAATAATTTAAAATGTGTGCATAAGGTAAACTTAGTAATATAAATCCACAACATGACAACTCTACAGTTGTGGTACAAAATTCCCACGCCCACAAAACTTCTAACCTCTGCCTTAGAGCCGTCTGTAAATATGATGTCCAAGCCAGGGGACCGGGACGATAAAAGGTCAGAAAATACTACATTGTTTAGGGTGGGGACAGCCCTACTGGTTTTTTCATCAAAACTGTTTGAGGGATGATGTACGAAGTAGTAAGTTTGTCGGAGAAGGGAAGGTGAAAGTCTTGCTACTGATCTCTCCGCACCGTAATCGATTTCCGGATCGTAATGGAATGCCGCTTGTTCCAGGTTGACAGGAACACTGCGACGGTGCAATCGGTCATGTTGATTTTGTCGTGATTGCTGGCGTTGTGTATGTTGTGCACGAAATTGTTGCATTCTCAATGTATTCGCTTGTCGTTCATTTTCAGTCGCTCTCAAACATAATTCGGACAATGCCAATACGACTATTTTCATTATCCGTCGCTCGCTGGTCATCAGTGCGGCTTGCACGTGAAGTAGATCGCCGCGCATTTGACTGACTTCGACGACCTATGTTACCTATTCTCCTCGGCATTATAATGAACACTGTAAAAAGACACGGAATTGTTTTCAGTCACTCAAATCTGACGAACATTCCTTGAGAACTTAACAATATTGAAATCCTCAGACTAAGGCCAAATTTGTAGTTATGCATAAGTCTGCAAAGTCTATTTACCTTTATATAATGGCTGATCAAAGTGATTTTTTGCAAAATGCAATTAAATTCGCTTGAAACAAATCTATTCTCCAATCCCACTACCTTTTTTAAAAGAAAAAACGACGTTAAATGTAATAACAATTTCACACAGTGGCGCGGAATGAATTATGAATGGCGTAGCTGTCAAACAATAGAATCTATTGTTTAGAAAATATAGAGAGCGCCATCTATTAACAGAAATACGAAGTGGCCATCCCTAGAAGTACTAATTTCGATTTTTTCGATTTTTTAGCTGTTCCTTTGGGTTTTTTCTAAATATTTTTTTTTGTAAACCACCCCTGAATCAAGCCGAACAAAATAAAAGTAATATAAATCAAATCGGTCGTGTCATTTCCGAGATCCTGCGAGACTAACGCACGGCGATTCATTTTTATATATAAGATATATATATATATATATATATATATATATATATATATATATATATATATATATATATATATATATATATATATATATATATATATATATATATATATATATATATATATATATATATATATATATATATATATATATATATATATATATATATATATATATATATATATATATATATATATATATATTGTTAGGGCCTAGTTTTATTGTAAACAAACTTTAATTTAAATAGTCTAAATAATCAAATCAATTAAATTTGTCCATCGCGCAATAGACGCGACACATCGAGCGGATACGTCTTACCGTATATAGGCGACAAGTCGCGCACGTCCCTAGTTAGTTTTAAATTATAAGGTAGAATAATTTTTACATAGAAGAAGAGAAATCTTCCCTTTTTTTTTTGGCTGGCAACGACCGAAGAGGACGGTGGACAGAGACCGGCCGCTCCGCCGTTGGCGGGAGCGGCCTGGCTACCGCCCAGTTAATTATTCATTTTGTGCCATCAGTCGTCAGTCGACACAGTCTAGAACTAAATTTTGTGAATTTTAAAATCTACAACTAAACTCAGTTCAGCATCCGGGCAGGACCTCATCGGATTCCATACCTTATACAGGCAAGTCTTCTATCTGTAACCATTAGCTTCCCCTCATAAAATCAGATTTCAAAAATAATAAATTTAAAATTAAAAGGATTGTTTGTAAAGCCAAATCCCCTGTAAATTACCGTTGCCATATCTTGGTTGGCGAATAAATTAGAGTCATATAAAATCAAATTTTATTAAATTGAGTACGTCGAAATAGAGGTAGGTAGTGCGTAGGATCAGCTATAATTCCCGGTGTCTAAGCATCGCATTCCGTCCTCTCGCCTCAATCGATTTCTCTAGTACCATTTAAATATTGATTCCGAAATAATAATTTAAAATTTAAAATCGTATCCGGGGAGCAGGTGGTAAAAATCCAGAAGCAACCTCCCAATACTCCCGAGGGTAGCAGTGTGTTCCTCCTGTATTCCAGAACCCGAAGAACCACAGTACCTGTCCAAAATCCCACTTCGCCGAATTTAGTCCTGAAAAATTGAAAGCCCCTAACGTTCAATTTCCATGAATCTAATCTTAGAATATTGCTAAATTTATACTACTCGGATTCGCCATATGTTATGGCCTAGCTTCTTTTTTTATAATTAAATAAAACATGTTTTTCTGTCGAAATAAACCTTTCATTTTAGTTAAGGTGATTCGTCGCGGTCCGAGGAAACTATTCTGATAATAGATGGCGATGTAAGCAATATTAACAGAAAAATACGATTTTTAGCTCTCTCAGTGCAGTAAAAATTACGAAATATATTTACCGGGAACTTTACATATACACGGTTCGATGTACTTCGTATCACCGCGATAATCAACCGCATTACGAAATTAATGGGGAAAACAGACCAATTTCGGTTCAGAACCGAAATTGGTCTGTTTTCCCCATTAATTTCGTAATTCGGTTGATTATCGCGGTGATACGAAGTACATCGAACCGTGTATATGTAAAGTTCCCGGTAAATTTATTTCGTAATTTTTACTGCACTGAGAGAGCTAAAAATCGTATTTTTCTGTTAATATTGCTTACAACGCCATCTATTATCAGAATAGTTTCCTCGGACCGCGACGAATCACCTTAATAATCATTATTGAGCGAATTGAAGAGATTAAGACGGTAGCAAAAAATACCGCCGGGTCAGAGCGGGCTACAGTCTCGTAGGTACCCGACTAGCACAGGACAGGGTAATGTTTCAGGGCAAGGAATAATTTTATAAAAGAAAGTTTAAAATTATATATTTTAATTTCACCATTTAGCGGAGAAACGAACCGCAGTACATTATTAATTATTGCAGCATCTGCTGATTTGAAGCGTACTTATTTCAAAATAGCATTTCTCATTTAAATATAATTATCTAGTAATCATTACCAATAAATTCATTAGACGATTTAGCCATTGATTTGTGGTAAGGCCGCCGACGGCCAGCGAGGGCGAGCGCTCCAAGCGGGCGCGGTCTACGCGCGCCGGCGCAGTACCTCGTCGGTACACCGATAGAGGGCGCGGTGAATAAATCATAATATTCGATCTCGTCGCCGCCGCGCAGTAAAATTGATATCGCTTCTTCTTCTTTTAGTCCTCTCACAAGTTATATCGAAATTCAGCTTATAATAAAACGTAACTAGGATATTTGACCGTCCATTCACTTTGAATGCTCTCGACATTTGGACGACGTCAACACAGGATTTTAACCACCCCTGAGCACGACTGAGCTGCCGTGGTATCCTTGGCGTCGCTCCACTCCCACGCACAAAGGTAACTTCCCAGGCGGAGGGAGGCCCTTTGCATTTGTTTATGTGGTCTAACATCTATTTCTCGCATGTGTAGCTGGCGCCTCTACAAATAAATAAACTTTTATCGTTACACAAAGCAGCCAAAAGATAACTTCTATCTCATTTTAATTAGACTCATAACAATATATATATATATATATATATATATATATATATATATATATATATATATATATATATATATATATATATATATATATATATATATATATATATATATATATATATATATATATATATATATATATATATATATATATATATATATATATATATATATATATATATATATATATATATATATATATATATATATATATATATATATATATATATATATATATATATATATATATATATATATATATATAAATATATATATATATATATTGTTACTAGTTGAAAAATGGGCCCAACTTAAACCTACTCCTCTTTCCGCAAGTGAGAGGCATTCATCATTCTCGTTAACACCTAAAGCATTCCCGAATCCGATCAAGGGAATCCTTCGTCACGATGTAAGTGGCTTTTATAATTATTTACTTTATAATCATCTTATTGATCAATTCTAAAAAGAATATATACACAAAACTATCAAATATTTCAAAATATTGAATTTTTACATATTTTATGTTTCGTTCATTGTAAATAATCCATTTAGGTTAAAGGTAATCTTTCCAACTAATAGGAAAGAGCTGACTGCTTCCTTTCATTGATAAGAGGGCATGTCACGCTTTTAGTTTTAAGTTTTCAGCTGAATATTGATCGCAGCTTCTTTATATCGCACCTTTAGAAAATAAAAAAACGAAATTCGAAATTTTAAATTCTTCCATCTGTCAAGTAGCTCGTCTTGTCTTGTTATTTCCCCTGAAATAATAGGAAATTGAGTGAGTTTACGTATAAAGAAGGATTGTAGCTTAATTTTTGAGATAATTGGATGAAGGGTGAGCGTTTACTAGTTGAAAAATGGGCCCAACTTAAACCTACTCCTCTTTCCGCAAGTGAGAGGCATTCATCATTCTCGTTAACACCTAAAGCATTCCCGAATCCGATCAAGGGAATCCTTCGTCACGATGTAAGTGGCTTTTATAATTATTTACTTTATAATCATCTTATTGATCAATTCTAAAAAGAATATATACACAAAACTATCAAATATTTCAAAATATTGAATTTTTACATATTTTATGTTTCGTTCATTGTAAATAATCCATTTAGGTTAAAGGTAATCTTTCCAACTAATAGGAAAGAGCTGACTGCTTCCTTTCATTGATATGAGGGCATGTCACGCTTTTAGTTTTAAGTTTTCAGCTGAATATTGATCGCAGCTTCTTTATATCGCACCTTTAGAAAATAAAAAAACGAAATTCGAAATTTTAAATTCTTCCATCTGTCAAGTAGCTTGTCTTGTCTTGTTATTTCCCCTGAAATAATAGGAAATTGAGTGAGTTTACGTATAAAGAAGGATTGTAGCTTAATTTTTGAGATAATTGGATGAAGGGTGAGCGTTTACTAGTTGAAAAATGGGCCCAACTTAAACCTACTCCTCTTTCCGCAAGTGAGAGGCATTCATCATTCTCGTTAACACCTAAAGCATTCCCGAATCCGATCAAGGGAATCCTTCGTCACGATGTAAGTGGCTTTTATAATTATTTACTTTATAATCATCTTATTGATCAATTCTAAAAAGAATATATACACAAAACTATCAAATATTTCAAAATATTGAATTTTTACATATTTTATGTTTCGTTCATTGTAAATAATCCATTTAGGTTAAAGGTAATCTTTCCAACTAATAGGAAAGAGCTGACTGCTTCCTTTCATTGATATGAGGGCATGTCACGCTTTTAGTTTTAAGTTTTCAGCTGAATATTGATCGCAGCTTCTTTATATCGCACCTTTAGAAAATAAAAAAACGAAATTCGAAATTTTAAATTCTTCCATCTGTCAAGTAGCTCGTCTTGTCTTGTTATTTCCCCTGAAATAATAGGAAATTGAGTGAGTTTACGTATAAAGAAGGATTGTAGCTTAATTTTTGAGATAATTGGATGAAGGGTGAGCGTTTACTAGTTGAAAAATGGGCCCAACTTAAACCTACTCCTCTTTCCGCAAGTGAGAGGCATTCATCATTCTCGTTAACACCTAAAGCATTCCCGAATCCGATCAAGGGAATCCTTCGTCACGATGTAAGTGGCTTTTATAATTATTTACTTTATAATCATCTTATTGATCAATTCTAAAAATAATATATACACAAAACTATCAAATATTTCAAAATATTGAATTTTTACATATTTTATGTTTCGTTCATTGTAAATAATCCATTTAGGTTAAAGGTAATCGTTCCAACTAATAGGAAAGAGCTGACTGCTTCCTTTCATTGATATGAGGGCATGTCACGCTTTTAGTTTTAAGTTTTCAGCTGAATATTGATCGCAGCTTCTTTATATCGCACCTTTAGAAAATAAAAAAACGAAATTCGAAATTTTAAATTCTTCCATCTGTCAAGTAGCTCGTCTTGTCTTGTTATTTCCCCTGAAATAATAGGAAATTGAGTGAGTTTACGTATAAAGAAGGATTGTAGCTTAATTTTTGAGATAATTGGATGAAGGGTGAGCGTTTACTAGTTGAAAAATGGGCCCAACTTAAACCTACTCCTCTTTCCGCAAGTGAGAGGCATTCATCATTCTCGTTAACACCTAAAGCATTCCCAAATCCGATCAAGGGAATCCTTCGTCACGATGTAAGTGGCTTTTATAATTATTTACTTTATAATCATCTTATTGATCAATTCTAAAAAGAATATATACACAAAACTATCAAATATTTCAAAATATTGAATTTTTACATATTTTATGTTTCGTTCATTGTAAATAATCCATTTAGGTTAAAGGTAATCTTTCCAACTAATAGGAAAGAGCTGACTGCTTCCTTTCATTGATATGAGGGCATGTCACGCTTTTAGTTTTAAGTTTTCAGCTGAATATTGATCGCAGCTTCTTTATATCGCACCTTTAGAAAATAAAAAAACGAAATTCGAAATTTTAAATTCTTCCATCTGTCAAGTAGCTCGTCTTGTCTTGTTATTTCCCCTGAAATAATAGGAAATTGAGTGAGTTTACGTATAAAGAAGGATTGTAGCTTAATTTTTGAGATAATTGGATGAAGGGTGAGCGTTTACTAGTTGAAAAATGGGCCCAACTTAAACCTACTCCTCTTTCCGCAAGTGAGAGGCATTCATCATTCTCGTTAACACCTAAAGCATTCCCGAATCCGATAAAGGGAATCCTTCGTCACGATGTAAGTGGCTTTTATAATTATTTACTTTATAATCATCTTATTGATCAATTCTAAAAAATATATATATATATATATATATATATATATATATATATATATATATATATATATATATATATATATATATATATATATATATATATATATATATATATATATATATATATATATATATATATATATATATATATATATATATATATATATATATATATATATATATATATATATATATATATATATATATATATATATATATATTTATAACAATCATTAATATTTAAGAAACACTAATCGCCTATTATTTTCCAGCATTCATTCTCGTCTCGCTTTGTTGTGTTGCCGCTTTAGGAGACAGTCAGGTTCCAATACCACAGCAGGAAACACCTAGCAAATACTGAAAGAAGAGAAGAAAAAGGCGTGGAGTCACTCCTGGTCACCACAGACCAGATAAGTGCCCTTTCATTATTTTATCATTTCATTTATTTAGTAATAAACATAATTTCAATTTGAAAAAATAATAATTTACACATTTACAATCAAATATTAATATATATATATATATATATATATATATATATATATATATATATATATATATATATATATATATATATATATATATATATTGAAATATTTGATAGTTTTGTGTATATATTCTTTTTAGAATTGATCAATAAGATGATTATAAAGTAAATAATTATAAAAGCCACTTACATCGTGACGAAGGATTCCCTTGATCGGATTCGGGAATGCTTTAGGTGTTAACGAGAATGATGAATGCCTCTCACTTGCGGAAAGAGGAGTAGGTTTAAGTTGGGCCCATTTTTCAACTAGTAAACGCTCACCCTTCATCCAATTATCTCAAAAATTAAGCTACAATCCTTCTTTATACGTAAACTCACTCAATTTCCTATTATTTCAGGGGAAATAACAAGACAAGACGAGCTACTTGACAGATGGAAGAATTTAAAATTTCGAATTTCGTTTTTTTATTTTCTAAAGGTGCGATATAAAGAAGCTGCGATCAATATTCAGCTGAAAACTTAAAAATAAAAGCGTGACATGCCCTCATATCAATGAAAGGAAGCAGTCAGCTCTTTCCTATTAGTTGGAAAGACTACCTTTAACCTAAATGGATTATTTACAATGAACGAAACATAAAATATGTAAAAATTCAATATTTTGAAATATTTGATAGTTTGTGTATATATTCTTTTTAGAATTGATCAATAAGATGATTATAAAGTAAATAATTATAAAAGCCACTTACATCGTGACGAAGGATTCCCTTGATCTTCTTCCATCTGTCAAGTAGCTCGTCTTGTCTTGTTATTCCCCTGAAATAATAGGAAATTGAGTGAGTTTACGTATAAAGAAGGATTGTAGCTTAATTTTTGAGATAATTGGATGAAGGGTGAGCGTTTACTAGTTGAAAAATGGGCCCAACTTAAACCTACTCCTCTTTCCGCAAGTGAGAGGCATTCATCATTCTCGTTAACACCTAAAGCATTCCCGAATCCGATCAAGGGAATCCTTCGTCACGATGTAAGTGGCTTTTATAATTATTTACTTTATAATCATCTTATTGATCAATTCTAAAAAGAATATATACACAAAACTATCAAATATTTCAAAATATTGAATTTTTACATATTTTATGTTTCGTTCATTGTAAATAATCCATTTAGGTTAAAGGTAGTCTTTCCAACTAATAGGAAAGAGCTGACTGCTTCCTTTCATTGATATGAGGGCATGTCACGCTTTTAGTTTTAAGTTTTCAGCTGAATATTGATCGCAGCTTCTTTATATCGCACCTTTAGAAAATAAAAAAACGAAATTCGAAATTTTAAATTCTTCCATCTGTCAAGTAGCTCGTCTTGTCTTGTTATTTCCCCTGAAATAATAGGAAATTGAGTGAGTTTACGTATAAAGAAGGATTGTAGCTTAATTTTTGAGATAATTGGATGAAGGGTGAGCGTTTACTAGTTGAAAAATGGGCCCAACTTAAACCTACTCCTCTTTCCGCAAGTGAGAGGCATTCATCATTCTCGTTAACACCTAAAGCATTCCCGAATCCGATCAAGGGAATCCTTCGTCACGATGTAAGTGGCTTTTATAATTATTTACTTTATAATCATCTTATTGATCAATTCTAAAAAGAATATATACACAAAACTATCAAATATTTCAAAATATTGAATTTTTACATATTTTATGTTTCGTTCATTGTAAATAATCCATTTAGGTTAAAGGTAGTCCTTTCCAACTAATAGAAAGAGCTGACTGCTTCCTTTCATTGATATGAGGGCATGTCACGCTTTTAGTTTTAAGTTTTCAGCTGAATATTGATCGCAGCTTCTTTATATCGCACCTTTAGAAAATAAAAAAACGAAATTCGAATTTTAAATTCTTCCATCTGTCAAGTAACTCGTCTTGTCTTGTTATTTCCCCTGAAATAATAGGAAATTGAGTGAGTTTACGTATAAAGAAGGATTGTAGCTTAATTTTTGAGATAATTGGATGAAGGGTGAGCGTTTACTAGTTGAAAAATGGGCCCAACTTAAACCTACTCCTCTTTCCGCAAGTGAGAGGCATTCATCATTCTCGTTAACACCTAAAGCATTCCCGAATCCGATCAAGGGAATCCTTCGTCACGATGTAAGTGGCTTTTATAATTATTTACTTTATAATCATCTTATTGATCAATTCTAAAAAGTATATATATATATATATATATATATATATATATATATATATATATATATATATATATATATATATATATATATATATATATATATATATATATATATATATATATATATATATATATATATATATATATATATATATATATATATATATATATATATATATATATATATATATCCTATACTATTATAAACGCGAATGTTTGTATGTATGTCTGGATGTTTGTTACTCTTTCACGCAAAAATTACTGAATGGACTTTGATGAAACTTTACAATAATATAGCTCACACGTCAGAATAACACATAGGCTATAATTTATAAAGATATAGTGTGAATTATCTACAATATAACGATAACTGTCAAGTAAGTAGGAAAAATCTAAGAAATTGATATTCGAAATTTAAATTCTAAGCGTCAACATATATTTTGAAAATTTTCTCAACAATCCTACTTCCTACTAATAATATAAACGCGAAAGTTTGTAACGATTGCGCGACGTTACTATGGCGACGATTGCGTGACGTTACTATGGCGATGTCATTGACAGCTGTGTTCATAATGTGTCCGTAATTAATGTTATCATCGTAATCGTAAATTAATTATTACTTACAATAAAACAACGAAAGCGTAATTTGTTTGTGGTTAGTAGGTAATTATAGAAATTACTTCGTTTTTATCTCCATTGCATAGGTAAAAAGCGTGATTTCGTTTCACAATTAGCAGATTAGAATTATTTTTTGACTATTAATTAGTATGTTGCTGTAATTTTGTATTTTTTAGGAAGAGTAGAAAAAGTCGCCAGCGTACATAGAAAGATCAGAGATTCCCGAGTGCGACAAGGCCTTCTTTCAGACTTTTATGCTTATCATATGATGGTACGACGCAACAATTTTAATTTATTGCTTCGGTGTCGACTTCTCCTACATCAATTTTTGGTGGACATGTACGTCAAAGTAGAGAGTGAGCGCTTAAGGTTTATTGCTTTGAACCAAACGAAACTGAGCGCAGAAAATTATATACATTTACAAGACGCGATAAGGAATGATGCGGATTTAGATCCAAATAACTTGGGTCAAATGGTAATTCTCCCGTCATCATTTGTAAATAGCCCGAGATATCTTCACGAATACACCCAGGATGCGTTCACATACGTGCGTAACTACTGGAGGCCTGATATGTTCATTACAATGACATGTAATCCCGCCTGGCCAGAAATCACTAAAGAGCTCAATTCCAGGTCAAAATTCAACGGACAGACATGACTTAACATCCAGAGTATTTAAAATAAAAGTTCAAAAATTAGTTGCTCTACTTGCAAAAGGTAAAATATTTGGTGATATGAAGTGCTTCATGTACTCGATCGAGTGGCAGAAAAGAGGCTTGCCTCACGTGCACTTACTGCTGTGGTTGATGGATAAATTACGCCCTAGCCAAATTGATGAAGTCATAAATGCAGAGATACCCAACGCCGAAACTGATCGAAAGCTCTATGAACGCTCTGTGACCATAAATATGATTCACGGTCCCTGTGGTGCACTAAATCCGTCATCACCATGCATGAAGGAAGGCAAATGTACCAAAAAGTATCCAAGGGCGCTTTTAAAACATACTCAAACCAACGACAAGGGCTATCCTCTGTATACAGGCGTAGAGCACCAGAAGATGGCGGCTGTACGATAACTCAAAAAATCAGAGGTGGAACACAGGAAGTATTGGTTGACAATAGCTGGATAGTACCATATTCTCCTCTTCTCATCATGATTTTTAATTGCCATATAAATGTAGAGTTCTGCAATACGGTACAGGCTATAAAATATATTTGTAAATATATTAACAAAGGTAGTGATCAGGCTATTTTTAACATACGACAGCAAGGGAATGTTCACATTGACCCGAGAGATGAGGTGCAAACATTTCGAACCGGTCGATATGTTAGTAGTAACGAAGCAGCGTGGCGGATTTTGGGTCTGCCTCTGCATGAGAGACATCCAACAGTCACTCATCTTGCGGTACATCTGTTCAATGGCCAGCGGATTTATTTCACTGAAAACAATTTTAGAGAGAGAATGGCGCACCACCTAAGACGACACTAACTGCATTCTTCCTGCTTTGCCAAAATGACGCATTTGCAAAAACATTACTTTATGTTGACGTACCCCGCTACTATACTTGGAACGTGTCGTTGAAAGAATGGAAACGTCGTTTACAAGGAACATCTGTCGACGGCTGGCCAGGTGTGAAAGCAGGAGATGCTCTTGGGCGCATTTACACAGTGCACGTTAGTAACTTCGAATGTTACTGTTTGCGAATGCTGCTAAATGTAATACAGGGCCCCACTAACTTCTCGGATCTAAAAACAGTTGACGGCCAAGAACTTGAAACTTTTCGACAAACGTGTGAGAAGTTGGGGTTGTTGGAAGATGACAACCACTGGGATGCCACAATGGAAGAGGCCGTGCTGTGTCGCTCTCCTTCGCAAATAAGGGAGCTATTTGCAATATTGATATGCACTTGCGGTTTATCAAATCCTCTTCAACTATGGGATAAGTATAAAACTTCATTATCAGAAGATATCTTGCACAGATTTGAAAGGATGGATGAAGTCAACAATAATCTTTGTTTGAATGAAGCACTGAGACTTATAGAGGACAAAATAATATCAATTTCCGGAAAGAAATTGTCCGACTTCGGTATGCCCATACCACAGCGTCGAGGAGAGCTGTCGACCGATGTCATCAAAGAGCTAAGGTACGATACCGCTTTATTAGATGCTCAGGTAAGCGAAACTGAGCCACGCCTGCTACCCGAGCAAAAAGACATTTATAACAAAATATTACAACGAGTTGAGCTTGGTGAAGGCGGCCTTTTTTTTCTTGATGCCCCGGGGGGTACGGGAAAAACATTTTTGCTTAATTTGCTTCTAGCAAAAATTCGTAAAGACCGTAATGTTGCATTAGCAGTGGCTTCCTCTGGGATCGCTGCTACATTACTGAGCGGTGGACGGACGGCACACTCGGTTTTTAAATTACCTCTTAATCTGGCAAGGGAAGAAACCCCAACGTGCAACATCAGTAAGAACAGTGCCCGCGGCGACCTGTTGCAACAATGTAAGCTGATCGTGTGGGACGAGCGCACAATGTCACGCAAACGCGCCATCGAGGCGCTTGATCTCTGTATACAAGACATTCAACGCAATAAAAAGTTGATGGGTGGTGTGGTAGTGTTATTGGCAGGGGATTTCAGACAGACTTTACCTGTTATCGAGAGAGGTACTGCAGCAGACGAGATTAATGCATGTCTGAAAGCATCATATCTGTGGACTAAAGTTGAAAAGCTTTATCTTACCACTAGCATGCGAGTCCAGTTATTCAGCGATGTCGAGTCAGGAACATTTGCTCAAAAACTCATAGAAATTGGTGAAGGCCACCTACACACTGACCAAGAAGGTATGGTTCTTTTCACACACCACTTTTGCCATGTCGTGGAGTCGGAAGACGAACTCATTAATCAAGTTTTTCCAAATCTGCAACAATATATTCTTGACGAAAATTGGTTGTGTGAAAGAACCATACTGGCACCAACAAATGAGACTGTTGCGAAAATAAATAAAAAATCTTGGACGAAATAACCAGCGAAACATCAGTGTATAACTGCATCGACACAGTTATATCATCCGATGACACTACGACTTACCCCGTGGAGTTCCTAAACTCTTTGGAGTTATCTGGGGTGCCATCACATAAGTTGGAATTAAAAGTAGGTGTACCCGTTTTGTTAATGCGTAACTTGGACGCGTCAAGATTATGCAACGGTACTCGGTTGCGAGTCACCGAACTAGGAATGCATATTGTGAAGGCCACAATCTTAACTGGAGAAGCCAAGGGAAACAATGTTCTTAAGTCACGTATCCCAATTATACCCAATAACTTACCATTTAATTTTAAACGCCTGCAGTTCCCATTAAAAGTTGCATTTTCAATGACTATCAACAAATCGCAAGGTCAAACCTTAAAGGTAGCAGGTATACATTTGGGCACGCCGTGTTTTTCCCACGGCCAGCTATATGTGGCTTGCTCACGCGTTTCTAAATCGCAAAATCTGCATGTTTATGCTGACCTAAATAAATCGTTAAACATAGTTTATAGGAGTATATTGCAGTAGCTACCTATAACTTTTGCATTATCATCAATCATCATATACATCCGTACCTATGTATCCTTACAAACTATAGGGTATAATACCTATTAGTGAGATCATCATAAAAAATACTTAGTACCAATTAACATACATTTCACAATATAGTTATTCGAAGATACATATATACCTATAGTTGTTCGAACAATATAGTTGTTCGAATACATACATATAACTAGAGAACGGATGGACCGATTTTCATGATTTTTAATTTGTTGGATTTGTCTCCGCCCCGAATAGCAAAATAATATAAAAACATTGAAAAATTAACGAAAATATAAAATACTTTAAAGCATCATTATCACAATTTTTCATCACCACGCGGGTGAAACCGCGTTTGTTATAACTCGAGAACGGTTAGACCGATTTTCATGGTTTTTGTTTTTTTTGTATTTGTCTCCGTCCCGAATAGCATAATAACTACTAAAACATTGGAAAATTACCGAAAAAATAAAATAAAAGAAAAAACATTTACCATTACATATTATTTCCAAAAAAAAAATTTTCCGAAAAAATTAAATAAGTAAAAGAAAAAACATTTTCTCAAACATTTTATTTTTTGAGGAAAAAAAAAATCCAATACATATTTGTTTTATATATGTATAATCTATATATATAAAACAAAGTCGGGTTTGTTCGAAACACTTATAACTCGAGAACGGTTGGACCGATTTTTATGGTTTTTGATTTGTTGTATTTGTCTCCGTCCCGAATAGCAGAATAACTTAAAAAGAAAAAATTGGAAAGTTGGTGAAAAATTGAAATAAAAGAAAAAACATTTTCTCATACAAAATGTAAATCCGTGTTTTCCCATGGTAAGTTATACGTGGCATGTTCACGTGTCGGCAAATCATCCGCTTTATTTGTTCTTGCGCCTGATAAAAAAACAAAAAATGTCGTATATCACAAGGTGCTTCAATGAAGAGAATTAAACCGAGTGCATTCCATGCTGCACAATAGTTTAATTCAATCATGTCTTGCTGACACGCGATTGGTATATTTAATTTTTGTACTTTTATATTTCTTTATGTGGTATTATCTTAATAAAGTAGTGAACTTAATATTTATTTTGTATTAATTGGATTACTTTAATAAAATCATAAATTGAGTTCAGATAATCTGTAACACGACATTCATTGACTGTTAGGCGGTACGAAGTTCGCCGGGTCAGCTAGTATATATATATATATATATATATATATATATATATATATATATATATATATATATATATATATATATATATATATATAGAAATATTTGATAGTTTTGTGTATATATTCTTTTTAGAATTGATCAATAAGATGATTATAAAGTAAATAATTATAAAAGCCACTTACATCGTGACGAAGGATTCCCTTGATCGGATTCGGGAATGCTTTAGGTGTTAACGAGAATGATGAATGCCTCTCACTTGCGGAAAGAGGAGTAGGTTTAAGTTGGGCCCATTTTTCAACTAGTAAATTAAATAAACTTAAACCTACTCCTCTTTCCGCAAGTGAGAGGCATTCATCATTCTCGTTAACACCTAAAGCATTCCCGAATCCGATCAAGGGAATCCTTCGTCACGATGTAAGTGGCTTTTATAATTATTTACTTTATAATCATCTTATTGATCAATTCTAAAAAGTATATATATATATATATATATATATATATATATATATATATATATATATATATATATATATATATATATATATATATATATATATATATATATATATATATATATATATATATATATATATATATATATATATATATATATATATATATATATATATATATATATATATATATATATATATATATATATATATATATATATATATATATATATATATATATATATATATATATATATATATATATATATATATATATATATATATATATATATATATATATATATGATAGTTTTGTGTATATATTCTTTTTAGAATTGATCAATAAGATGATTATAAAGTAAATAATTATAAAAGCCACTTACATCGTGACGAAGGATTCCCTTGATCGGATTCGGGAATGCTTTAGGTGTTAACGAGAATGATGAATGCCTCTCACTTGCGGAAAGAGGAGTAGGTTTAAGTTGGGCCCATTTTTCAATATATATATATATATATATATATATATATATATATATATATATATATATATATATATATATATATATATATATATATATATATAATATATATATATATATATATATATATATATATATATATCCTATATACTATTATAAATGCGAAAGTTTGTATGTATGTATGGATGTTTGTTACTCTTTCACGCTAAAACTACTGAATGGATTTTGATGAAACTTTACAATAATATAGCTTACACATCAGAATAACACATAGGCTATAATTTATAAAGATATAGTGTGAATTATCTAAAATATAACGATAACTGTCAAGTAAGTAGGAAAAATCTAAGAAATTGATATTTGAAATTTAAATTCTAAGCGTCAACATATATTTTGAAAATTTTCTCAACAATCCTACTTCCTACTAATATTATAAACGCGAAAGTTTGTAACGATTGCGCGACGTTACTATGGCGACGATTGCGTGACGTTACTATGGCGACGTCATTGACAGCTGTGTCCATAATGTGTCCGTAATTAATGTTATCATCGTAATCGTTAATTAATTATTACTTACAATAAAACAACGAAAGCGTAATTTGTTTGTGGTTAGTAGGTAATTATAGAAATTACTTCGTTTTTATCTCTATTGCATAGGTAAAAAGCGTGATTTTGTTTCACAATTAGCAGATTAGAATTATTTTTTGACTATTAATTAGTATGTTGCTGTAATTTTCATTGAATAAGCAGGTATTGTATTTTTTAGGAAGAGTAGAAAAGTCGCCAGCGTACATAGAAAGATCAGAGATTCCCGAGTGCGACAAGGCCTTCTTTCAGAAGGATAGTTTGAACCGCCACGTGATCACGGTGCACAGGCGACTCAAAGCGTTCCCCTGTCACGAAAGCGACGGATCGTTCGCAGCGAAGGGCGACTCGAGACGCACTTCAAGCGGTGCATCTCAAATCCAAGCAGTTCGAGTGCCCGCATTGCGACCACTTCTTCACCGGGAGGGCCCTGCTCAACACTCACATTGATGCTTCGCATCTTATACTGCCCGATTATCAGTGTCCCGAATGCCGCAATAACTTCACCACCAGGAGAAACCTGACGCAATACATCAAGGCTGTGCATCTGAAGATAAAGCCGTTCGTCTGAGCGGAATTTCACTTACAACAGCGACTTTAAGGAACACATGGCTACTACGAAGTGTAACTCGAGGAAATGACGTCATAGCAAAGTTTCATTTAATAATTCGGACGCAACGCAACAACCGCTGGAACAATTTGAACAATTATGATATAATCGGCAGAAGTGTATTTTAATACCTACTATAAACGCGAAATTTTACTCAAAAGTTTGTAAGAATGTATTTTTGTAAGGTATTGTATTTTTTGGAACAGTAGAGAAAGTACTTACTAAGAATTATGCCGCGAAAGAGTAAGTCTAATCTTTCCCAAAGCTCTAATAAAGCTCGAGATATGAAAGTAGCTAAACTTAATGAGACGTTTCAACAAGCCGAACTGCGAAGGCTTGAACAGGCGGAGCGTGGGGCAGCTCACAGAACTGTTGAGACACCAGATCAGTCCCAAGATCTGCGTCGACAGCATGCTGAGTATCTGGCATCTCAACGAGCTAATGAGACTCCAGAGCAGTACCAAGCTCAGCGCCAACAGAACGTTGAGTATGTGGCATCTCAAAGGGCTGCTGAGACACCAGATCAATCCCGAGATCGGCGTCGACAGAATGCTGAGTATCTGGCATCTCAACGGGCTGCTGAGACACCCGAACAGACCCAAGCTCAGCGTCTTCAGCAGGCAACTTACATGGAGTCCTAAAGAGCAACAGAAACAGTTGAAGCAGCGGCATCTCGCAAACGCGCTGTTGCAACAGCGACGTCTAATATTCACAAGAAACACGTGGGGGGTATTCGATAAAGCTGCATTTGAGTACGACGAGACTCTTGATTACTAAAGCCACAACCTTATGAAAATAGAAGCGATGAATAAAGAATGCAGATTTTGCGGTGCTCTTAAATGGAAAGAGGAAGCTGCAGACATGTGTTGTTCGGGAGGCAAAGTAGCCCTTCCTTCAATAGACGAGCCAGTTAAACCTCTTAAATAACTTTTCTCTCATGAAACAGATGAGTCTCGCCGTTTTCTAAAAAACATAAGGAAATACAATACCTACATGGTTCCATATGACATCTTTTGGGGCGGATAACATTGTTTCGATGCCAGGATTTTGCCCGACTTTTACAATCCAAGGGCAAATATACCACACAATTGGCTCTTTGCTTCCTGCTATCAAAACGCAACCAAAATTTTTGCAAGTTTATTTCATGGACGATAAGGAAGCACAAGTTAATAGGCGTTCTGATTACGTCCAAAGTGTGGAAAGAAACACGGTTCAAAAATACAAGTTCTACATGATCACAATATTTTAGTGCATGAATTCAAAATGGCTAAAGATAGAGTGACTACCGATAGTTACAAGGTTGTGATACACCCAGATCGGTTACCACGTGGTGAACACGAACGACGATTCAATGCCCCGACCACAAATGAAATAGCTACCGTGGTAGTTGGTAGTGAACAAACTGCGTCTCGAAACATCGTTATTCAGGCGCACGATGGCCGGCTCTCTAGAGTTCCGGACAATCATAGATTTTATGATGCTCTCGAGTATCCGATAATTTTTTGGAAAGGTCAAGAGGGGTACAGTTTTGATATTCCTCAGACAAACCCAGTTACAAAACAACCCACACCAAACAAACATGTGTCCTGCAAAGACTTTTATGCTTATCATATGATGGTACGACGCAACAATTTTAATTTATTGCTTCGGTGTCGACTGCCAGCAGAAAAATGAGACTGTTGCGAAAATAAATAAAAAAATCTTGGACGAAATAACCAGCGAAACATCAGTGTATAACTCCATCGACACAGTTATATCATCCGATGACACTACGACCTACCCCGTGGAGTTCCTAACCTCTTTGGAGTTATCTGGGGGTACCATCACATACATAAGTTGGAATTAAAACCGAACTAGGAAGGCATATTGTGAAGGCCACAATCTTAACTGGAGAAGCCAAGGAAAACAATGTTCCTATACCACGTACCCCAATTATACCCAATAACTTACCATTTAATTTTAAACGCCTGCAGTTCCCATTAAAAGTTGCATTTTCAATGACTATCAACAAATCGCAAGGTCAAACCTTAAAGGTAGCAGGTATACATTTGGGCACGCCGTGTTTTTCCCACGGCCAGCTATATGTGGCTTGCTCACGCGTTTCTAAATCGGAAAATCTGCATGTTTATGCTGACCTAAATAAATCGTTTAACATAGTTTATAGGAGTATATTGCAGTAGCTACCTATAACTTTTTCATTATCATCAATCATCATATACTTCCGTACCTATGTATCCTTGCAAACTATAAGGTATAATACCTATTAGTGAGATCATCATAAAAAATACTTAGTTCCAATTTACATACATTTCACAATATAGTTATTCGAAGATACATATATATAGTTGTTCGAACAATATAGTTGTTCGAACACATATATATAACTAGAGAACGGATAGACCGATTTTCATGATTTCTAATTTGTTGGATTTATCTCCGCCCCGAATAGCAAAATAATATAAAAACATTGAAAAATTAACGAAAATATAAAATACTTTAAAGCATCATTATCACAATTTTTCATCACCACGCGGGTGAAACCGCGTTTGTTATAACTCGAGAACGGATAGACCGATTTTCATGGTTTTTGTTTTTTTTTTATTTTTCGATAAAAAAAACAAAAAATGTCGTATATCACAAGGTGCTTCAATGAAGAGAATTAAACCGAGTGCATTCCATGCTGCACAATAGTTTAATTCAATCATGTCTTGCTGACACGCGATTGGTATATTTAATTTTTGTACTTTTATATTTCTTTATGTGTTATTATCTTAATAAAGTAGTGAACTTAATATTTATTTTGTATTAATTGGATTATTTTAATAAAATCATAAATTGAGTTCAGCTAATCTGTAACACGACATTCATTGCTGTTAGGCGGTACGAAGTTCGCCGGGTCAGCTAGTATATATATATATATATATATATATATATATATATATATATATATATATATATATATATATATATATATATATATATATATATATATATATATATATATATATATATATATATATATATATATATATATATATATATATATATATATATATATATATATATATATATATATATATATATATATATATATATATATATACATATATATATATATATATATATATATATATATATATATATATATATATATATATATATATATATATATATATATATATATATATATATATATATATATATATATATATATATATATATATATATATATATATATATATATATATATATATATATATATATATATATATATATTATATACATATATATATATATTTCGATTTAATGGCTCGTTGATAACAAACTCAGCCAATTTTATCATATTTTAAATGTTGGTAGCATTCGAAATTTGAATTATTTCGTAATGTCACTTTCATTTGGAAAACGGCTTTGCCGAAGTGATCAATAGTTTAATTTTTTATTTTTCCGCTTAATTCGTCTCAATTGAAGGCATTTTGTGTTGCATAAGGATAAGCCCTATTTATGAGATATATGGATGAATAGTGATCGTTAGTCGACTGCAAAAAGACCTTTAAACTTACATTGCACCGTCGAAAGTCGTGCACATCCGTAAGTATATCTCATTCAAACATAAGCATTTCCCAATACAAGCTGGGATTTCCTTCGCATACTAATTTTATTTTAAATAAAAACATCATCCTATAAACGGATTTCTTTACAAACCTTATCAAATATAACAATATTATACTGTTTTCTACAATATTTCTTTATTTTTTTTTTATATTATACAATTTTCTATAGGTTTACCCTATTTTTATAACATTATACAATCTTTTTTATAAACTCCTCTGCCAGAAATTAAGATTGAAGTTTCTTCTTCCATTTCATTGAGCATATGGAGGTTTTTTTATTTTTATTTCGATTTAATGGCTCGTTGATAACAAACTCAGCCAATTGTATCATATTTTAAATGTTGGTAGCATTCGAAATTTGAATTATTTCGTAATGTCACTTTCATTTGGAAAACGGCTTTGCCGAAGTGATCAATAGTTTAATTTTTTATTTTTTCGCTTAATTCGTCTCAATTGAAGGCATTTTGTGTTGCATAAGGATAAGCCCTATTTATGAGATATATGGATGAATAGTGATCGTTAGTCGACTGCAAAAGGACCTTTAAACTTACATTGCACCGTCGAAAGTCGTGCACATCCGTAAGTATATCTCATTCAAACATAAGCATTTCCCAATACAAGCTGGGATTTCCTTCGCTACTTTTTAAGTAGCTTTTACTAATTTTATTTTTAAAAAAACATCATCCTATAAACGGATTTCTTTACAAACCTTATCAAACATAACTATATATATATATATATATATATATATATATATATATATATATATATATATATATATATATATATATATATATATATATATATATATATATATATATATATATATATGGTATCATCAAACTCAGCCAATTGTATCATATTTTAAATGTTGGTGGCATTCGAAATTTGAATTATTTCGTAATGTCACTTTCATTTAGAAAACGGCTTTGCCGAAGTGATCAATAGTTTATTTTTTTATTTTTTCGCTTAATTCGTCTCAATTGAAGGAATTTTGTGTTGCATAAGGATAAGCCCTATTTATGAGATATATGGATGAATAGTGATCGTTAGTCGACTGCAAAAGGACCTTTAAACTTACATTGCACCGTCGAAAGTCGTGCACATCCGTAAGTATATCTCATTCAAACATAAGCATTTCCCAATACAAGCTGGGATTTCCTTCGCTACTTTTTAAGTAGCTTTTACTAATTTTATTTTTAAAAAAACATCATCCTATAAACGGATTTCTTTACAAACCTTATCAAACATAACTATATATATATATATATATATATATATATATATATATATATATATATATATATATATATATATATATATATATATATATATATATATATATATATATATATATATATATATATATATATATATATATATATATATATATATATATATATATATATATATATATATATATATATCTATATATATATATATATATATATATATATATATGGTATCATCAAACTCAGCCAATTGTATCATATTTTAAATGTTGGTGGCATTCGAAATTTGAATTATTTCGTAATGTCACTTTCATTTAGAAAACGGCTTTGCCGAAGTGATCAATAGTTTATTTTTTTATTTTTTCGCTTAATTCGTCTCAATTGAAGGAATTTTGTGTTGCATAAGGATAAGCCCTATTTATGAGATATATGGATGAATAGTGATCGTTAGTCGACTGCAAAAGGACCTTTAAACTTACATTGCACCGTCGAAAGTCGTGCACATCCGTAAGTATATCTCATTCAAACATAAGCATTTCCCAATACAAGCTGGGATTTCCTTCGCTACTTTTTAAGTAGCTTTTACTAATTTTATTTTAAATAAAAACATCATCCTATAAACGGATTTCTTTATATATATATATAAATATATATATATATATATATATATATATATATATATATATATATATATATATATATATATATATATATATATATATATATATATATATATATATATATATATATATATATATATATATATATATATATATATATATATATATATATATATATATATATATATATATATATATATATATATATATATATATATATATATATATATATATATATATATATATATATATATATATATATATATATATATATATATATATATATATATATATATATATATATATATATATATATATATATATATATATATATATATATATATATATATATATCGGTCCATCTCGAAAGTAGTTCTTTGCGCGTTCACAATACTTTTCCTCCTCGTCAACTGGTAGGCCAGTTGTTCTAGATGTGCGATTTGTTCATACGGTTAGTTAATTAAAATAAACAAATGTGGAATGTGTTTCTTTAATTATACATTTTAGGTTACACGTTACAATTAGCTAGTTGTATAAGATTTTGTACGAACCGATCGTGGTCAAACACTAGGACTGCTGTTATGTTGATGTCTTCAACAGAAGCTCCATCGCTCACGGATTGGAACAGTAAAACACCACGAGCATCTGCAAGAAATAAAGTATTTTTTCATAAGTATCGTTAGAGTTTTGGAGGATTATGGTGATATTGTTGAATTTTGCTATGATTGAAATATTGGCTATTTTAATAAGATATTGTACGATTCAACAACGTAAAATTTAACAATATCACATTATTACTGCTAATTTTGCGTCGCCGACGATACTACCATCATAGGGGCCGATTGAAATGACTTGGTGACCCTATTACGTAGGGTGGAGAAGGAAAGCAAGGAGGGCTGCACATGAACCGCAACAAGACCAAACTCATGTTTGTGGACGGCGCTGGAACCTTGCAACGCTCGTACGAGCTGAGTGAACTTCAAGCTGTGAAAGACTTTGTCTATCTGGGCTCCATGATATGCCACGACGGAAACTACGAAAAGAAGGTCTCACGTCGGTCTGGTCAACCATAAGCAAGCTAGAAAGGCTGTGGAAGAATCGAGGTATTAGTAAGCGGAGTAAGGTCAGGCTGGTTCGAGCTCTGGTTTTCTCGATATTTCTCTATGCATCGGAGACATGGACCCTGGAGGCTCGGATACGCACCAAAATCGATGCACTTGAGATGTGATGTTGGCGTAAAATGCTAGGAATCCCATGGATAGAACGCCGTACCAAAAAATCTGTCCTTGAAGAACTCGACATACAAGTGAGGCTCTCCACCGTATGCACGAGAAAGGTCCTGCAGTACTTCGGTTATGATGCCAGGAGAAACCCAGAGAATCTGGAGAAAATGCTTTTCGGTGGTCAAGTGGAGGGCAGAAGAAGCAGAGGCAGATCACCGACCAGATGAAACGACCTCATAAAGAAGTAACAAAGGGGTCTATACAATCTGCGACCCGCCATGCAGGACAGGTCGAAGTGGAGGAGCCTCCTAGGCAAACTGTTGTCTAGTGACCATGATCCTCAGTAATGAGGGAACGAGGAAGAAGAAATTATTGACATTGACAAAGAGGAATGACAATATTTTGCCAGCCTGAGGTTGGATATTTTTACAATCTATGATCATCAACAGTAGCCATATGCATAGGGTCGCTCGGCGCTCCCTGTGATAACAAAGAAATTTGAATTACTTCATAAACACTGCACTAAAATAGCCAAAAAACAATAGACATAGGTTGAGCCCCTGTCTATCCGAATGCTATAAAATCGAGTTTCTTAAATTTCGCTTTCCTAATTCTGAGTTGATAATTAATTGCGCGACTGTTTTTGAGCTGAATATGTAACAAACATCTTCAAGATCGTTAAAGAAATAGATAATTATTTGACGAGAATATATACGTTGTAATTAGATACATATTTACTATAATTAACGAATTACTATAATTTTATATGTAGATATTAATGCTAAATAAAACCAGAAATACAATTCTTCTCTGGTAATTAAACGTATACTAAATACTTAGCTATTTTTCACGAATTTAAAGAAAAGAATTCTCTTCAATCATGAAAAAAAAAAATTTTTTAAATCCCAGGGTGAACACCAACTATGGATTTGGACATAGCCTTACTAATTTTACGTTGGCATATTTACTACATTATTTATTTTTAAGAATTATTACTTGCAAATACGTAGGCATAAGCAAGAAAGCAACACCACAGGCGGCTACTGTTGGTGACGTAACAGATGCGCTCAAAGGCTTTAACACTTTCATTTCCAAACTGAAAATTTAAATTTCGTTTGGTGGCGGTCGTTTTGGTGGGCGGGCGTAACACGCGATATCGCGTGAACTGCAATGAATGTATTAATAGCATAGTTAGGTGGCAGCGGACAGAATTATAAATAAATTAGTTATAAATGTGTGAGTATACAAATTTTAAACCCGGAAAGCTTTCAGCCTCAAAAGCACCATCCTCAACCATGAAAACATAATTAAATAAACAAATATATTTTTGTACCAATTAAAAATAGAAAGTAAGTTTTCCTTTTTCTTTATCATTGTTAGTGTAAATTTGGTACAATAAAGCTATTTGGCTTCCTTC
The DNA here is from genome assembly GCA_944548615.1 of Micropterix aruncella. Lineage (NCBI taxonomy): Eukaryota > Metazoa > Arthropoda > Insecta > Lepidoptera > Micropterigidae > Micropterix > Micropterix aruncella. The sequence continues at coordinate 22,264,699 of OX155968.1, forward strand.
CGTTCTTTATTTATTTTTTTATATATTTATTCGTTATTTATTCAACCTTACCGCATGTAATAGAAATCTGTAAATATCCGGCTTCTTTCTTAATAATGAGTGATGGAAACAGGTACACTGCCGCGGTAAAAGACTGAACGAAATCGTTCATCGGTTCCTTTCCGCGAAGAAGACGCAAGATCTGAGAGACGAATTCGAAGTAGATGCTTCCATTGTTAAAATACGTATTGAAATCGCACTGAAATCATTAAAAAATAAATGCGGTTAGTTGTCACAATGTTTATACATATGCTTTATCATATGCTAAATCTAATATAAACGACCAAGGGGTTAACGGGAATATGCACTCTTACAATACACGCAGACGTGATGATGTTGTCTTGCCTAAAGTACGCCTTACTCAAACCCAAAAGTCCTTTGAATAAATTTGAGTTACAAGAAAGATGGAAACATAGGTGTATTAAAGGTATATTAAACAAAAGCTGCCATCCACACATGCTTTCTATAAGCTGGGTGATTTTTTTGAGCATACCAATTTTTTTTCATCTTTCAGGTACCTCATTTTCATTTTAATGTTTAATAATAATATTATTAATTTAATGTTTAATATGTAGTTTACAATATTTAACGTAACATACCTGACCATCTACATACGTTGTTTTTTTTTCAAATTTTGTTTTGATACTTTCAATTGTGTGTCATTTTTTTTGTGTAGAGTGCCTAAGATGACTATTAATATTCTCAGAATAATTATTTATTTTATATGTATACCCATGTACATGGAATCAGTTCTGTTTTTTAATTGTCTGCCGTATAAAGCCGACTTTAGTCAATGCTATTGTCAAATTAATATTTCTGCTTTAATAGTTTTATATCTATATCAATATAAGTTAGAACTGACGAATTCTAATATGCGATAACTAGCTGTAATTGATCATTCATGCTTCTATTATATATTCTGAATGAATAAATTGAATACTGAGTACTGAATACCGTCGGTGTTTCGAGGGGCTGTCGTAAAATAAATGACAGTGGGAATTTCTGTAAGTCGGTTTTGTAATTTGAACTTTCAGAACGTTATTTGAACTTTCAGAAGCTTTGGTTTCCTAGAAAAGCGGTGCCGTTATCTAGCGGCCGTGATACCACGGCCGTCTCGGTTGACCAAGCTGTGGTTTCTTAGGAAGAGGTGCGACCGTATTAAATATCGTCGTCATGACACTCGACGGCGACACTCGACGCTCTCTAGGAAACCAACGCTGATGGTTTTTATAGACAACGTTTTGGTGACGTCACCTAACGCTACATTATGGCCGCTGGATAACGGAACCGCTTTTCTAGAAACCCATTACATGTCACCCGTGCATACAATACCGGCGAGACAATTGTTTATTTCCACCGCCCCTCCCTTTCCCAATGCTCGACGATGCCTCAAAATAAAAATATAAGAAATATTCCATAAAAACGAAGTTTTGGATTAAAAATTTGGAGAGACGATTCAATAAAGCATGTAAAATACCCACCTCAATATCCACATGAAATTCCATAATAAGAAAAACCCCAAGAAATTATAGAGAGAACCTAAATTTTTAAATTATACTCAAAAAAATTACCAATTCTATTCCAACTCCTTTCGCCAAATCCCATGGCACAAGTAATACTTTGTCAGGGGAAGAATAAAATATTACTTTCTTTAATGCAAAGGGGTCAAGATATGCATTCAATTCCCTTCCTGGAAGTATATTGCCGGATCCTGGAAATAATTCATAGAGAATAAGAAGAAACACCTAATGGCTCTAGCTCCGTCTTCGAAGGGTTTACTGAGAGTGATTCGTATTAACACCATTTTTCAACTATCTTTAGTGCTATTTGATTCATCTTCATTGAAGATGTATGAAGATGTATTGAAGATGTATCAAATGGATTGAATTTGTATAAGTATTTATATCGTCAGTTAAAACTTATGATGAGTGTGCCCACCACAAGGTCCCAGGGTAAAAGTGATAGCACACCTTCTTAAGAGCACCACTTCTCCGTGACTACCCTCACTTCTGTATCTTCGTATATAATCTGCTTATCTCCTTTAAATTCGCCACATGACTGAAACTTATTTTAATGCGACTACGCACTGGATACTACATCGTGGGCTCGATTGCGTTACTCTTGATCTAAAATCGGAAATTAGTTCATGTGAAAGATACAGAGGACTAGATTGAGTTTCTTCGTGAACTAAAATCTGAAATTAGTTCGTGTGAACGAGACAGTGCAAAACGCTAGAACGGAATGTAAAATGAACGGTTGGCACTTTTTCGCATTAAAACTACCCACCAAAGATAAATAATCTTAATCTAAGACCGCAGGAAATGTGTTCAAATTTATTGGGACGAGTATAAGTTCGACCGGAAGTTTTGAAGCAGGAAAATCGACGACCGTTCGTCTCATATTCCGATCTAACGTATTGCTCTATCTTGTTCGATTGAACTAATTTCAGTTTTAGTTCACAAAGGAACGCAATCGAGCCCAGAGCAGTACGACAGAGCGGAATGTGAAATAAACGGTTGTCACGTTTCCGCATTAAAACTACGTACCGAAGATAAAGCAGCTAAATCCAATAAATCCGCACGAAATGTGTTCAAACTTATTCGGGCGTCTATAAATTCGACGACTAGTTTTGTTACGGGAAAATCGACGATGGTTCATTTCATATTCCGTTCTAACGTATTGCTCTGTCTCGTTCGGTTGAACTATATTCCTATTTTTTGTTCACGAAGAAACGTAATCGAGCCAAAAATGTATGATAAAATATTAAGGAGAAAAAATCCTATGAATATTTACCGAAAATAGTTCCTCCAGCGATGTAGAGCATCTTGACCCTGGTAAGGAAGTAAGGATCTAAGATGAGCGCCGCGGCTATATTGGTGAGGGGACCAAAACAGAAAATAACCAGCCTTCCTGAAAATCAAAAAAAAACCTTCACTACTCAACCTAACCTACAAGTCTTTCGTACCTAAAAATCTTTATTGAAAACTTCAGTAATTTATAAATTAACAGTTTTAGAGAAACGTTGGTGTGAAGTGCATTGGCGAAATCGAGACTAAACATTTTTTACCACTTGTCGTGTCTTCTTCTCGAACTGCCTCTCCATTACTGTAGGTTGGCCGTTAGCTCTGAATACTTTTGTCGGTCTTGCGAAATCCGGAAAAGCTGTTCCGTATTGGTGATCACGGTCCAGTTTTCCACCCGGGGATTCTTAGCACCCCTGACCCATTAAAGGACCGCCGGGCACTCGGGGCCATGGCTATTTTTGACTTTTCCATTGCTAACTACTAGGGATATATTGTGCAGTGGTCTCCCGTTGCCTTGTAGGCAATGTGTCGACAACCATTATTAGTCTAAATCATTATTTGCAAAAAAAACTCCCAAGTTTCTCATTTTTTTAAGTATTCCTTAGCTAGATACTGCAAAAGACCAAAAATTAATAAATAGAATATCATTTATGAGCTACTACATAAGGATAGTTCGGCATTAAAAGGTTAGATCCCTACTTAATTTCGTATTCATTTCCTAACTATGCACAAATATTTTTATATTTTTAAAATATTTTGGTTTATTTAAGTGTATATTACGTTTCTAAAAATGATTCATTATCATGTCGTTTGTTTCGAAGTAGTTTCGCTGCTGACCAGCAGATTTCACCATTTTTTTTTGTTTTGACTATTTGATATAACTTGGGAAAATATAAATAATAACTATTAGATTAGCTGTTCTTCGGTACACATATTATTCTTGTAGGGTAAATACGTCCAAAATCACATGTTGTGTTTAGAGCAGCGTTCGTTAACTTTCTAAATTTTGTGGGAATTTATCAACCAATATTTAAATAAACATAATAATTCGACGTACACCTCTATGTGTGTTATGGGGAATTATATTTGAATGATTGGGAGATTTGTCTAATGTTTTAAAAGTTTTAATTCTCAAATCAAATTTTTTTGCGGAAGGTATTTACCATGAAGTTTGTATTTAATATAAAAGAATATTCAAAATATTAAAAAATATATTTTTCGGGATAATCAAAATATATGGTATAGATAATCAAAGTCCAATATTTCGAGGATGATATATGGCTAGTGCGCCCCATGGTGGAACAATTTCAGCCACAATCTCTCCAACACTTGCCATGACCACATGATGCTTGCATACCAAATTTCAGCCCAATCGGATTAAGCGTTTGAGCGCTATCGTGGAGGAATACATACACGCAGACACACGCAGACAGACTTCAATCTGGAAATGGTCTTAAACGTCTCAGTGGGGCTCAAAATAGATATATCCGTCTGCAGCTCGAAAAAAAGTTTTGTACGTTAACAATACATTCCCTACTCGTCGCTTGGTAGGTCGGGAAAGTAAAAATAATCTATACGTACTTTAGAGGCATTGATTGTTGATATGATAATTGAGAACTGAACCGAAAACAATCAATGGAGCAACTGACACCTTTGTAAGGAATTTGAAGAAACATTTAGGTAATGATACATAAATACAAACGGAACTGATATGGAATTCACAACCGGAGTCGGGCTTATCGTCATTTGGTGGGCCGGAAATAAAATGCATGCAATTAATGTCTAATACGCAACACTACTTTTTTTTAAACCAAAGTGTTACAGGAAGTATGTCAACAGAATAAGTCTAATGTTCGAGCATATTTAGAATTTGAATTTAGGCCGGATGTCCATGTCTTGAGATCCTGGAAATCAAAAAAGCAATTTCTGGAAATGTATGCGTGTGTGTGTTTGTCTGTCTGTAATCAATGTATCTTAGAAAACGAATGTATCAATGTATCTAGAAAGTGCTCTGTTTTAACCATCACTAAGAAGAAAACACCTTGCTTTTTCCCATACACAATAAACGGGTCAATTTTAAAAAGGTCAACCGAGGTGAGGGACCTGGGAATTACATTTGATACGCAGTTGAACTTCCGTGCACACATTACAAATATTTGCAATCGTGCTAGCAAAATGGTCGGTTTTGTTATTCGCATATGCAAACAGTTTAATAATATTCATGTAATGTTTCTACTATATAATTGTTTAGTCCGTAGCATACTTGAATATAACTCGGTCATCCGGTGTACAAGTGAAAACAAATATATTCAGATGGTAGAGCGTATTCAAAGAAAATTTTTAAGATATATTTATTACAGAAAATACAATATTTATCCATACTTATTTCCGTCCGATTTTGTGCTAGGAATGGTAGGATACAACAGTCTTGAAACGCATCGATATATTTCACTAATTATATTTGCATATAAATTAATTCAAGGAACTATTTATTTGCCAGAGATACTATGTAAGTTTGAATTGTACGTACCGGTAAATTACACAGCGAGGAGATCGTATCTATTGTTTAATGTGCCGTACCACCGTACAAATATTGTTGTAATGGGAAGGGTTATAGGTCTTCTTAATTCCTTGCCCACAGAAATAGATATCTTTTGTATATCCCTTTGGCAGCTAAAAAGGCAACTTCCTGCTATCTCATGTTTATCATAATCTGTCTTTTATTTAGTTTTATATTTTTATATTTCTTTCTTGTTCAATGTTAGCATTAATTTAGTTATGTAGTCATTTATTTTTAAACTTACACTCTAGCTTTAATATTCAAGGGCGAATTGGATTCATCTGTAATGCCCTTGAATACTATTTAAACTAATAAAATAATAAAATTAAGACCAAACTACGTTCACAAATAGGTCATCCTAATCCGAAACTTTAAAATCTGATGGCAGGTATCCGCCCTTTTCGTTCAAAATGGCAGCCTTTCCAAAACTTAAGACATCATAAATAACTTTTAATATTGTTCCTAGGAAAATAAATAAACTTGACTCAGAAATCTGAGGATATTTTCTATAATTTTTGATTACCTCAGTTACATCTTCAGCGGGTTTTGCAACGAAAATGACGTTATCTGAAAATCTAATTCTCCTAACTACATTATTATTCATGCTAGAATGGAAAACCAACGTATCTTACACCCGAATCTATAGTCGAGTATTGATCATTACTCGAATACCGAGCAGTACTCGAGTAATACTTGAGTACCAGCTTTCATTTTATAGTCGAGTATTGAGAAGGCGGGTAATACTCGTGTATTACTCAGAGCTGAGTATCCGTCTGGCGATACTTGAGAGCTACTTGGCTTGGAGCTGTCAAAACTTTTGGTTCATATGTGTTGATGCATGTGTATATTATTGTATTTACGTATTATTTCGTGAAATGGCGGAGTTTCTGCAACGGCTGGAGGAAATTGAGAGAATATTCGTGGTCGCTGGTGCGGCAGCACGCTCTCGAGAGCACAATTTGTTTTCTCCATATCGAGGTCCAAATAAAACAAAGTCCCAAATAAAACGCAGAAGCCGACATGAGCGCGTTACGCGAAAAATCAGGATAGATGATTCTTACGCGCGCTTTGAAATAATTCATGAAGTTAGAATCGAACTGTCAAATGGTGGCGACATCAAATTGGGGTTTTTTAAATCACCGGCTCTGAATTAAAATGAACAATTTAAGTCATATTTTATAGAGAAACAAAGACAAAATGGGTATAACTGCTCTCTCTATATCATCATCATAATTTTAGATGTAAATTAAAAAATTAGTAATTTGTTTTCGAATAAATTACGAAATATTTGATTTTCCCATGTTTTCCCCTCTTTTCGAGTATTACTCAGCTGAGTCGATGACCGATATTCGTCTAGTGAAAGCATCTAATACTTAAGTACTACTTGATACCTGAGTAATACTTGGTTGAGTAAAGAGTCAAGTAATGATCAATACCCGACTATAGATTCGAGTGTTAGAATCATGCAAATAATCCCTTTAACGATGCTGTTAGTCATTTCTTACTACATAACTAATAGTTTACAAATTTTAAATTTAAAATATGAAATGGTGAGTAGAAACTGAAAAAAATCTAAATTGAACCTGATAATCTCGATTACTATAGCCGATATAGATCCAAGTGAAATCGAAGAGAAACAACACAAAACATTTTGAAAAATAAATGCAAATTAATTATCGCTCGTAAAATAAAATAATACCAAAACAGCAACCCATTGTATGTCGGTTTATCAAGACGAAATCTGGGAAAGTATATGATACCGTGTATTAATCAGTTTTTTTTATAGTTGTATCACGTTGCTTAACATTTGTTGCCGTTTTAAATGATAAGAACGATATTGAGTATTATTCAAAAAGACATTTTTTGATAACACGAACAAAAAATTTGTTTGATAAGTTCAAAAGCAATTGTCATCCATAACATGTTCAATAAAGCCATTGGCATCGTAGTGGCTTTTTGTTCCAAATCATCTATGTTTTCGAATTGAATTTGCAAACAGGGTTCTAATAAATATTAGGCTATTGATTGCCAATATTCTTGAAGGACATGACACTCAAAGAAAGCAGTTTTTATGTTACGCTTGCCTGAGGGCTCAAACACCAAATAAAATATTAAATTATTATATTATATAATGGTATACTATATTATATTATATTAAATTATACTATTATATATACATTATATTGTATTATGTTTGAGTATATTATATTATGTAATACTTAATTCTTATTTTAGTAAGAAATGCTTATTTTAAATGAGATGTATTCCTGGATGAGCACCACTTTCGACAGTGCAATGTAGGTTTAATGGGATCCCTTTATCGCTAGCGAACGATCGCCCTTCATCCACATCTCAAAAACAAAGTGTATCCTTTTGCAAACCAAAATAAAATGTCTTTATTAAAGACAAATTAAAGCAAAAATATTGAAAAAAAATCACAATGAATCGTCTCTTAAATGCGGAATGACATACCGAAAATTCGATTTGAAATTCGAATATATCCACTCTTTAAAAGGACGATATACCATTGCTGGGCTCGCTATCAGCCAGCCATTAAATGAAAATAAAAATAAAATACTTCATTTGCTCGTTGCCATGAAATAAGATATAAATCGTAATTTCTGGTCGAGAAGTTTATACTTAAGGCTATATGATATTTACAAGAGTTCAAAACATAAGATAAAATTGTATAATATTGTTAATATTTGATTGGTTTTTTGTAAAATTTCTTTTTTTAAGAATTCGTTTAAAGGATGACACTTTGATGAAAAAATAAAAATAATAAAAGCCACTTACATAGCTGGAAGGTTTTCCCGGACTGGATTGGAAAATGCTTATTTTAAATGAGATGTATGCCTGGATGACCACCACTTTCGACAGTGCAATGTAGGTTTAATGGGATCCCTTTATCGCTAGCGAACGATCGCCCTTCATCCACATCTCAAAAACAAAGCGTATCCTTTTGCAAACCAAAATAAAATGTCTTTATTAAAGACAAATTAAAGCAAAAACAATGAAAAAAAATCACAATGAATCGTCTCTTAAATGCGGAATGACATACCGAAAATTCGATTTGAAATTCGAATATATCCACTCTTTAAAAGGACGATATACCATTGCTGGGCTCGCTATCAGCCAGCCATTAAATGAAAATAAAAATAAAATACTTCATTTGCTCGTTGCCATGAAATAAGATATAAATCGTAATTTCTGGTCGAGAAGTTTATACTTAAGGCTATATGATATTTACAAGAGTTCAAAACATAAGATAAAATTGTATAATATTGTTAATATTTGATTTGTTTTTTGTAAAATTTCTTTTTTTAAGAATTCGTTTAAAGGATGACACTTTGTTGAAAAAAATAAAATAATAAAAGCCACTTCCATAGCTGGAAGGTTTTCCCGGACTGGATTGGAAAATGCTTATTTTAAATGAGATGTATGCCTGGATGACCACCACTTTCGACAGTGCAATGTAGGTTTAATGGGATCCCTTTATCGCTAGCGAACGATCGCCCTTCATCCACATCTCAAAATCAAAGCGTATCCTTTTGCAAACCAAAATAAAATGTCTTTATTAAAGACAAATTAAAGCAAAAACAATGAAAAAAAATCACAATGAATCGTCTCTTAAATGCGGAATGACATACCGAAAATTCGATTTGAAATTCGAATATATCCGCTCTTTAAAAGGACGATATACCATTGCTGGGCTCGCTATCCGCAGTGATCCGCAGTGAATAGTGATCGTTAGTCGACTGCAAAAGGACCTTTAAACTTACATTGCACCGTCGAAAGTCGTGCACATCCGTAAGTATATCTCATTCAAACATAAGCATTTCCCAATACAAGCTGGGATTTCTTTCGCTACTTTTTAAGTAGCTTTTACTATATATATATATATATATATATATATATATATATATATATATATATATATATATATATATATATATATATATATATATATATATATATATATATATATATATATATATATATATATATATATATATATATATATATATATATATATATATATATATATATATATATATATATATATATATATATATATATATATATATATATATATATATATATATATATATATATATATATATATATATATATATATATATATATATATATATATATATATATATATATATATATATATATAATACAATATAATATATATATATATATATATATATATACATTATATTGTATTATGTTTGAGTATATTATATTATGTAATACTAAATTCTGTTATTTTATATTTTGTATACGGACTATGAGACGAAAAAAGACTAGCACTAGCAGGCAAGGCGCACAGGCTCAGCAAATATCACAGCACTGTATATCCATCACCCCAACACAGGCGTATACCTAGTGGGATGATGTAATCCTGACAAGTAATGCCCTTTAGCGATTATTATCATATGTATTTTTTTAAATGTGTTAAAAAATGAACGCAATCTATTTTATGTAACTATAAAAAATAGGATAAATAAATAAATAAAAGAAATAAATAAAATAAATAAATAAAATAAATAAATAAAATAAATATTAAAAGAATAAAAAACACGACCGCCGTAACAAAAAAATAACTAATAATGCCCTTTCGCGCTTTTTTCTTATACGTATAAACAATGGGGAAAAAATGTGTAAAAAATGAAACGCAATGTATTTAATGTAATTATACATAAAGGATAAAAGTTGAAATAAATACAAAAACAAAATTAAATGTAATGTTCACCTGGGTATTGTTTGGAGAGCTTGAGAAGGACCAGTACTGCGTCCTCGGGCTGGGGCTCGGGTAAAACGGAGGGGTCGTAAGGTACGTCTCCCAAACCGTCGCTCCCATTAATATCTATCACTTCCTTGAATGGTGGTACTAGGGGCTGTGATGCTCCGGCATAAAATGGAATCTAAATCAGAGATAGTTAAAACATCTCTTAGGAAAGTGTGAAATTCTGTTTTAGATATGGATACAAGTATAGATATTGATATTTTTCATTATATATAATTCCAACCAATTTATACAACCCAACATCTCAGGAATTTATAATTATTATTGTTGTCTTGTCACCCTAGGGAAAGTCGCAAAGACTTTAGGACGTAAAACAAACTACTGTTCCAGTTCCGCCACTGCCCAGCAGAGACCTTCCTCAAAAAGCAAGGGCTTTGGAGAGCCAATGGGGCTCCCTTGCTTACTAATTTTGGTAAGACTACTCCTTCCACTAGACTGATTACAATACAATTAATTAATTAATATACGGCCCGGTGGCATAGTGGTTAGGTCGCCTGATCTTACATTGTGAGGTCCCGGGTTCGATTCCCGGCTGGGTCACCATTTTCGGTTGGGATCAAATAAAAGGAATTGCATTTTCAATTCTGTCGATAGAATGTAATAACAAGACACACGCTTACAGACATGTTACATGCACACATACATATAACACGTCATAGTAGGGTTGGTCTTAGGAGATTGTCATTTGACAATAAACCTACCAATTGTGACATTTTCCCAATAAAGAGTATTTCATCAAGTATTCGTTGAATAACATATTCCAGAAATCATACGTGATTTTAGTCTTTGTATTAAAATTTGATATTGAAATGCAACAGATAGTAAAAGCGGAAACTGTGACTTCAATTTTATAGAACTTTGAACTCGATCTATCACAGATCTAACATTATATTAATGACATCATCCGTAACTAATGGTTTTTACACAAACCTAATTGTCGAATATTAAAAATAAAATAAACGAGAATACATAGCATCCAACTACGTTATGCTAAATTGTCAGTCTCGTAGCAAAATTAATATATAAATATACGTACATCGGGTCTCTGGAAATTGTAGAGTATTCTAGCCACATTAATGAGAACTCTCTTTAAAGGTTGCGGTCCAAATACACATGTGATGGCATGGATATCAGGTCTGAAAATACAAAATGATGGATAACAGTCGCTGCTAAATGAGGGGAATACAATTTACCTAAGGAGTTATAAAATTAATTTCAGGAATATTCTTAATGTAATACTACTCAGAAGTATATACTTTGCACCAGGAATATCGCTTCTAAGCTACGGAAAAATTGCTTGCCATAGACAACCCAGCATAGACAGTGCATAGCATAGAGGTGGCATAGTGGTTAGGTCGTCTGGACTTACATTGTAAGGTTCTGGGTTCGATTCCCGGCTGGGTCACCATTTTCCGATGGAATAAAATTAACGGAATTACATTTTCAATTCTGTCGATCGAATGCAATAACAAGACACACACTTACACACATGTTACACGCACACATACATATAAACACTACATGGTAGGGTTGGTTGTAAGAGATTGTCGTATGACAATAAACCCGCTCATTGTGAAATTTCACAATAAAGGGAGAAACAAACAAACAAACAACCTGAATCAGCTAATAAAATGTCAAAAATATTTTTATGAGTTTTCAGTAAAAAAAACTATACAATTACCTTCAAACTTAATATTGAAGGAATTTTATGGACTATGTATTCGACAACTATACATTAGAAAAAATCTTTATATACTAGAGAAATGTGTGACAACACTGAAGATTTTCTGAACTAATTAACTTAGAAGATTTACTAATTTAACAGTTTTCAAATATTCCGAATCAAAAATCATAAAATAATTTGACTCAATTGTAAGAAAGGAACTTACGATATATTGGAGATAAATGCTTTAAGTAAAACAACAATTCCCATAACATCATCCGAGCCTCCTTTCGTATCAACTACGATGATGTCATCCATGCTTGGATTTCTGAAAGTTCAATAACGAAAATGACCATTTCGCCAATTTAATAATAGACTTCGCTCCGGTGTCGGCGCCGGCACCCGATACCAATGTGACACGTCTGCCAGCACTGGTAGAGGTCTATCAATGACCTTCGCTTCTGGGTTTTTTTTTTTTAATATTGATTTTAATAAGGAGGTATATTTGCCCCTTTTTTTATTTAAATGTCACAGTGAGCTCGATTGCATTTCTTTGTGAACTAATATCGAAAAATAATCCATGCGAACGAGATATTGCAGTGCTTTAGAGCGGAATGTAAAATGAATATAAATCTCTTAATATTTTGGTCATAGGATGCATATTCATATTCATTTTATTAGTATACTGGTATACAAGTCAGATACAGATTGGCAAACATCCATACATATTAGCAAAAAAACATTTTTTTTTATCGTAAAGAAAAAATAACAATAAACAAAAAAAATACAAGATTAATGTAAAAAGAGGAAATACAAGACAAAATGCAAAGAAATCAATAAACACTTTAGCCACCAAAGCATTTTAGACTTCATTGGAGTAATATTCCTCCAGTGAGTAAAACGCCTTATCTGTGAGGTACCTCTTAAGGCGTCTCTTAAATACGTCAAGAGATTGCGCCTGCCTAATGTGCTCGCTGAGTTTGTTGTAAACCGCTGGGCCGGCGATATAGGCTAGCCTTTCCGACTTGGATAATGCATGACTTACCGAACGTAGCATGCTACGGGATCTTGTTGGATAGTGGTGATGCACACCATTCACTTCGAAATCGGCTAGATTTCTGCGAACGAACAGCGCTACTTCCATTATATAAATGAACGGCAGCGGCATGATACAGAGATCTCTAAACAAAGGTCTAGCTGGCGTATCAAGCGCCACACGCGCTATTGTGCGGACTGCACGCAGTATTAAAAAAATATGTAATAATTACAATGTATATGATATGCATTCAATTAATTATGTAATTAATACTATTTATATTTTTTTAATACCATGTATTAATACACAGTAATAAAGAAAAATAGCATATTTCAACGAAATCGCGGTTCACGCATGGTGTTGTGTATCCCAACATCGAACACTTGGAATACCCATTGAGAGCATAATTAAGAAGGCATCCAAATCAATGCGTCTTGTTCTCGGCGTGACAAAAAGTTTGCTCAAACCGAATCACTTCTCCGAGTTTTGTTATACAAAACTCTTGTACGCTATCGATTAGAGTATGCCTGCTCAGCCTGGAAAACATTTTACTACAGATACTCCGACAAGTAAGACACGATTCCGAGAAAGTTTCGTCGAATTCTACATGTTTGCATTGGAAAGCCGCGTAAATCGGGACTCAGAGCTTCTGGTTCAGCAAAACGACTTGTTACTGAGAAACAGACGTGTTTTTTTTGACACGCTTTTATTAGGTCGACCTGTATGTAACTAACTATGTAATGGAATCTAAGGTAACTAATTTAACCATCTTTCAAGTATGTATGTAGTTCTGATGACAATACAATACTGTCGGATATGGTACTGTCGAACTGATCTGATGATGGAGTCGGAAGATATGAACTGGAACTTCACGATGGAACATCGTATCATAGCTGTGTTTCGACTTGTTAGAAAAGTTTTGGAATGAACTTTGACCACGATTAGATTTGAAGGTCTGATGATGAATCCGGAATACAGGAACTGGCTTTCCATGATGGAATATCGTATCATAGTCGTGTACTTGTGAGAAAGGTCACGTAATGGACTTTGAACATGATCAGGTTTGAAGGTTATAACAAACCTATTTTATATATTGAGTTGTAAATATTGAGTGTAAATAGTTTTTTGGTTTTTACGTGCATTTATAAAAGCGTGTTTAAGTGTTTTTTTTTTAAATATTAATTTATTTTGGTATGATGTCGCTCCACAGGGTTGGGAATCCACGCTGAACAGCTCAGCTTTCGTGTCCCGCGAGGATGCTTTTGTCAGAAAGATCTCTTCCATCTCCCACGCCAGATACTAATTCTGGGTTTAGAGTGCCGCTCCACAAGCTTTGTTACGCATACAACAAGATTTCGCCGACAATGAAATATTCACCGATAAATTCCGATTCAAGAACTGCATTAGGTACCATATGGAAACTGTACCCTCGCCACTGATCCATACCGTTTGTTAGCATTGATATATTATTATATTATTATTATTATTTTGGAAATATGCCTTTTATTAAATATTATCTATTTCTTATTATGTATTTAGTAATAAAAAATCGAAGACTATCGCGGTTATTTGACATTATAAATAAGATAGAAAAGGAATTTACCGCGTGAAATTTGTAGCACCCGACGTTTCGGTGACGTTGCAGCCGCCGTTCTCCTGGTCTAGCCGCCGGGCTAGCCTACGTTGGGACAAACGAAACGGCCCATAGCTACGCGACTGACAGAACACATCAAAGCTGTTAAAAACGTTCAGCGAGAAAAATCGGCGATCTGCGAACATATATTGGATAGCGGAAGTAACCACTGGATGCAGTTTCAAAATCCCATTGTGCTATCCAAAGAACAATTCTACTTTCCTCGAATGATCCGGGAAGCCATTGAAATAAGAAGAACCCCGAACTTCAATAGAGACGACGGTTACAAACTCGCTTCTACGTGGAACCCTCTTCTTAAAATGTTCCCGCCGCCGAACGCCGAATGCAAAGACGTAAAACAGGATACAGCGAGTGTTGTGTGCAAGACGGATTTTCAAAATTCCCGCGCTCCAAGCCCGGCCCCCACCACCGTTATAACCTACGCAGTGGCGGAAGCGGTATGCGGCCTACCCGCAAAACAACGGATTGACAGCTCTTCAGTCTACCCTGGACAACGGCGGCTGCAACGTCACCGAAACTTCGGGTGCTACAAATTTCAAGCGGTAAATTCGTTTTTTATCCTATTTATAAGGTATTTACTAGTTGCGTTTCACCACAAAATAGCCCAATCTTAATTAATTGAATTTGTAACTTTTTCTTTTTTAATTAGCACTATAATTGTGTCTAATTTTACCTATATATATAAGTTTTTATTGCTGGACCTATTCATTTTTTAACTGTCAGGGGTATTTATGGGAACAAAACACCCACGTTTTAGACAGTTAAGATAGAAACCAATTATTTGTAGTTGTTTTTCTTCCAAAAATAAAAAATAAAGAAACGTAATCAATATTGAAGAATCCCATCACCTACATTCAAGTCGTACTTCAAATTTATTCTTCGCCTGCACTTGCCATTGTTGAATTTTCAACTTTGTGATTTTCAATATAAATAAATTCAATATGATAAACAAACAAAATAAATAAAAAAATACGTGTGGCACTCGGGGACTGCCACGGTAAAGCTATTGCATAGCATTTTTAACAAAATGTGCAATTATAATTATTTATTTATTTTATTTTTTCTGATATCAGATAACTGCGCTCTATCGGAAAACGTTAAAATTATTCCGAATCATTTGCGGAAAAGCAAATAATTCGGAATAATTTAAACGTCTTCCGATAGAGCGCCGCGCACGAATTTTTTATTCAACAAAGCAAAAAAACCAATTATTCGAAAAAATTCGTAGATAAAAGATAGATAATTAAATTATCTTTAAAATGGTGCAGGTTTCATAATAATACGCCAGATAGTATTTGCGTAGTAGTCGTTTTTGTGTTCGGTTAGACCTAATTTCACAAATTAATTACACTATGTAATATAAACAAAATCTAAAATATTCAAAGCTAAGAATATTAGGAAAATGTTCTTTTTTAACATATATTTTTTTCGAATCGTAAGCAGTACTCGTTTAGACGTAATTATCAGTTTAAAATCATTAATTTTCGTTAAGAAATTTCTTCATTCGGTCGCCGCGCTGGCCGATAAAAGCTATGCAATAGCTTAAAAACAAATGTGCTACTTACCCCGTTGAAGTTGCTACAAATAAACAGCAGATTATTGTGATTTGTAAAAATGCAATTGTTAGAAATCCCATCTTTACAAAATATTAATGTTGTTATTTCAGTGTTCGGGAACACACGTTGAATATAAAATTTCACTCAATTACTGTGCATTTATACATTTTTTGAGTAAACATAATTTGCGCAATGTCAAGCTTAATTACTTTTTTTCAGCTGACTTTGTCAACAGCGCCAGTTGATAAGTATCGAAAATTATCCTTGGAGATTACAAGAATTACCTCATTTAGGAATATACGAACGAAGGTCGCTATCACTTTATCGCATAGAAATAACACCATTTTCAATATTTAGTTTAGTCATTAATAATTTTAGGGGTCGTTACACCTTGAGATGATAGAATGAAAATACTATTTTAAGAAAGGTTTCGTACCTTTGATGTATTTTTATAACTTAGTGCAATGGGCATTATGCACTTTTAAGTGCCGATGGTAGTTCGAAAGAAAAACGAGATGGCACTATACACTTAATTTCATAGCTCTACCATAGGAGTATTCAAGTAGGGCAAAAAAACTTTTTCTGAGCTAAAAGCATAGAGCTAAGTGCTAAAAGCAAGAGTAAGCAAAAAAGCTAAAAGCTAAAAGGAATAGAGGGGTCACGGCCGCCCTTCTGCAGGGCAGTTTACTTTATAACTTTAATAACTTAATTTGATATCGGTGGTAACTTTGGCTTTCTTTATTGCTTTCGCTTTAAATGGCTTTAAATCAGCGCGAAATCAAGACAATAGATATGGTAAAGTTATAATAGTACCCGCTAACCAGGCGATATTCTACGTACGTCCCTATCAGGGGGGGGGGGGGGGGTGATGAAATGGCAATAAAGATGAAGAGACGCTCGACAAAAATACGGTCAAAAACCGATCCATTGAATATAATTTCTTTTAAACTCCTATTTATTTTGATACGGTCCACTTTATTTCACATTTCATTTCGTATAATTTAATCATGGTTACACTAAAAAAAATAGACATTTAAATTAAAATAAAACGACAAATTAGTACATCTCAATCCCATGCAACCCGAAGCCCGCCACACATCTAACTATGCTTACGCCTTTACTTAAATGTGTTATTTACTACATAATTTATATTGCTAGCTGACATATAAAAAGAAGAATTTATTATGTGGATATACATAAACAACATATTTATTACATGTTTAAAGCCTATAAAATAATAATAATAATAATAATAATATATTTATTTTACATCTTTCATTGATTTAATATTTTTAAAATAAAGCTACAACTATCGGTTCTACCTTTATTTCAAAATGCTCCAGCTCCAATAGCCATTTATTAATTCTAGTTTTGAAACCATAGCCGAGGCAATCGATGGTGCATACAGACATACGGACGAACAGACAAACAGCGCAGTCTCAATAACAGGCTTACATTTATAAGCTTTGGTAAGGAACCCTAAAAAGCACTCTCTTCAATTTTGGTTTTATTTTATTTTCGATAATACACGATGAGCTCAATAAGGGCAAGCATTCAAACCACTTTAGATTCTGTTTTTTTAGATGATTTAATTTTACTAATATCACATTTACAAGACCGCAGCCTTCCATATAACCTTTCATTGAGAGTGAATTGAATTAAGCTGCTGGCGGTCATACTGATTATTTAATTTGTAATAAATTGTAAATATACATAAAATGAGTGTATGTTTTCCTTCACCCCATTTTTTTCATTGTCCATAAGACAACTTATTAAGTAAATGGCGCAGATATTTCCTTTCAACTTATTTAAATATTATTTTATTTCTCAAAACATGCAAGCAAAATTGTTGTGTAAAATTAGGGAAAATTTAGAATAGGAGTGAGGCATTTTCGAAGAATAGGTGCTATTTTCAATTAATATGTATTTGTTCAAGGAGAAGGTTTCTATGCTCTATTTCGTAGTAACTCGCCAGTAGATGGCGCTACAGCACATCAACATCAATACTGTTGGATCGTCATAAAAAAATATATAAATACATTGGTATTGGAGCACGGATAATATCCTCGCACTATCCACTTCGTTGTAACGCGCCACTAGATGACGCCACTAAATAATTATTCACATGCAGGACAACGTCTGCCGGGTTTAGCTAGTGTGACGCGCCACCCCTCACTATTAGACTATTGCCACATTATTTGTGAGTGTCATAGGCTATATATTAATCCTGAAATTGAAAAGACTTTACCTGCTAAAATTAGATAGATAAAATTCCTAGATTTAGCCAAAAGCGGTGAGTAAATACCGCAATAGGTGGTAAGTAGCTAACCGATTAGGACTATTAATTGTAGTAACCGTAACAGTTCGATTTCGACATTTTATGACATTTTAACGACGCTTTGCCAAATTAGTTTTCGTCTACTTTAATTATTGTGCGTACTGTGTAGGTCATTAGGCATTATTGATAACAAAATATTCTGCTATAAAAGGCTTAATGTCAAAGAGCATAACTCATTCGTTATACGAACTCTATTTGTGAATCTACATCATGATGGAAAATTTTTGCAAAACTAATTTGACCAAGTTAAGAAGTGATGTTAACCAGCAAAGCCGGCATGTCATTCTCAACATTTATAAGTGGTTTCATAAGTTGAAAGAAGACCCTGATGTCATAAGGAAAATTGATTTTCAACAACCAAGAAAGTTGGCAGCATTAGTTTGTGGAACGAGCGAACGAACTCTAGATCGAATTCGGAATCGATTCAAAAATCTCCAGAACGAAGACCTGGCCAAAGCACATAATATAATTGACACCCATTCTCATGTTATTAATCTATAAGACGATAGTGACAGTGAACACGAATATGAATAGCTTGCTGACTTTCTTTGTTCAGTTTTATTTTTTTTTGTATAACAATTATTTTATTGTCAACTATTATAAATTTGATACTTTTATATTTTTATTTTAATAATTCAATATCAATATTTATATGTTTAACTTATTTAATATTTATCGTAATGAAACAATACTGAAATATAAATAGGATAGAAAATGATGCGGTAAATTCGTTTTCTATCCTATTTATAATGTCAAAAAACCGCGATAGTCTTCGATTTTATAATACTGAAATAATATTTTATTTCCCTCGTTTCATTACTTTATCGACATTCCTTTTGTATGCGTAAACTACCTACACTAGGGTTACAGGTATCGCTCCATATGGCCGTGCAAGTGCGAAAGAGATGGCTCGATTTCGATGATAAATTACCTGACTCGCCACTTTGTAATGCGGATAGTATAGTAGAAGCGGATCCATAGCAAACTACGCCTGAGCTATCGACGTAAGTGACAAAATAATAATGATCATTTAAGCGAAATTGATTGCAATGGGCAAACCAGCCGATTCGGGTAAGTATAACGACCTCATGCTATTCTGTAACCCGTGGAGTCAACCTAAAGACTTTGTAGACACTACGTTGGCTCAAAATTATAAGGTTCTATGTCACCATTCATAGTTCTGAGAAAAACGCATTTGAAAATCTGGTACATCATATCGTTAGAAGTACACGTTCGAGTGTGTTACATCCTTGGGCAAAATTATGGTAGGAATTATTTTAAGATTTAAGAATATAATCATATTGAAAATATACTGTTAATTCAGGAATTCTTTACGAAACTAAATTTACATAGTACTTTGATGAACTGAAATTATTGGAACATAGGACTATGCTCTTCTGATTCAAGTTAAATTTATTAAGATTTTCATATCTAATCATTATTTCAGGGGTCTACAAACAAAAGTAGACAAGTCCCACGGATGTCATTTTACACAAACTGAAAAAAACACTTCACAAAATTGTTTTCATGCTATAGCCAAGAAAAAAACCATGAAATAAAAGAAAGGCATATTTTGATTATTTTCAGAACATATTTAGCACGGTATCTTTTTAATAATAACAGCCGTATTCAGAGTCGACACTCAAGGGGTCCCTCAAGTCAAGTGTGCCCTAACTTGTCAGATTACTATTCAGAAACCATACTTAAGTAAGCACTCAAGTAGGCTACTCGAGTGTGCCCTTAAGGGAGGCATCTTCCATACATTTTTGTATTCAGAGACAATACTTGAGTGTCGAGGAAGCTAAAATGGCCGACATTTCATAAGTTTTGAACTGTCAAATTCAAGTATGGTCTCGAGCTCACTTTGGCGAGTGCGCGTTGAATATTCCACTAATTAATGCGTGTTTTTTGTGAATTAAAACCATTATTTCTATAACTCTATGGTTTATAATGATTTGACCGATTTTATAAGCTGTATTTACCGCGTCGCACGCGTCGTTACGTAAGGGATTTCAACAATCTCATTGACTTCTACTTTCCTGGAGAGTTTAAAAAACATTTCCGCCTCGCCATTCAAATGTTTTCTGATTCCATTGGGTTTTAACGAAAACCGCGGATTTCCGATTCCGCCTGATGCAGTTAGTGCTGGCACTGAAATTCTTTACCACCGGCAATTAGCCATACAATGCCAACCACAGCTATTATTTCTACCCATAGTTTTTGCTAATTCCTAGAAGAAATTCTGCATCGAAATTCGGGGCGAACTAGCAAAAGGCAAAACGAAAAAGACGAAAGAGCGCATCGAGGAAATCGATCAAGGAACCGACAAGAAAAATACTCCGACGTCGAGCAAACGTCAGTGACAACAGCTGATGCACCGACGGGTTTTTTCAACAATAGAGCACAATCATTTTGTTCAAAGACAACGAAAACTCTATAGACCGTGTAATAGGAATGTATTAGTTTCGAATTAGAAATTAATCCAATTGCTTGAGGGTCCCTTAAGTGCATACTCACTGAAGGGAGCCCTTAAGTAACGACTATGAATAGCAAATTTGAGGGTGGTACTTGAGTGTCACTCGAGTGAGTGTTCCCTTAAGGTGTACTTAAGTATCGACTGTGAATACGGCTGTAAGGGTTATTTTAATTAAATGAATGGACATATGTAACTCTGTTTCCAAATGGCGGACATAACTAGTTTCATTTGTAAGCTAATAGGACATAACCAAGTTTGTTGCTAACATGAAGGACATGCACTAACCAGGGATGTATTTAGTAAAGTAATAACCAGTAAAATAATATTAATTTATCTTTATTTATAAAAACACAATTTTAATCTTTAAATTAGTTTAGTAAATTTTAAATGAATAGCTGTTTTGACTCTTCTTGTGGTTCACACAATTCGGGTTCCAAATGAATGTTCGCTGTAATTTATTATTCTTGTGCTTTATAGTCTTGATTTACTTCAATGATATTTCTATAAAAAGCTAAATGTGGGGATAAAAGGGTTGCCATAAAAATTTCAAAAATTTCCAAAATTTGACTTGTCTACTTTTGTTCGTAGACCCCTGATTTACATTAAAAATTATCAAGATTACTAATAGCGTAATATTAAAAGTCAAAGTACATGTAAACTAACTTTATTTTCTCTCCAAAACTTAAAATACATATTATTATCAAAATGTTAACATGTTATCAAAACGTTCATTTTTATAAATAAAGTAAGACAATGAATTAAAAGATTAAATAGTGATAGCTGAACGAATTTTTCAGAAAGTTGACAACAGCAAATTTCAGTAGGTATATAAAACAATATTCCAGTTGCAATACTTTTTAGCTCCATATTTCCAAGTACAAACATAGAGCCATGGGGTAGTAAGAATTATTTTGTGAAATTAATACAAAGTTCTATGTACAACATGGAACTTTATAATAATATGTTCACCGTATAGTTAAATATCAAATAGGTTGTATTTTCCTAAACATGGAACCATGTGCGCTAGTTTTATTGAAAAAATGACATAAAACTAAAATATTTCTTATTTTTCTCTATAAGTATTTGTGATATTTAGGTGCGTGTTAGTGTAAAATATACTTCTCGATACATAGAACCTTGCTGCATTCATAACTCAGATAGTGCCAAAATGGTGACATAGAACCCTATATCTTTGAGCCAACGACTATGCACAGTATAACAACGCCAATAAACACATACAAGTCTAACGTTTTACCACGACGCACTGGGAAGAAGATCCGGCGGATAAACCTCACTCCCTTACTACCAGATTTGGACGAATTTCTTCATTCTCCAGTGTGGTCGCAGGTTCGGGGTCGCTTCTGCGGCCTCTACCTGACGTTAGGTTTAGTGCGCTCTTTGCCCGTCAAGTTATCAAGCGATCGTTTCTGAGAATATATGCAACAGCTACCCCCTCCGCATACACTGCTTCTCATTAAAGGTACGTCTCCAGACTCCTCCGATTATTCGCCAGATTGCGCAATCGATTAGCTGACGCTGCACGATGCGCGAACAGCAGCGCCCGAGGTCTTCCACCAGAGAATCCAAGCCTACCTGTCCACGACACAGGGAGCTAATGGGCCCTTGCTGAGTTGGCCATGATGACCCATTCTGTTCAGGGTCGGTCACACTCAGGGGTCAACACCCATCCGGCAGCCTCCACGCATGAAGTGCGAGCCCGGGTAGGACTCTGACCTTTGGGTTAGTTTCCCCTAGGAGTCAACCTCCTGGCGCTCTTGGACGGTCTGCGCACCGTGCAGCGTAAGCCAATCGATTGTGCACTCTGACTAACAACTAGGGTTGTCGACTACAGCGGGCGAGCCCGTCACCTCCGGAAGTTTTCAGGACAAAGCAGTCCACCATCTAGCTACGCCACAAGCCCGTAAGAGGCCAACGCCTTAACCGTGAGATAGCCAGGAGTGTTACCCGGCGGGCCTACACTCACGCCCTTACTTCCAATTGTGACCAGATTACTTCAGTCTCTCGATTGGTTACGAGTTCGAGGTCGCTTGCGCAGTCCTCTCCCTTACGAAGCGGTGAAACGGTGTACACCGAATCTATCGCGGACCACGGCATCCTTTGCCCGGCTGTTCACCCAGGATCGGGTAGCCGATGGTCGTTTCAAGAGCAGTCGCCGTAAGGTCCGCAACCACCCCCGCTCTATAGGAAACAGTACTGCTTCCAGACTCCCCCGACTGCTAGTCAGAGTGCGCAATCGATTGGCAATGCCGCACGGAGCGCAGACCGTCCAGGAGCGCCAGAAGATTGATTCATGGGGGAAACTAACCATAAAGTCAGAGTCCTACCCAGGCTCGCACTTTTTGCGTGGAGGCCGTCGGATGGGTGTTGACCTGTGAGTGTGACCAACCCTGAACAGAATGGGTCTTCGTAGCCAACTCAGCAAGAGCCCTTAGCTCCCGGCAGCCTTTTTTGTTGGGCAGTTGTGCAGTAAACAAATCGAATACATGCGATTTGAATCCATTGCAATTTATGTACTGAGTATCTCCTAATTCGCGTCTAGGTAAGCCACATCAGCATTGTGCTAATAAATTGTGTCTGCACTGTGCTACTATGATATTTTCGCTTGACACCCAGACCATTAAATTACAGCAGTATATTTTGATTGTTTGTATGTAGGTAATATTGAATATTATTAAACATTACAGCCACGACAACTATCATGATAGTTACATTTTTAATAATGAATTTTTAAGCATTTAATTTTGTAACGCATCCAATTGTATGAATGCCTATCTACTCGAGTAGTTGATTGTATTGTATTGTAGAGCTCTAAAAGCGGAGCATGTACTTTTTTATAATTTACACAAAAAAAAACAATTTTCCATATCTTTATTATGCATCAATATACTTGTTTATTAAAATACGATGTGATTTATCAACTAATGGCTAAATATACAATATTTTATATCTGTTTGCAGATTTTATGATCTACTTTTAAAGGAGACGAATAGCTTCCCATCAGGCATTTTGATCATGCTTTTAGGGTCTGTAGAATATCCAGTCTTCAACGAGTGCGGCGCTATATAAACCTCGAAATTTCTCAAAATCACCGAAATGAAGTATTTTACCTGAGTCATACCCAAACGCATTCCTGTAATAAAACATATTCAACATCATTTAATTACCTTGGTAAAAAAACTGAAGAACGCGAGATTGCCTTTGTTATGTTATTATTTTGTGAGCAAGTAAAGTTTCTGGGCTTTATAAACTAATTCAATCTTTTTTAATCTTCTGCGTACAGTAGTTATCCACTTTTGACCTTAGGCTGGTTATTGTGTACCACCCCTGGTAAACATTGGATAATTTTCCATTTTTTATTTCAAGTTTTTCAAGTACTTTTTTACACACCAACAATAAATAATACATTTTAAAATAGTCAAAATTTGAATAAACAGTATTCGGAGGAATAATAAATTGGTAATTTCTTGTATACATTACAGAGTTTAGGCCTCCTAAAAACAATGACCCACTAAAATTCCATGTGACCCTACATTATTTTTAAACGACTTAAAAAAAATAAGGAGGTTATCAATTAGGTTGTGTCTTTTTTATCTTTGTTACCTCAGAACTCTGCCGTTTATGAACCGATTTGGAAAAATCTTTTTTATTTGAAAGGATGTAGGTACTACCAGTTTGATCCCATTTTTATCAAAATCCTGTTCTGAAAATGGGATCCATGAGGAATTGAGGGAACTTCTCAAATATTATTATATGAAGTTGAAAATGTACATTTTAGTTCAATTCCGATGACAAAGCATTTTTTTATAGTAACCATACCTGATTCTACACGCTGGGTTGGCTTCCGACGAGGAGGCTCTGGCCCCAGACGCGGGCTCAGGTCAGGGTTTAGTTTGTATGGCAGCTTCGAATGAAAAATTCCTATAGACAATCAATTAAAAATCCCGATAGAATTTTTCAAATCGGTCATTAACGGATATGTCTATGTATCAGTTTATCTATTTGAAATCAAAATTTCTCATTATTATTTATATTTTTATCATATAATTTACTCATCAACAAAAAGAGCCGATTAAATTTAGGGCTTCGTACCTAAACTGAATCGGGTAGCTTCCATACAAACGGGCGGCAGTGAAATCGTATTTTTATCCGTACGGTTACTGTTTTCTTATTAGCTCTCCGAACGGGGATTGAAAATTAAAAACCCCTGCCCCCCCCCCTCCCTTTCCTCTAAGTTATTACATTGATCACATAGCGTATTAGTTTGCTCAGCGTCTTACTGGAATTTGGCAACTAGAATCTTACTATGAAACGCGACGTGTGGCATAGTTCCAAAAATTGGTTAATCTTTTCTTATTATTTCAATACTAGCTGCGCCCCGCGGTTTCACCCGCGTGGTGATGGAAAATTGTGATAATGATGATAGAAAACTATATATCTTTATAAATTATAGCCTATGTGTTATTCTGATGTGTAAGCTATATTATTGTAAAGTTTCATCAAAATCAATTCAGTAGTTTTTGCGTGAAAGAGTAACAAACATCCATACATGCATTCTTACAAACTTTCGCGTTTATAATAGTAGTAGGATGGCGGCGTTCATGGATAGCGCTAAATACGCCTATACGATATAAAATAATAATTTTGTATATTAAACAAACAAATTTTTAAATCATACCTCTTATTATTTTAGTATTATTTATATAAAAATGTGCCTTTTTAATTATAATCTACAGTTTTCAATACTTAATAAATACGCACTTTTGTCTGGATAGACTAATAGATGGCATTCTATCTCTCGCTATTATTTCTAGGATGTAGTCAGCATATAAAAATTAAATAAACGGTAATAATAATTTAATGTTATATTTGTTTAGATTATTGATTTTTATAATCAATCACTACTTTATAAAAAAACCTGTTCACTATTAATGTTATAAAAGTTAAACAAATAAATTGCTATTAGTTTCGCCGTCAATGCTATCAGCGCCACCTGAATTTCGCCGACGCGGAAGGATTACCGATTCGTACTATGGAATTTAACAATCTAATACCATATATAGTCAATGGTTACAGATACTAACCGAAGCAAATTCTAGGTCCATCTCCGAAAGGTAGGTAACAGTATTTGGGTCTGAGAGCGATGGCTTCAGGAGTGAAATTCTCAGGGTTGAACCTTTCAGGTTTCGGGAAGTAGCGCTCGTCCATATGCATGCCGAGCACCGAAATGAACACCCTCATTCCTGGTTGAATGGTCAGCGGTTTGTGGTCTGGAGATGCCGGCGGTAGCGTGTAGGTTTTGGTGCAAACTCTCTCGATCCTCGTACAAGTTGGATGCATTCGTTGAACCTCTAATTAAAAAAAATGCACCAATTAAAATGAATTTCGTATATAAAGTTATCAATTGGTATGGGCCGTGTAAGAAAATAATTTTGTAGTTGCTAGATTATCGAGAATAGGATCGCGGTCACAACATTTTTCATATAGCTCAGTCAAATAAGTAAGAGAAATTACAGATAATATTTTGAAAGTTGGCATCAGTGCAGGATTTACGTATTTGTTACACAAGCTATAGCTTAGTAGTCCAGTCAAATTAGGGTTTCACCTCGGAATGAGAGATAATAAGCTGGAAACTTGTATACACCATTTTGGCGTTCTATAAGTTGTATCAAAAGTCTTATAAAATCTCGTGTCTGCGTCGTAAGTTATTCAAGGTTAAAAATCGGTTTTTCGCGATTGTATAGGTTTCTATAGCTCCAATGGTTTTAACATCTACGATAAAAATTATAAAGCATAAAATTTGCGACAAATTTTGTATCAAATATTTTTTTATGCGCTCAACCGTTCTTGAGATAGAGGGCGGAGAGCGCGCAGCGCTCAGCCATACATACTGTAATTCAAGGTCAACTGTGAATCTCGGTGAATAAGTTGTTCAGCAGAATCTAACGAAATGTTACATACCTACCTTCTAAATTTCTTCACAAATTGTATTTGTAGCGTACATAGCATAAACCTTGTTACATAAAACACTTTCTTGAGTACTTCGACCTCGAGATACTCCCCCTTTTGTCTTCATAGAGTTCATAAGACTTTGTTCGATTTCCATATCCGCCCATGTGCCAGAATTGATTTTTTCTGTTCGTTTTACAATAAAGAATCCATTTTTAAAGTTGTCAAAAGTCTTTCTATCCGTTGTATTTTCCAGTTTCATCATATCTTGAAGATGTAAATGAGGAGTACGCACTAGCGTGAAAATACGGCGAGGCTTATTCTCTAGACGGTGCTGGATTCAAGAAATGGGTATAACAAACGGTATGGTACTTTGCTTCAGTTGCGATCAAGCTGCATACTAATAAAGTACACGATCTTTGACTAATTCTCCTAAGGAATCCATTTGTTTTTCTGTTTTTTGATGACATTATCTTTAAATTCCAGAATACTTACGTTACTGATCGTGCGTCGGTACTTTTCTTTTTTTCTTGACTGCTGCTCCATCAGCTGTTTGGCCACATAATAAACAGTTTGTTTTTAATCAAACACTTCATTCCGTTTTTTGCGAAATACACTGGATGATGGTAAAGGTTTACCTTCTTCTAGGCGTCGTTTCGATGCAGCTATGGATTTTTTACCAATGTATACTTTTCGACACTCAACATGCACTATCAGAGAGGTTAAAGTATTTAAAAAGTCTATGTGCCCGTCATTTCTTTCGATACTTGCAGTTTTTCAAGTTTTCAAGCCACGCACTACATTAAGAGAATCACCGTCTAAAGTGACTTCTCACAAATAAAACACAAATCACCCATAATTTTCAAAATTGTACGGTCGTCGTTGCCGAGATCTAAACGAAACAAAGGAACGTCTGTCTCAAGATCTAATTATAAATAAAGAAAGTCGTATTATTAGGGTACTGCATTCTCAGGTATATATTTCATAGAAAAAGATCGTATTATAGGGTTCCGCCTTCCCAGTTATAAACCTAATAGAAAAATAAGTATTTAAGGGTTTACACACTTAATTACTTTTCTACTCAAAATCTATTTCAAATAAATAATTATATATTATTAAGATATATAATAAGTATTTTATTTAATGAGTTTTTAATATATAAAATATATTAAATATATGTAAAATGTTATTAAATACAATGTTTAGCTAATAAATAATACAAATTATCCATTGCTAATGATATTTAAATGATTCATTAACTTTATACACAGTATTATTCACCGAGATTCACAGTTGACCTTGCAATATAGTATGTATGGCTGAGCGCTGCGCGCTCTCCGCTCTCCGCCCTCCGCCCTCTATCTCGAAAAGGGTTGAGCGCATGAAAAAATGTTAGAAACAAAATTTATCGCAAATCGTATGCTCTACATTTTTTAACATAGATGTTAACATCGCTGGAGCTATAGAAACCTAGATAATCGCGAAAAACCAGTTTTGATGACTTTTAACCTTGAATAACTTTCGACGCAGACACGAGAATTTATGAGACTTTTGAGACAACTTATAGAACGCCGAAATAAAGGTACATACGAGTTTCCAGCTTATTACCTCTCATTCCGATATATACCCCCTTTTTTTATGATAAAGTGACTGCACTATAGGGCCAACATCGTCGTCAGAATGTTTGACAACCCAAAGCGTCCACGAAAAATGCAAAACTCCCCCCTCCCCCCTGAGGTTTCGACGCACTGGTTGGCATAGATTTGCATTGAGGTGTACTGTACCCATTTAAATGATGCTTTTATTGAAGTATTCATGGATTCATTGTCTGACTAATGCTTTTATTAATATATTACATAAACTATTTGAAAAACAGCATTTTCTAGGATGAAGAATTGACAATAAATTACAATGGAATGCGCACATCCAACAATTATCTAGTAAGCTATGTAGCTCGATATACCTACTCTATTAAAAAAATCAGAAGTCTTTGTGGTTTTGCGGCAGCCAAATCAGTATACTTTGCGTATTTTAACTCATTAATGACTTATGGACTACTGTTTTGGGGAAATGCCGCAACCAGTAAAAGAATCTTTCTTTTGCAAAAGAGAGCACTGCGCAGCATGTATCAGGTAACGACTAGGACCTCATGCAAAGAATATTTCAGCAAGGCAATGGTAATGACTATGTTTTCGGCGTTCATATACCAGTGTTTAATGTATGCTAGACAGCACCTCGCAGAAACTGCAATTAATTCAGACATTCACTCGCATCATACCCGCGGTAGCTCCCTTTTATGCGTACCCCGAATACGACTGGCAAAAGTACAGAAAAGCTACTTGTATCTTAGCATTAAATTTTATAATCTACTCCCTACAAAATTTAAACAGCTGGAGGATATAAAATAAAAAAAAAACATCAAGGAGATGCTGATAGGCCACCCTTTCTATAATCTGGCAGAATTTGAGGGTCATGCTTTTTCAAATATTGTGCCCATTTAAATTACTTAAAAAAGTAGAGCCTTATTGTCTGATTATTTTATATGGTCTTATATATGTACTTTTAGTTTAAAATGCATAACGTAAATTTAATTTGATTATTTAACATTTTACTGACAATTTGAATATTACGATAAATAATTTTACTACGTATCTTTTCAAATTACTAACTACTTCAAATATTAGGCTTCTATTTTGATTATTTATATTTATAGTTTGACAATCTAGTAGTTAATTCTTGACTACCTATGTATGTTCAGTAAAGAGTAGTAACGAGACTTCTAGCACAATTATTTTGACACGTCCAAGAGCGGTCTTTAGCCGTCAATTGGACACGACGAAAATGTAATGTAATGTAATGTATAAAAGTAGCTACCTATTGATTATATTGTTTTTTTTTTTGTTTTTTTTTTTACATTTTAACCCCTTGAGTGGCGGCATAATTTTATGGCAGGCCGCGACAATTTATTGGAATTTCTTTCAATATCGCCGCGCTCGACAAAAGTACTACAAATATTGGAACTACTATAGCAATCATAAAAAGAATAACTGTGCAATGAACGCATTGAAATTTCGCATACAGAATATTGAAATCTCATTTTGTAAAACAATGAAATAACTATGAATGAATATGAGAAAGTCGAAAAAGTGAAAAAACTCGGCATTTCTAACTTGTACTTGTCTTACGGAAAAATATGGAACTCTATTTAGAAATTATAAATGCTATCGTAATCTTTTTTAGATATTCTATCAAAGGTAATATTTCATTTTGCTTATTTACATACAAACATATTTAGATATTAGCTCATAAAAATCAATTAAAATTTTGGTGATTTCTCGAAAAAAATAACCTCATTAATTTACAAATACGCCGAAAACTTCATATATTTTAGCGAAAAACAAAATAATATGTATTTTGTCAACGAATTAGGCAGACATTTTGCATTTTTAGAATTATTTAACGCAAAAAAAACTCAATAATTAGTAATAAGATAAAAAAACGAATTTACCGCGTGAATTTTGTAGCACCCGACGATTCGGCGACGTTGCAGCCGCCGTTGTCCAGGGTTGACTGGACAAAAAAGTCCAGGGTAGACCAGTCTACCCTGGACAACAGCGGCTGCATCGTCGCCGAAACGTTGTGTGCTACAAAATTCGCGCGGTGAATTCGTTTTTTATCTTATTTATAATTACTACCTATATTATATTACGACACGTCACATTAAATTCGACAAATAGATACGAATATAATGTAATGTAATATACAACAAAACAGCTCTTTGACAAACACGGCCTGATTTCTACGCAGTTATACGAATAAAGCGCGAATATACATTTGTATAAAATCGAACACTATCGCCGTTGTTTGACATTATAAATAGGATAGAAAACGAATTTACCGCGTGAAATTTGTAGCACCCGACGTTTCGGTGACGTTGCAGCCGCCGTTGTCCAGGGTAGACTGTCTACCCTGGACAACGGCGGCTGCAACGTCACCGAAACGTCGGGTGCTACAAATTTCACGCGGTAAATTCGTTTTCTATCCTATTTATAATACATTATATAGTTGGGGAGCCAGCGACAAAAAAAGTGTAAGAGTTTTGGAAAAGCTGATACTTTCAGAGCAGACAGTATTTTGGCCATTGAATGCCGAGGGACAAACAGCAGGCCATATTCCCGAACACCTGGTGCTGGCGTACTAGGAAATGTGTAATTTAATTAGTGCCCTTAAAGTATTTTGGAAAAGCTGAATATTCATCATTAGACAGTGGACGCAATAAAGAACTCGAAACACATATAAAATCGAAGACTATCGCGGTTGTTTGACATTATAAATAGGATAGAAAACGAATTAACCGCGTGAAATTTGTAGGACCCGACGTTTCGGTGACGTTGCAGCCGCCGTTGTCTAGGGTAGACTGAAGAGCTGTCAGTCCGTTGTTTTGCGGGTAGGCCGCAAACCGCTGCCGCCACTGCGTAGGTTATAACGGTGGTGGGGGGCCGGGCTCGGAGCTCACTCACTGTATCCTGTTTTACGTCTTTGCGTTCGGCGTTCGGCGGCGGGAACATTTTAAGAAGAGGATTCCACGTTGCTCGAAACACATAGCCAGACTGCTTCATAATCGAGCACGCGGCGGCATCATCTCCATACCATTATATTGGGGCATTGCGACCATTATATTGCGCGGCACAGTAGACCGATGCGTCATAGTCGATATTTGA
The DNA here is from genome assembly GCA_944548615.1 of Micropterix aruncella. Taxonomy (NCBI): domain Eukaryota; kingdom Metazoa; phylum Arthropoda; class Insecta; order Lepidoptera; family Micropterigidae; genus Micropterix; species Micropterix aruncella. The sequence continues at coordinate 22,296,329 of OX155968.1, forward strand.
CATTTATGGAGATACTGACGCCACGCTTTCGATTAAGAAGCAGTCTGGCCATATGTTTCAAGTTCTTTATTGCATCCACTGTCTACTGATTAATTTTCAGCTTTTTCAACACACTTAGGAGGTACTAATTAAAATCACTTCTTTCCTTGTACGCCAGCGCCAGGTGTCCCGGAATCTGGCCTGCTGAGTCTACCCCGGCATTATATAGCCAAAATACTGTCTGATCTGAAAGTATGAGCTTTTCCAAAACTCTTGCACTTTTCTGTCGCTGGATCTTGGAATATACGAATAAAGCGCCCGCCTTGACCTTGGCTTGCAAGTAACATAATAAAAGGATAGGTAATGAAATGAAATGAAATGAAATGAAATGAAATGATCATCGCGATCGGGCTAAAAATCGGCATAAGTCTGTTCCATCGGAAGATTGATGGAATGCTTACCCTTCCTATGTGAGCTAACCATTTTTGGTTAGACGCTTTCCGCGCTGTGCTAACTGTAATATTTATTCATTATTATCTTAATTGTTTTACGAGATAATGTTGTTACGTTATAATATTTCAAATTTCAATGCGATCATTTTGCAGTTATTATTTTTACGATCCGTATAGTAGTTTAAAAGTTATGCGCAAAACTATCCCGGGCAGAAATTTTTACCCCGCCATAGCGCCATAGGATGCATCGATTCCTAGCATTGCTTAGGAATCGATGCATCGTTTATATGACATATGACAATGGCCTAAATTTGGCGAAATTTACATTTAACTTCTTAATTCTTTTAGTGTGGTGAAGACAAATAGAGACCCATGGGGTCTATCTTCGAATACGTTGAATGCACGGAACCTAGCGGTTCCATGCTGCGTGGGCCTAATTGCCTGCCTGCTTTTCCTAAAGTCTGCCCAACTTACGATTCACCTCCCATTCGGTAGCCTCCTCGAAGAAAGACTAACCTGGACGGGACGCCGTGAACTCTTGCTTGCTGTTGTAACATACTCGTACAGTTGGGATGGGAGGTTATTATACATTTTTTTGTGGTCTGAGAAAGCGACTATTAGTATTTTCTGACTCAAGAGGACCTAATTCATTATAGTATGTATACTGATATTTGACGTTTTCTTGGTTTGGCTTCCGTATTGTAGGACGAAATTTTACAAAAGCTAAATTCTGCGTGGTCGCAGCACTGCCTGTGCGACATCTTCACTACTTCCGTCTTCGTACACCTAGGCGATCTATGACTTAGCCATAATGACTTACCCATAATGACTTTTTCCATATAAGGCAAAGCGAATAAGTCGTCGTATGTAAATTTACCATCGGTTGCCTCGTACATCTCATCAATTTCTCTGCGTAATATCTCTTGTACATCTGCATTTTTACCAATCTGGAAAATTATTAGTCACCATTCAATTGCAAATTTTCATAAACAATCTGTAGAAATATTGCGTAATAACATTGATTATATGGGGTTGCTTAATGCTATAGCATATTTTCAGAGATAGGATTTTACTAAGAACCGCAAAGTGTAGATATGTCAAATTTTTTTATTCGTTGTGTGGGGCTTTTCTAAGGTCTTTATGAGCCTTGTAACACCTCGACCATTGCTGATCTATTGTGTTCGCCACCTACTATACTTCTGCGCTAAGCCTCGTGTCATTTAAGAACCGCAACAGGCTTTTGGCGCCAGATTGTTTTACCTCCTCAGGTTGGAGGTGATGACCACCCAAGTGGATGTATCTTTTACGCATCAGCGGGCCACACTCGCGCATGAGTGCAGAGGAGTTTCATCTGCCCCTTGGCAGAATCTGCACATTTTTGTGTCTCGGAGCTTGAGGTTGTACATGTGTTTGTTGAGGCCACAATGCCCCGTGAGCGCCCTCACCAGTATGCGTAGATTGTTCCTATTTAGCGATAAGGCCTCACGGGGCCGTCTTAGGGTCGTAGGCCTTAATTAGCGCTTTGGATTGATTCAACCCTGGCGTGTTGTTCCAGTGGTTGGCGGATTGTTTTTAACAATGTCATAGATATATATAAAATCGAAAACTATTGCGGTTGTTTGACATTATAAATAGGATAGAAAACGAATTTACCGCGTGAAATTTGTAGGACCCGACGTTTCGGTGACGTTGCAGCCGCCGTTGTCTAGGGTAGACTGAAGAGCTGTCAGTCCGTTGTTTTGCGGGTAGGCAGCAAACCGCTGCCCCCACTGCGTAGGTTATAACGGTGGTGGGGGGCCGGGCTCGGAGCGCGGGAAATTTGGAAATCCGTCTTGCACACAACACTCACTGTATCCTGTTTTACGTCTTCGCGTTCGGCGTTCGGCGGCGGGAACATTTTAAGAAGAGGGTTCCACGTAGAAGAGAGTTTGTAGCCGTCGTCTCTATTGAAGTTCGGAGTTCTTCTTATTTCAATGGCTTCCCGGATCATGCGAGGAAAGTAGAATTGTTCATTGGATAGAACAATGGGATTTTGAAACTGCATCCAGTGGTTACTTCCGCTATCCAATATATGTTCGCAGATGGCCGATTTTTCACGCTGAACGTTTTTAACAACGGACTGACAGCTCTTCAGTCTACCCTAGACAACGGCGGCTGCAACGTCACCGAAACGTCGGGTCCTACAAATTTCACGCGGTAAATTCGTCATAGATCCAAGTTCCAAACATCCTAGGTCCAAATTTTGACTTCATAGTTTTAAAAACTTTCTCAATATAGCGGCGATTGCGTAATGGCGTCATCTATGGTGAACTATAGATGGCGCTCAAAACACGCCTATATGGTATCCTATCTTGAAATCAAATAATAATGTAATAACAAAGAAATGTATAAATCATTTCTCCTATTATTTAAATATTGTTAATATAAAGATGTACATTTTTTAAATGTTCAGATAGATCAGTGATTCCCAAAGTGGTCCAGGTGGACCCCCGGATGTCCACGTTGGCGTGAAAAATAAATGGCGGTTCACAAGTTGTAAGTGGTTGTCCACGAAAATGTATATGGTTACAATAGTTAAAAACTATAATAAAAGCTTAGCAACAATGAGGAGCTGAAGGTGAAATTTAAAAGGTTATCAAATCTTTTTTCTGCAGGCATAAATACCCGAAAAATATTCTGGGCTGTGGAAAAGTGCGAAAAACGTTTTAGCCCCTCCTATGGCGGGGTAAAATTTCTGCCCGGGATAGTTTTGCGCATAACTTTTAAACTACTGTACGGATCGTAAAAAGAATAACTGCAAAATGATCACATTGAAATTTGAAATATTATAACGTTACAACATTATCTCGTAAAACAATTAAGATAAAAAGAAATAAATATTACAGTTAGCACAGCGCGGAAAGCGTCTAACCAAAAATGGTTAGCTCACATAGGAAGGGTTAGTGTCGTTACAAACCTATTAACAAAAAAAGGAGCAGATTGAACATCACAGAACGGGAGATTTTCAGTTATTGCCTACAAAACTAAAGCTAAATATTGATAATTTTCTGTCAATCGATTAAGTACCTACATCCCTCCCATTAAAATTATGATTCGATTTGAATTGTGCAAGCTATGGTACGTTTATTTAACGTTTCATTTTAATTCTATTAAGTCTGTAATCATATGATTTTAATACATAGAACAGAAGAAAATATAACATTTTTCTTTTCTCCTCCAAATTTAGGGTTGGAACTCAGCCGTGATAAAAATTTTCATCGTTAGATTTAATATTCAGATTTTTTGACGAGTTTTAGGAATATGGTATAAATGTAGCAGCAGAGGGGGGTCACCGAAACCAGTAAAATTTTAAAAGTGGTCTACGAGAAAAAAAAAGACATTTTATCTCTCTGTTTTATTTCTGTGATATAATCAGCCTATATGAAAATGCGATAGATGGCACGAATAATTCAATGTTATTATTGTTATCATTAATTGTTGGGTTTTTATAATTAAACAGTCGTTTATACAAACCAATTAATTATTAATATTATTATAGATGGCCAAATAAATTGCTATTAGTTTTGCCGGATAATGTTATCAGCGATACCCGCATGTCACCGGATTAGAAGGGTTGCCAAAACGTACTATAGCATTGAGCAATCTAATACCTTAAACTGGGCCTATACAATCTATGGTAACAATAAGGACTTAATCATATCGGTGAAAGCTTATACTTGCATTAGCTTGCGATTATTACCATAAATTTCTATCAAAAATTTAGTGATTCAACAGTTTCAATATGTGAAAATAAAGAAATAATAGTAATAAAATATTTAAAATAAATATATTTCACACCTCAAACAGAGCATAAAGTATAGCCACTGCACTGGTGCCATATCCATCGACAAAGAATCCAAATACTTGAGCTGCGATATAAGTATCCGAAAGATCTGAGAATTATAAGACTAAAAAGATTATAACGCCTCATAAAATATTCGCAAGTCAACATTCATTCAACATCAACAGCAACAAACGTTGTAACATAGGTCTATAGCCCAGACGTCTCGTCTGTGTGCGCACGAACTGCCCATTCAATACAAGCACTCGTTCGGGCCACGACAGATACAGGAGACCGAGGCCGGATACAGAGACGGGAGATAGACAGAGACGGATACGATAACGGCTTCAGGTAAATATTTAATTGATCTTCTTCTACAACTGTATAAGCTTTTATTTGTAATGCATGCAACAAGATAGCTTTTTTTAACCTGCCTGGCTACAGCCAACCAGGCCTCGAGCAATATCGACGTTCTATCAGTCGAGAACCATAAGACTGATTGTTCAGATTAAAAGACGTTACCAAACCCATTATATGTATAATAGTTTTTGAGCACTCTAAACACACCTATTGCCTTGTTTTGCATACCTCATTATGTACCTCATCATTAATTTTAACTTCAAATATATTACAGATTCCAGGGGGAGTTGTTAGTGAGTAGAGAAGGCAATGGTATTTGCGTCAAGCTCCACGCGATCCGTGGACGCGTCTACTGTCCAAAAGAGAATTTGAAAAACTGATTAAGAGTTAACAGTATTTATACTCCTTAATTCCTAATGGTGTTTTTATTTTGCTTTCTGCTTAGCAAATTCTAGTATGATTACTTTTGAGTCTAACTATCTCACTTTTAATATAAATTATCCCTAGACCCACAAGTCTCTCCTAGCACAGCTACCCACGGCATGGTTGCCACACTAAGTAGTGTTCCGTTAGGGCATACTTTCCTATTTCCTAAGACAACTAAAATAAAATACCCTTCACCTTAAATTCGTAATTCACCTAGTAATTAGTCTGCTTTTAAGCTAGTAGGGCGGCGAAGTACTAAACTTTTATTTAGTTTATGTAAATCCCCAATTTTTAAAAAAAACTGAATTTTGCGCCCCCCAAATTTTTGCACCCTAGGCGGTCGCCTTGGTTGCCTATATGGACGAGCCTGCCCTGTTAAAGTAGACGCTTACCATTCTTTTTTTTCGTCACAATCAATTGCTGTAGAAAATCGTTGAGGGCGTTCCCAGAAACTTGCCTTTCTATTAGAGTTTCCTTAGTTAGTTTCATTGCGAGGTCACATGACTCCTCTGCAAAAAAACTAAGACAAAATTAACAACAACAAAAAATACTTCAATAAAGCCACATATAAAATAAAACTGACAGCATTTTGTATACGCCGTATTAGATTGATTCACGCCGTACTACACTTTGACAGCTATAGCTTTTGGGAGCTAATGGGCCCTTGTTGGGCTGGCCACGAAGACCCATTTGTTCGGGGTCGATCACATTACAATACATTTTTGTCGTGTCCAATTGACGGCTAAAGACCGCTCTTCGACGTGTCAAAATAATTGGATTAGGTAGTAAGTTTCGTTACTACTCTTTACTGAACATACATAGGTAGTCAATAATTAACTACCAGATTGTCAAACTATAAATATAAATAAACAAAATAAAAGCCTAATATTTGAAATAGTTAGTAATTCGAAAATATACGTAGTAAAATTATTCATCGTAATATTCAAATTGTCAGTAAAATGTTAAATAATAATCTACGTTATGCATTTTAAACTAAAAGTACAGATATAAGACCATATAAAATGATCAGACAATAAGGCTCTACTTTTTTAAGTAGAGCCTTATTAAGTAGTACTTTTTTAAGATTCGGTTGACACCGTTTTGCCGCTTCGGGGGACCGGAGGAATCTGGTTGCATCTGGAAGTAAGGGCGCGAGTGTCGGCGCGCTGGGTAACATATTGGGCTATCTTGCGGATAAGGTGTTGGCCTCTTATGGGCATGTGGCGGAGCTTGACGGTGGACTGTTTTGTTCTAAGTCTTCTGCGCTCAACATACGGGAGAGAGAACGCTCAAATTTCGTTAAAAAATCCTGAGGTGACGGGTTCGCCCGTTGTAGTTGACAGCTCTAGTTACACTTTGAGAACCAGAATTTACTACGAAACGCAACTGATAATTCATGCTTTTATTGTATTTTAAATAAATAAATTGAATAATGAATACAGAAGGTATACAGGTTTTAACACGTTAAGTGCGAAGCGAGGCCTAAATCACCCCTGATGCAACTTCCCTGTGGTGCGGCAAGCAAAAAAGTGAATTTCTCTGTCGTGCGAATGGCATAGCTTTGGTTTGGTCCAGTGTAGGAAAGAGATAAATATATATTTGAGATCACTAATGGTTCCGGACTCGGTGGTGTACCTACCTTGGTACCGGATGTCTTAGGCCTCGTGCCGCACTGAATTAATATAATTTTAATGCAGTGCGGAACGAGGCTAAAACGTCCCATATCCCCCCTGACCTCGTACCGCACTCAACGCGAGCTTCCCGCGACCAGTGTTGTGCATCACGTCGATTGGAGAGCACGTCCTTTTACAGCGCCGAACATGTCTAAACGACGCGATGTCGGAAGAAGTTAATTTTAAAAAACCCAGAAACAGAGCCAAAACAGGTAAGTTTTTAATGAAAAAATCTTCAGTAAGTACCTAGTTTTTTCTTATCTTGGTAGCTATGTACCTAAAGTAAGTGTAAGATATTATTACTTAAGTATATTATACCTAAAGATATTATTGGTAATAACGATTATTGACGTACCTAATACTTTGCAACATATCTAGAATTACCTATTATTCTATATCGTGATAATAATGTTATTATTATTAGGACTTAACACTTATGTAATTGATATTTTTGTAGGTAGTGAAAAACTCCACAAGAAACGCAAAGCAGCCGTTGACAAAACAGGTAAGTAATATAATTAATATTTCAGTAGTTCTTTGTCTAGGTTTTGAAAGTAGGTATATAAATACTAAAGATTTTTAGGGTTCCGTATCGAAAGGATAAAAACAGGACCCTCTATTACTAAGACTTCGCTGTCTGTCCGTTTGTCGCGATAGATAGATAGTTGAAGTTTTCTCAAATTATGTAGGCCGCTATTACAATAATACTAAAAAGTTAAAAACAACAAAATACCTATGTAAAGGGATATTTTTAATCACCAAGTTTGTTAAGTGTGTTAGATTCGACTTATGTAAATTTTACGATATATGTCACGTGGTCGGAAGAGAGCACCAGGCGGAGTATAGGTATTATTGTACGATGGTAAAAGTACAGAAATTATTGTGTTAGTAATTTAAGAAACTCAATATTTTAATATGAAATGTTTTGTTTTTAGCCATCTTAAATAAAGGATTACAGTGTTTGTAAGTACGTTTTGTATAAGCATGCGTGGATATGATATTTCTAACATTTATCTATAAGATTACTTGTGTGAAAAGCTTGATACGAGAATTAATTTTGCACTAACTAATACACCGTTTTTATATTAAACCTTTAACATAATATTCAACAACATAAGGTGCTGCCAAATGTAATCGCATGTAAATAATCTGGACCATAATAAAGCTTGAGAAGAAAGATGTAGCATACAGACTATTTGGTATAAAATGACAGTATATTATATATAATATACCGCAGCTTCACTCGCTTCAGTCTTCACTCGAAATCTAGGCTTAATGCGTCTCGATTAAATCTGCTATCGGTTCATGAATAAAGCGTTTACGGAGTGGGACTGGGATTCTAAGTATTTATTGTAAAACAAATCTTAAAAACTTTCTTTAAAAGTGTGTGGTGTGTGTGTGTGTGAGTTTGTTTTTTGTAATGAATAAGCATGCCAAATTCATCTCTATTTTTAAACTGCTGTTTATATTTTGCACCACTTACATGAATAATAATATAACATCTAATAAAGCGAACCCTCCTAGGTTGTAACCACTCGCGAAATAGAACAACTTTCATAAGAAAACGATAAAAATACTTTTTTATCGTTTGTAAAAATACTTTTTTAAGAAAATTTGTATACAGGTAATATCAGTTGTTCCAACTGGTTGCCTTAATTATGATACCTATACTTATTGGTAATAAAATTAACTTGTCACACAAAACTTACTCTTGGGACTTTGTATAGGAAGTATTATATTTTTTCTTTCTTTTATTTTGATGAAACTTGTTTACTTTCACGAGTTGTATCACCACCTAAAGAGGGTTTTCATTTAAGAATAACACTTTGTTTAAACTATCACCAAGCAAAGGCTTTCTCTAGCAGCTTATTAATTAATTCTATTTTCAAGTGTACCGGTCATACAAAGCCAATATTTTTAATTAGGTACTGAATTGTCACTATGACGAAGACATTTTGATATTTTACAAACCTGGTTACTTATATGAAAATGATTGAACTTAGAGACATTTTTGGCGATCTATTAAATAGTCTATAAAGAAAAGTACCTACTTTGAATATCATAATACCTAAACTAGTCGGTGAGCCCGCTTTTTTTTTTTTTTTTTTAGTAGCCCGTAGGGATCCCACTGCTGGGCAAGGGCCTCTCCCAAACATTTGGGAGGAATTGCCATAATCGCCACGCTTGGCAGGCGGGTTGGCGATCGCAGTAAGATGTCAAACGGTTCAGAGACGCTGCTGCCCGTCTTCTGTGTTCCTTTATTCCCTTAGTCGCCTTTTACGACACCCACGGGATGAAATGGGTTGGTACTATTCGCCGCCGGCACCACACAGCTATATTTGCGTATCGTTTTTTTTTCTTGTCATTTCTATTCTATTTTTTTACCGTGTTTTGATCAGTACACTCAATAAATAGCTACTGGTGGCTGAGAACTGCCTGTTTATGCAAAATACAATATGTGAGTCATTTTTTTCAGAGTCCACCGAGAAGTGATGTCCAACCAACCAATCGGCCAACATTGCCAATTGAAAATGTGTTTGACGATGAGAGTGATGAAGAGATTTTTCCAACAAAAAAACGTCAAAAAACATATTTTTCTACTGAACCAAATATAACTGAAAAAATCGTACCTTTACATGAATTTAGCTCACAACAAGAATGTGTCATTGATAAACAACAGTATGACAATACAAAACAATATACTTTCTTACATGGGCACCCAAGCTCTATAATTATTGCAAATACAAGAACATTACAACACAAAGCAAAAACACGTGCTCAGACTGCCACTAAAAAAAATTCAATTTATCCTGATCAAGTGAAAGAACCAGAAGAAACAGTTAACCTCAGTCCAAACATCCGAAAAACTATTCAACTCAAAACACAAGAAGAAACAGTGTATCTCAGTCCTAGTACCGGAAAAACTTGTCAAATATTGCAGAATGTTCGCTTGTCCGCTTCTAGTGCTTCAACCTCACTAATAAAAAAACAAAATCCTATAGGTTCCCCTTCAAAAGATTTTCCTCATATAACTACGGAGAGCAGAGCTGGATCTTTGTCAGAAATCTCACGCTCCAATTTACTGGATTGTAATATATCACTTAGTGAGGACAACATTCAACAATTACTTCGTACTCCGACACAAAAAAGACCGAGAGAAAATGTTACATCCGAATGTACATATTCAGAAGACTTTAATCCGTCCAAATCCAAAAAAAGTCATGAAATAGAGGTCTCTGTAATTATAGAAAGTATTCCTGATGACAATGTTAAAGGAAAACGAGACATGAATAACAAATTGCCAACTGTTCTAAAATCACCTGATATTGTCGAATATGATATTATTGAACATATAGACTGCGAAAACAATAATATAATACAAACAAACAAAATATGTCACAGTGTGAAGAATATTCGAAAATCACCTGAGTTGGATGAGAGTAATAATATGGAAGATGATAATTTTAGCGGTACTGACAATGATTATAGTCCTTCGGAGGAAGAGTGTAGTGATTCGGAAGAGTATGCTTCAATGGAAAATTGCGTTCATTCAGATCAGGATTTATCTCCAGATAGTGAATATGAAGAAGCTACAGAAGATGACATTTTAGTCACGGACGAAACATTACCCGGCACGCAAGCTAAAGATCACGATGAGTGGGAAAATATATCGGAAAGTCCCATAACTTTTAATGAATTCGCTGGAGAATGTACGTTTAATTTACCCCCGTTTGTGGGAGTTACACCTGAAGATATATACAAGATGTTTGTTACAGATGAGATGATTGATATAATGGTATCTGAAACAAATGCTTACGCACAAAAGTATATACAAATAAATCAACAAAATATGAAACGTAATTCACGCATGACAAAATGGAGTGACACCAGTTCTCAGGAAATGAGAACATTTTTGGCTGTTTTAATGGCAATGGGTTTGTGTAGAGTTCCTAATTTAAATTTATACTGGAGCAGAAACAAATTGTATCGAAACGAATTTATTTCTTCAGTAATGACAAGAGACAGATTTTTATTGCTACTTAAATGCTGGCATGTCAGTGATGTAAGTAATGAAGACCAAACTGATAAACTATATAAAATTAGAAATATGTTCACAAAGATTACAGAAAACTTTCGACGTATTGCAAATCCTGGAAAGTATGTGGTAATCGATGAAACCATGATACCATGGAGAGGAAGACTAGGTTTTCGCCAATACATAAAAAACAAATCACACCGGTACGGCGTAAAGCTTTATAAGCTTTGCACTCCCGAAGGTTATACTTCTGAGTTAGAGGTTTATACAGGGAAAAAAAATCAGAAAAAAGAATTAGAACACAGTAAAAAAGTAGTGTTAAGATTGATGACAAATCTGTCAGAAATGGGTAGAATCGTAATAGTAGACAATTACTACACTTCGTTGGGCCTGGCAGAAGATCTTCTATCACAAAAAACATTTTTATGTGGAACACTTAATAAAATACGGAAATATCTGCCAAAGCAAGTTACTAGTTACAAATTGCAGAAAGGCGAAATTATTGGAAAAATGAACAAAAAGGGCGTAAAGGTAATGAAATGGATGGATAAACGGAATGTTTTGATGTTGACTACGTGCAAAGATCACGATGATAACCTGATAGATACTGGAAAAAAGAAGAGAGGAACCGACGAATGCATAAAAAAACCGGGATGTGTTTTGCTGTACAATAAAACAAAAAAAGGCATTGACTTTTCTGACCAGATGTCTTCTTATTATACAACTTTGAAGAGAGGAATCAAATGGTGGAGAAAAGTTGTAATGGAGCTAATATTTGGTACGGCGCTAATTAATGCCTGGATTGTGTTTAATTCAATCCAAACTGATGGAAAAAAGTTACCAAAAAGACTCTTTGTGGAGAAACTTATAGAATCTTTAATAAAAAAGGAAATCGATGAGACCCCAGGTAATGTTATGCTTAGATATATTTCTTGACAGTCAACGTGTTGAAGCTTTCATAAACTAAGCTTGACATTTGGTCATTATTAAGTTATTTATTATTGTTTCCTTTTCTGAATTTAATTCAAATTCTGTGGGAGTTACACCTAATTCTGAATTTAAGCTACCTTACCTACCTACTCTTTCAACATTTTAAGTATAAAACAAACACATTCATTTGATGCAGTTATACCTACATTATCATTGTTATTCTCATCTACGATCTAACCTTAGTAACAATGTCAGTTTTATTACGTTATCTTTACATTTTTGTTATTTTTCAGCACCTGAAAGCGCACGCCATTGCCTCGAAAAGGGTGAAAAAAGGAGAAGATGTGTTGGTTGTTACCAAAAACTACGCACATTTTTACCATCTCGTGAAGCTGATAAAAAATCCAAAAAGATTTTGACTCAGTGCACTCAGTGCAAAAAATCTTATTGTCTACCCTGTTTCAATGAAAAACACTCATAAATAAGTACAACATATATATTGAGATTTTTATAAAAAAGTATATTGATACTGATTTTTTAATGTTAATTCAAGTTCTAATAATTGTATTTTTAAAGCCCGAGGCAGAATAAATAGGACAGTTTCTTTTCTACTTCTGGTTGCCTTTTTTTTCTATTCTGTGAACCGCATTAAGATTTTCATATACAAATAGAAAGATAAACCTTATGCATAAACCGTAATCCATTATTTTCCAATAATAAGTCTGTAATAGGTGCCTCTTAATGGTATAGAATGGAACGCTTCGTGCGCGAGTCCGACTCGCACTTGGCCGGTTTTTTTTTCTTTATGGCGCCTTCAAGCACAATTTAGATTATTTAAAAAAAAATGTATCCTTTGATAGCTTTGTGTTGTTTTGCCAGGTTTTGCCCTTAAAACGATCTAATGAGATATAATTGATCAAAATCGGTCAAGTCGTTGCGTAGTTAAGACAGTTTAAAAACGTCGATATTATTTTTCCCATCACTAATCGCAGCGAAAATTTGCCCTATTTCAGTGCGTTACGAGGTGTATAAGATCCCATATTTTGTTTTGCTAATAATTCCTAAACTAGCCATCAGATCCCGGGGCGACGGTGGATTAGGGTTCATCAATTCACTGTCTATATCAATAAGGACCAAAATTCTCATTTATCTTTGATTTCGCGCCAGAAAATGGATTTTAGTCTGTAAAAGGAGGTGGGGTCTAATAGACCGCGTGTCGCCCTAACGTCTGGTCACGGTACGGGCCGATTATACCTCGTGCCGCAGGAACGGAAAGTATGCAAAAATTGGTGCCGCAGCTAACGTGTTAATAAGTAATAATTACGCATTTGTTTAGATAGACTAATACCTATATGAAATTCCATCCCCGTGTTATCACTGATTATAATGGTATTAATTATGTGATGTAATCATCCTTTATTAAAAAAACGATAAATGGCACAAACAGTTGAATGTTATTATTGTTATCGTCGGTAAATTATTGGGTTTTTATAATTAATGGGTCCTTTGTAAAAAAACCATTCAATATAAATGTTATCAACGCCACTTGCATATCGCCGTCTCGGAAGGTTTACCAAATCTTTCTATGGAGTTACGCAATATGATAGATACCATATATGGTCAATGCTATAAATAGGTACCTACCTTGATTTCGAGAAACGACCCAAAAATGGATAGATCGCTTTCAGGGCCGACGGTATTCCGTATATCGTAGCGGGTAGAAATACTTTTCTGGATATTTGTCTGAAGACGTTTTGTGTATTAAAAGAGTTTACTTTTGCGCTGAAAACTGTTGATGCAATTACATCTGTCGTGAAGTTCGCAGCTAGCTGAAATGATTAAAAACGTTTTCAATACTGTTAGGTCTTTATATTATAAATACAACAAAACCAGATTTTACTGCGTGAAGCTTCAATCACCCAACGTTTCGGCGATGTTACAACCGCGGTTTTCCAGGATGATTTTCAAGTTCTGTCAGTTGTCCGCAGTTGCGCTGCGATTAGGCGGCATACTGCTACTGTTACGGCGCAGATTATAACTGTGGGGGGAAGGGGGTGTGGCGACGCACGCAAGTTTTCAAATTCCACCGACCGTGCATACAATACTCACTGTATGAAATCGGAGACTATCAAGGTTGTTTGACTTTACAAATAAGATAGAAAACGAATTTACCGCGTGAATTTTGTAGCAGCCGCCGTTGTCTAGGGTAGACTGAAAGAGCTGCCAATCCGTTGTTCCGCGGGTAGGCCGCATACCGTCGGGTGCTACAAAATTCTCGCGGTAGATTCATTTTCTGTTATTTATAATACACACTGTATTACCTTTCGCCTCTTTGCGCTCGGCGACGGCCGTTGACAACATTTAGAATACTTTTAGGATCTTTATTAAAAGTATTCCAAGATGGTAAAGTTGGCTGGTTGGTTTTAAAAAAAATAACTTTAATTTAAAGGCCTACGCCGTAAAGGGGGCCCGGGGGCCCCCTTTACGGCGTAGGCCTTTAGGCCAGGGCCTACTTGGCCTTATGGCTAATCCGGCTCTGCTGGCATCGTGGCATTCACAAGTATTGGCTGGACGTATCTCACTGCACTGCAGAGGCATTCAGTTTAGTGTAGATGTGCAGCGTGTATAATACTGCCAGACTTGTAAAGTCGCAACGACGTTTTACATGGCAGAAATGGCCATACACCATTATGCCCCATACAATATCGAGCATGGTGACATATCTGGTCGGAACCTTCTCCTTGTTGTTGTTACAATATTCTCCTTGCAATCTTCTCCTTCGAACCTTCTCTTTGTTGTTGGCCATTATTTTCATCAGGAATTCCGTTATTTAAGGAGCTCATGACTTTGTATTTTTCTCAGTGCACCTCTTCGGCTCTCCGACGCAAACATCGACGGCACCCGTGTATCCTAACCCTTGTTAGGTATATATACCAAGTTACGAAATTCAATAGGTAAACATATTATTACAAAGAGTTAAAAATAAATTTATTTATATCGCGAAAACATCCTGGGATGGCGGACTTGCCCGCAGCAATGTACTTAACCGCTTTGTAATTTCCCGCGCGCTGTATTACCCCGCGTGAAATCACGTCGGGGTTACCACTTTAGAAGTCTTTGAGTTACTCCTTTACCGCGACTGAGTGGTCCGTTAGAGAGAATCGGTGACCACTGCTCGCGGCGCTAGGTGTATGAACCGATGACGTTTCCAACCTAAGGCAGATAGAGGTTTCGGGCTGGTCGACGTGTTCGAGCCCGCTCGACGTTTACGCGGTTGGCGTTTGTAAAAGTTACGTGAGAATTTATTTGACTTTATGATTTCGCGAGTGCCAATGCCTCGCCCGGGATAAATGATTTTTTTTTGGTGGGGCAGATAAATTTACCCATAGGACGTAGTATCTACAAGGCAAACTACAACTGCTTCTAAAATCATCTTACCTCTTCAATATCATGGTACACAGCCGGAGCTTGATTGCAATATTCCGCGATATGATTAACCAAATTTTCTCCTGCGCTCTCTATGTGGAAAAACAAGCTTTTAATCCTATTGGCGGTCAACATTGGTGTCATGTGACTTCGTATTTTCTTCCAAGTATCATCTCTAGCAGCGAAAACATTCAATGAAAAGAATGGATCATCAGGATCCGGCTAAAATAAATAAAATATCGTCTTAATTTGATCTATTGTGGTTTATTGTGTAAAAACTATTACTAAAGACTACAAAAAGTATTTCAGGTAAATATTATACATGCAAAAATTCAAAACGGGTCTTAGGGTCTCGGTCAGATAGATGACGAAGCCACCGCGTAAGTAGCGCTTTTTTAACAATTCATAGCTAAAGTTGAATTTGAGACAAAACTTTTTTTTTTCATGTAGCTAATGAAGTGACGAATTAAAAGTAATGCTAAAAATATGGGGTATTGTAGCCATTATTTTGAGTAAATCGATCTTTTTTGAAATAATGCCAGGAAATAAAAATCTTATTTCTTTTTTAAAAGACACTAGCAAATTTTATTTATTGTGTTAGGTCTTCTGTCAAACACATGTTACTAAAAAACATAATAAATTTGCTAGTGTGGACAGGACTCTAATATTACAATCAAGTTTGCATGATTGCTTGATTGTTTACAAATGTACCTAATAAACATTTGCTTAAGTTTAAAATATGCTAAAATGGGCTCAAATTTGTCTTAATAAACTTTTACTACTAATCTTACATTACATTATGCCGTTTTCCTGACTTGTCCTTGTCCTTACATACATTTTTGGCTTTAAATAAAAAAAACAATGGTATCTACGTAACGCGTTGTTCGAATTCCCCCCTGCCACCCCTGTAATGCATCGTAACGTTTTACAGAAACTCCCTTCCCCCCAAATTGCGTTACGTAATACTTGAACGTCCCCTTTATGAAATGAGGTCTAGTTGATTGCACTTTTTTTAGTTTACTTTATCGAAGGACACACTGAATTGTTTTCAAATATAATGAGGAAACTTTAATGGTTTATTTTATAAATGGTACCGAAAAATGCACGAGTATTTATGTCCTTTTTAATATCTACTCTTGATTTCTTTTTATGAATAGGGTATTTTTATATATATACACCGTGTTATAGCAGCATACATATCATGTAACATACTTACATCAACGGTGCTGTTGTTGTAAAAATAGCTGAAATCCGTAATTAAAACTTTTCTAATGATTTCCAAATCTGTCAGCAATATCGTCGGTATCGTCATTTGATAAAAACCAATGTATGAAAAACCACGACTGGTCCTGTAAATACAATAGAATATAAGGGGTTTTAGCTGTAAATATTATATTACCAATATTAATAAATTTCTTGGCAAAGCCAAAACAATCACTAAAAAATAAAAAAGTACGATCTATTGTACCAACACAGCAAATCATGTAATTTTAATAGAATAGAATAACTTTATTGAGCTATAAAAACATTAGTTAATGAATATGACCCTGGTTTTAAAAAAAGACATTTTATGCACAAATGGCGGATTTATCGCTATAGCGATATCTTACAGTCAACCATTTCCTAAATGAATCAATAAAATTTTCTAAAAGAATTTTCAAAACGGGCAAATGTAAAGAAGTAAATTGTAGGGATACGGGGGAAAACGATCAATATCAATTTTTTGTCAAAATATAAAGAGTATCGAACCTAAAATATTCCCTTGCGGCATGCCTCTAATATAGGTAAAACAATCCACTCAGAACTACGAAACTAATGACCGGATTATGGTTACCTTTCTAACAGACAGGACACACCCCCAGACACATTTAAAATAATATTACATTTTAATTAAGTAATTTGTTTATTATGGAAATATTTATTCTCCTTTATCTTAAATTATATTTACATAATTTATTCTTTTTATTACGTTTCGTTCTCATAATGTGTTACATTTCATAAATATATATTATTAATACATTTTTTATGAATCTATTTTTAGTTTTATTTTTGCTCTATTTACTTTATATTTACTCTTTTAATACTTTGGACTGGAAGTAGTAACTTAGGAATTAATTCAGATTTTTTTTTGTTATTTTGTAAAACCCCTAACAATTTTACTTAAAAAAAATCTTGTATATTTTAAACTTTTCTTTTATATCGCATAGCGCACTATATGGCTGTTTAATAGGTGGAAACATACATAGTTTACGATTTCTTATTTTTGATTTAGTAAATATTTTTTTTGTACTGTCTGTTTCCCGAATAAAGTAAAATAAAATAAAAAAAATCTTTCACTACTTTATGAAAACCTATTAATCATTTAACTTGTATTTCAACATACGATTGATCAACTTACTCATACAAATTCATAATAATGACAGAATCGTGAACCCTTTTTAATACTACATCCTTGAAGTCACCGAAAAAGAACTTGGGCTCTGTCTGCGGCACTCCACGTTTTTTGAAAAACGTATTTTTAGACGATATCGCATGATACAGGAATACAACGACGAACACTAATATTAACACAAAGTAAACCAGCATTTTCGGGTTTCGTCTCTCTTTCGCTCTGGTTGAGACTGGAATTGCCCAGTTGTTAGGGCAATAGATATGCGTATTTTTTATCGGATTATAAATATATAAATATGACTTGCAATGCATTCTGCAATGTTGTTTATCAAATGCAGCGGGTTCCAACCTTTTTGTAAATATCTCCAAAAAGGTTTAGTTTTAGCATTGATTATCCAGTCCACACACCTGGACCCCTTTGAGTCGACCAATAAAGAATGGAAAAGACTGAAGGCCATCACTTTGGACTTAGCAAAAGAGGCGTCACGCTTGAATCCTAGTTTTTTGGCCGCACCTGACTGGATGTCCGAGGAAACATGGTCTACTGTCCTTGAAAGAAGGACTATGAGGAAATCCGAACTATCTGCGGACAGGCAAAAATATAGGGAACTCCAAGGCAAAGTACACAGACTCTGTCGCCGCCATAGAGAGATGCAGCTTAATAAGATCTGCCAACAAATAGAGGACAATTCCAATACGATGCACACCAGGGACATGTTTCAACACGTCAAGATTCTTGCAAAAGATTTCAAAACAAAAAACTGGACCTAGGAAGACGGCAAAGGAGTTGTCAAAGTTGGAGTTCGACAAAGAGCAGATTCTCCGGAGGTAGCGAACTTATTTCCAAGAACTATATCGTGACCCAGAACATAACGAGGGGATCCCAAACCACCTTATGTTTCTCATACAGAGTCTGTACATGGAAGGCGCTTCGAGAGTAAAGTTGGACGATGAGCTTTCGAATTCCTTCAAAACAGAGAGAGGCGTCAGACAAGGGTGCATCTCTTCGAAACTCTTCAATCTGATCGTCGAACATATAATGAGAAACGTCCTAGGCGAATAGGAGGGTGGAATTCGCCTTGAAGGTCTCAGGATCAATAACCTAAGATTCCCCCATCCCCATAAGACGACACGATCATCATAGGTGCCGATTAAAATGAGTTGGCGACCCTATTACGCAGGGTGGAAAAGGAAAGCAAGGAATATGGACTGTAAGTCGTGCTCTATGTATAATCGGTACCATGCTTTTGTTTTCAATGTCCCCATTGTCGAAAATCCACTTTCACACATGCAAGTTGTTGCAAATTGGATTAGTATTTTCATGGCTTCTTCCGAAAATAATTTATGCTTCCCACCAATCTTTCGCCAAAATTTTGCCAGTTGTGTTGTGTTGCTAGATGCTAGTTGTTGCTAGTTGTGTTGTGTATTTGAAATCTATTTTGAGTGTCTTCGCAAAGTCCAAGGAATTGTGCTTTTCTTCAATTTGGGTGTCTGAAAATATTCCTTCATCCTCTGAAAAGGATCTTAGCACCAAAGCACTAACTTGGAGATTTTCAAAATCAGGAAAAAATTGCTTATGAAATGTACTTTCTGAATGAACGATGATCCAATCCTTGTATGTATCATTACCCCTAGATTGGGAATTGCTGATCTAATGTGAAGGATATAAGTCATGTACAGGAATCAGCATATTTATAATTTCCGATCCTACATGGAAAATAGTTTATAATCGAATAAATACAGGACTGTCAATAGTCAATACATGGATAGAGTCAAATTTACTTACATTTAAACATAATAAAAACAAAATGTATACTCTTCAGCATGTATTTATTATTTATTCATTTATTTGTTAATTTGCTTATCAATAACCAACATTACAAAAACGCAATGCATTGAGAAATAAAATTAATAAAGATTTCAACTTCTAATTATACAAATAGAATGTCAAACGAATGAGAGTTGGCGATAAAAATATTGAATCTGGAGCCATCAAGTGAGTTTCATTTAAGTTCCGCAATGCACGCGCCAACAAGTTCTACCTTGTAAGGTTATTGCGCGAGAACGGCTCCGCGAAAATATGGTGCAAACGAGCACGAATATAATTATTAGGTACGAAAAGATCCACATTGGCTAAACAGCTGGAGGACGTAACATTCGAAATAAACATCAAGGAGATGCTGAAAAGCCACCCTTTCTATGATCTTGCCAAATTTGAGTGACGTGCCCATTTATAGTCCTATTATCTGGTTATTTTATTTGATCTTATGGTTTTTAAATGCATGGCGTAGTTTTAATTTGATTATTAACATAGACAATTTGAATATTACGATGAAGAAATTTGCTACGTATCTTTTCGAGTTATTGATTTTTTTTACTACGTATCTTTCGAGTTATTGAGTTTTTATTAGTTTTTAAATTTAGAGGAATTTTATTTAATATATGAGGAATTAGCCAATTCAATCTTCCTTTTCCATAAAGGTTGCGATAAGGAGGGACGAGTAGCCGTTCATTTTGTATACCTACCTATGTCTAGTGCTTAGTTTAGGTTTTACATAAATTCGGAATTCTTTAGTCTCGAAATCTTGAACTGTCAATCTATAAATCAAATAGTACATTAGCTGGTAGTATGCCAGAATAATTGTAAAGTCCTATTTGGTCGTTTCTGAATTTATGTCGAATTTGGAACTATCATTTTTAAAATAGGTTGTTGTAAAGATGTGATGCGCGATATGTAAGATTTAAAAGTGTTGCCGTTGGTTGTAATTCCGTAAGCAATAATAGATTCGAGTTCTAGCAACTAATAAGTTCTAGCATTGAGTATATAGCGTAGTAGATTGATCAGCGTCGTACTATGATTTACTTACAATTATACTACGAAAGTAAACTGAAGGATGACTAACATTCGAGCAGAGAACAAGAGATACGTTTTCGAAGTAAAATCCGATATATGTGGCAAATCATTTAATCTATTTATATTTGTCTTAATTGTGGCAAAGGTTATCCATTGACATCGAATTGAATAACAAGCAAGATAAAACCGGCGTACGGTGGAATGTTGCACAATACAAAACTGTTAAAATTATTTTATAATATCATATTGTTCAGAACACAAGTTTTCTGAATATTCTGAAGTTATTTTTAGCACAGATTTTATAATTTATGACAACATTTGTAAGAATCCTGCCGAAAGTACGCCTTACGCAGACACAAAAGTCCTTTGGATATTTGAGCTATAAGCTCTTTGACCAGCTACCCCTCTCCACGAGAAAGATGGAAACAAAGGCGTTTAAAAGATTTATTAAACAAACTCTTCAATCCACACATGCTTTCTATAAGCTGGGTGATTTTTTTGAGTAACATGTAACTTTCAGGTACCTCATTTTAGTTCTTATTGTTTAATAATAATATTATGAATTTAATATTTAATATGTAGATTACAATGTGTAATGTAACATACCTGATCATAATATGAATACGTTTTTTTTCCAATTTTGTTTTGATACTTCCTATTGTGTGATTATTTTTTGTATAAAGTGCTTGATGACTATTAATATTCTTATAATAATTATCTATTTTATATGTATACTCATGCACATGGATTCAGCTCTATTTTTTTATTTTATTTTATTTGTCTGCCGTGTAAAGCCGACTTTAGTCAACACTATTGTCGAATTAATATTTATAAGTACTTTAATCGTTTTATATCCACATTTAAACTGACGAATTCTAATATGCGATAATTAGCTTTAATTCATAATTCATGCTTTGATTGTATATTCTGAATGAATAAATTGAATACTGACTACTGAATACTGAATCAAAAACACAGTATCATGCACTCGTTAGAATAAGCTAGAAGCAAATTGTATTCAAGTCCGTGAGAGATTTTACATTTTTAATTGATTATTAAATTGCCCAATGAAATATAGCACGATTTGGCAGCTAGGATTTTACTACGAAAGGCAACGTTTTAATGACACACTCATAATTCAAAAAAATATTAATCTTCTCTTATGTTAATTATGACGGCATTAGCATTTAAAACTATGGCGGTGCATTTTAGATGTCGCTCTAAACATGCTTATAACAGCACATGTCTCGAAATGAAATAATACAAATGAATTTTTAAATTAAATCTCTTATACCCGTATTTTTTATTTTGACTATCCGTATTTTTCATCTATACAAACTTAGGTATTTTAGCAGCTCAAATTAATAATATTAATATTTTTAATATAAATTTAATTATTAATTGTTTTCACAATTTTAATAAATAGTCAATTTATGCAATAATGAATTATGCCACATATTCATTTAGAATTAATTGTATTATTGCAAGAGATACCTGATAAATTTTATAAATTACTTTATAAATTAAAATAAAAAAATATTTAAATAGTAGATATTAACATAAAGATGTCAAATTTGGTCGTCGGGTTTTAATACGTAATACTTACGCACTCTTCAGATGCCGTCTATTAGTAAATAGACGGCATCTTATCCTGTGTATATTATTTCTGTGATATAATCAGCCTATATAAAAATGCGATAGATGGCACTCATAATTGAATGTTATTATTGCTATCATTGGTTAAATTATTTGGTTTTTAAAAGCAATCAACTAGAGCTGTCAACTACAACGGGCGAACCCGTCACCTCAGAAAGTTTTAACGATATTAGATCGTTCTGTATCCCTTGAGGTAAGCGTAGAAGATTTAGGACGAAAAACAAATATAGATGACTCGCGCTCGTATGAGCGCGAGTCACGCATACAAACGCGAACACGTCAATGTATTGGATAGCGTATAGATTTCTATACTGTACAAATGCTCCCCGTGTACGAAGCCTACCTACTCTCCCCTACCTGTTCTCCCACTAAAGGTGGTGAACGGTTTCGTGCAGCTTGGGCCACAAGATCCATTTTGTTCTCGGATCGGCTCAACTCACGATTCAGCTCCTATTCAGAAACCTCCTCGAATCGAAGGTTACCCCGGGTAAGACTCCCGTGTATCAGGCTTCAGAGCTGGTGGACCGGTTTCTCCAGGCGGGATTGCATTCCGGCGCCACTGGACGGTTTGCGCACCGATCGGCGAAGCCAATCGGTTGTGCATTCTGACTAATTGCTGAAGGGGTCTGGATACTATAGAAATACGCTGTTTCCTAAGCAGCGGGAATGGATGTTGACCTATTGTCATGCTACTCTTGAAATGACCTTGGGCCACTCGTTCCCGTGTGACGGGATCGAGTGGCCCAAGGTCCGCGATAAATTCTAACTGATTTACCGCTGTAATACAATAGGTAGAGGTCGCGTAAGCGACTTTGGATCCGTAACCAGTTGGGAGAACGCACGTATTCTGAAGGTTAATTCCAGACGGAGATATCCTGCCAAAACTGGTAGTTAGGGGGTGAGGCTGCCCGCTGTTACCTTTCCCGGTGCCTCGCCGTAAGGCGTATGGTCTCTAACAGGTTGCTGGTGAACTAGACAATAGATTGTCTTGTCCCCAAGTCTTCTACTTTCATCCCACGGCTGAAAGAACGATCATATATCGCTATACCAGTCTGGGGTGACGGGTTCGTCCGTTGTAGTCGACACCGCCCTACTGCTCTTCCCTATAATTTCATTACTCTCTACTCTACCCGAGATTCGTATGGATGCTCGCTCACAGGGTGCGTCGCTCACTTTTACACCTTTCTGGGACTGATTTGCCGCTGTCACCATGCGCCACCCTATTTGGTTAAGCGTATGCTGAGACGCAGGTGACGGCATAACACAGATTTTGCAAGGCAGGGCAGTTGAGGCAGACATAGGCTACGAGCGTAGGTATGCTGCGACGCAACTAAATGACACATATACATTCATGCGCGTTCTAGCTAGTAAAAAGAATAGACAGTTTTCGAGTTGACTAGTAAAATGACTTATAGTCAGAGTCTGATTATCAAATTAATGAGTTGTTGATACTTTACAGTTTGTCAAAGCGTAGAAAAACTATTTGGAAAAGTTATTATCTTCAGATATCTTCAGTGATTATCTAAGTGATTATCTTCAGTGATTATCTTCAGATAATCACTTTTTCAAATAGTTTTTCTACGCTTTGACAAACTGTAAAGTATCAACAACTCATTAATTTGATAATTTTGATAAAAACTTTACACATACTACAAAAAATATCGAAACATATGTACAAATATTATTAAAAAAACTAAGGAAATATATTATAGCGATCAGATACGACAAGCTGGCGAAGATAAAAGAAAAATTTGGAAAAGCATTAACAATATGGCCTCAAGACAAAAAATTAAACCTGCTTTTGAAAAAATATTAATAGGCAAGAATTTAAAACACATGGAAACTCATAAGAATGATATTGTAAATTATGTTAATGAATTCTTCACAACAGCAGGACAGAAGTTACCAAAATCAATACTACGTGATTCCCAAACTACAGAAACAGTTTTGGCTAACTTAATTGATGTTACTCTAAAAAAAGATAAATGTTTTAAACTCCTACCTACAAACAAACTTGAAGTATCCAAGACAATC
Organism: Micropterix aruncella; assembly: GCA_944548615.1. Classification (NCBI taxonomy): domain Eukaryota; kingdom Metazoa; phylum Arthropoda; class Insecta; order Lepidoptera; family Micropterigidae; genus Micropterix; species Micropterix aruncella. The sequence goes on from OX155968.1 coordinate 22,320,366, forward strand.
AATAAACTTAAAACGGGATGTTCACCGGGCATCGACGGTCTACCTGTAACTATTTTTAAGGAGGCATCTGATATTATTGCGGAGCCTCTGGCGCACGTAATAAACGTTAGTTTTGAATCAGGCCAGTTCCCCCGATGGCTTAAGTCTGCGAAAGTCATCCCAATCCATAAATCTGGCAATACCGAGGACATTGGGAATTACCGTCCAATCTCGCTGCTGAATATAGCTTCAAAGGTCATCGAAAAAATTGTTAAAAATAGGCTAACTGAATACCTTGAAGAAGTAGGATTTTTTTCACCAAACCAATTTGGCTTTAGACAAGGTCAGAGTACAAACGACGCCATAAATACCCTAAATCAATATATATCGGAAAATCTAGACAAATCAAAAAAGGTGACGGCGGTATTTCTGGACTTAGCTAAAGCCTTTGACACTGTTTCTCACGCCATACTAGTAAAAAAACTAGAAATGATTGGAATTGAAGGACCTTCACTATTGTGGTTCCAAAGTTACTTGGATATGAGACCGCAAGTCATTTCCATAAATGGTCATCTAAGTACTGAACGCAGCACTGTTTATGGTGTACCCCAAGGCAGCGTACTGGGACCACTTCTATTCCTCATATATATCAATGACCTGTGCAATATTCGATTAGACGGCAGAATAATAACATTCGCCGATGACACAGTTTTATTAGCCGAGGCAGATACATGGCATCAAGTAATCAATAAATCACAAAACAACATAAATTTGGTTAAAAATTGGCTTGACAATAACCTCCTTACTCTTAATTCCTCTAAAACGAAATATATCAACTTCAGTCTACGACACATCGACACAAGTTTACACTTACTAACAATTCATAAACCCACATGTGTAGGAGGGGGTGTGCCTTGCCTGTGCCCTAAACTTGAGAAAGTGAACGACATGAAGTATTTAGGAATCATTATTGATTCAAATCTAAATTGGTCAAATCAAGTAATGTCTGTTACTGACAGAAGCAGAAAACTAGTTTATGTTTTTTGTGATCTCCGAAATATTTTACCAAAAAAAATTATTAGAATGGTATATATGGCCCTATGCCAAAGTTTGTGGATTTACGGCATAACTGCCTGGGGAACATGCACCAAAAAACTACTTGACACAGTACAGAAGGTTCAAAAGCTTCTGCTTCGCATTATTCACAAGAAGCCCAGGCGATACAAATCGGAGCTACTGTTTACTGAAGCTAAAGTCCTAAATATCCAACAACTTTTTGTGAAGAATATACTGCTTAATTTCCATAGAAACAAACACCTAAAACCTAGAAGCCAGCAAACGCGTAATACAAGAAATGCAGAAAAACAAAACTATCTAATTCCACATGTTAAAACGACGTTTGCTCAACGACAAATTTATTTTCTGGGACCTAAAATTTATAATTGTATTGATGAAAATATTAAAAACATAAAGATAATAAGTACGTTTAAACAGAAAATCAATTCCTGGATATTAGAGTTGGGCCCATCAAAATTAAACGACGAATTACTGAACATTGCTGTTTGAAAGGTTATGTATGTATTTTTATGTATGTTTGTATATATATATATATGTATGTGTATATGTATCTGTGTGTGTATATGTATCTGTGTGTGTGTGTCATATGTATGTTTATGTTATTATATTATATATTTATGTATGTTTCTATATATTTACCTAATATATATATTTATAGATATTATAGCTAGTAAATATTTTGTTTAGTTACCTATATGTAGTTACCTGATATGACGTGCTTATCATTGTCATTATACGTATTGTAATTAGCTCATCTAGATACAGGCCTTAGTTGACCTAGTTAGATGAGTTTTAGGCAGGTGCCAAACACGATGTGACGGTTTCTCTGAACTGTTTATGTTTGATTCTTGAACTTGTTTGGTATAATTAGTCGTAACCATTGCAATAAGTACTTATAAATAAATAAATAAATAAATAATCAGACTCTGACTATAAGTCATTTTACTAGTCAACTCGAAAACTGTCTATTCTTTTTACTAGCTAGAACGCGCATGAATGTATGTGTCATTTAGTTGCGTCGCAGCATACCTACGCTCTACCATTGATTTTATAGATAAAATCAATGGCTCTACTAATGGAGAATTTGTACTCTCGAGAGAGTTATCCGACAAACAATTCAAGAACTACTTTTGGTTAGACAAAACTCAATTTGATTATGATCACATTATACGTGATTAAATTCACAAGGAAGGATGCAAATCTCCCCAACAATAACTCTTGTCTTTTTTGAATAATCTGGATGACTTGTATCATACAACAAGGCCCACAACGAACTAATTAAATTAAATGTTTCGTCATTTTTGCAGCAAAATTATGAAATCTAGCTAAAAACACGTATCGCCCTGCACATGTCGCCGGCCATTGTTAGAAATATGTGCCGGCCGTTGTCATATTAGTAACTAGACCTCGTAACCAGCCTGAGAATGCCTCAGCCGAACAGAAAGAGACATCCTTGTCTTGTCGCGCAAGCACGGAGCCACGTACCTCCACACATACAATACAACATCTGCTCTGCCCTGCGCTTCCTGGATCTGCGTCGCCTGCGTCTCAGCGTGGTCTCAGCATACGCACAGCATACGCTTAGCCTCTACAATACGAAAAGTGTTGCTTTCATAATGTATTTGTCTAAGATTTGGCAGAATAGACTAAAATCCAATCCTTTTTTATACAAAAAAAAAGAAACGTCAAACGTCAGTCAACTCGATTATACAACTGAAATTAGCAACGCAGCTCCAATTGATTGTCAGCAAACAGCTGTAAATAATAATAAAATAAAATTTTGCAAAGGTCCGTCTTTGGAACGATTGAAATATTGATATCTTAAGTCTCTGGAATAAGTATCAATACCTATTAGTTGAAATTGAAAATATTGAAAATTCATTTTAATATAATTTCAGTGGGCTCCGCAGAATTTAGATAGGAACTGAAATATATAAGCTTCACATTATAAGATGCAAAACTATACAAATTAAATATTATTTGGCTTAATTTGAAGGCCAAATTATTTATTTTCGACGTTACCTTATAGTATGAATAATTTGTGTAATACGATTCCTATTGATCAGCGGGTTATCATGGTTGATGAGATATGGGGAAAAACGCTCAATGTCAATTTTATTTTTTTAGATGAGATACTTTTTTCTGAGCAGAGGTATATAGATTTAAGTAAAATGTATTTTTTTAGAGTCCTAAATATATTTGTTTTACTTACAGAAAAAATACACTTTTCCTCATTCAAACAAACCCTGGCTAATAAAACCCCGGTTCATATTTTATGTTAGTAGGTATTTTATGTTTTTAACCGACCTACCTTTGGGTTATTATTCAAAAAGTAGGTAAATACTTGTTCTTTTTCCATTAGGTTTTTCAATAACAATATTTATTTTGTTTTAAATATAACTGACAAAAAATATAACGGGTAATATAACGGCTTTATATTTTTTATATATTTTAGATATTTTTAATTTTTATATATTGAAGATATTTTTTCCTACATGATAATATAGCTGACGTATCACGTACGTTCCTATTGGTAGGGCGGTTAAAATGGAATTATCAAAAATTTTAAGAAATTGTCATTGATAGTTTTTCGCCGGAACCCATTCAATTGTCAATTCACTGCAGAAACAGATTGCTTCCAATTTATTGCTACTTTCCGATTTGTTTTGAAACTGGTGTAGTGGTTTTGTATTGCGATCGACCAATTCGTTTGCAGTAGTAATTTGTTATCGCTAGTCATATTTTAATAGCTAATCTCCGTCTTTTTGCGAATCAATAAAATGTCCGCAACCAAATGCAGGACGTGTTTGTCTCACGGAACGTCGGTGTTTGATTTATTCAAAGAAAAATTGTCATCGGATACGATATTGGCTAATTATGTATCTTATATTTGTAAGATACAGGTAAAATTTTCATTTACTTAATAGGGATTGCAGTATAGCGTACCCACAGTGGCGTAACTAAAAAAATAGGGCCCAGTGCAAAATTAAACAAAAGGCCCCTCGCCCTATTTACTTATATTCATTGGGACATATAGGATGTAATTACTGTATACATAGCCAGCTACGTTACATATTTAGGAAGTATTGCAGTATAGGAACCTTTCTCAGAAATCGAAAAAATAAAGAAATACTAGATTCAATCATTGTAATGTGAAAAAAAAATAAAAAAAAAGTTTTTTTAAACTCAGTTTATTACGGTTGTTTTAAAAAAAACTAATCCAACCTACCGCCAAATAGGTGTTTATGTATTATTTAAAATAAAAAAAAACTTAACCTACCAAAATGTATGGGTTTGGCGCTTTTTTGAATGCCTATATCTCGCTTATTTATTGAGACCGTATTATTGCAGATTCGGAATCAGCGCGGTGAATATAGTCTGGTGACATTAAAAAATCAACAATCTAGAAGAGGTTCCTATACTGCAATAATACCCATATTTATATTGTAAATACATTATAAATCGGCGTAGGTATTCATTTGTGGGCATTACCTGGAACATTTGCGAAATAAGTTGCCAGGAACTTCGGCGGGACACGTGCAATCACATAGAAATATTGTTGCGGGAGGATGTTCGAAACATTTCTTCCTTTACTAATACGACTCTTTACTGGTAAATTAATTACTTAATTATAATTCTCCTCCTTTGATCATTGGTGGGATAAAAATAATGACAGTTTTTTTACTTTATTTTGTGTAGAACTGCCAAGTGCATAACTAGTAAGGCTAAAATATAGCCACATAATATAATTACAATAATATACAGTAAATATATTAAACTAGTATTATAAAAAATATGAATGATACATTTCTAGAATGGTTTTCGTCTTGATTTACACTGCAAAATCATAAATCAGTTTTAAGACATACAACTAGAGCTGTGAACTACAACGGGCGAACCCGTCACCTAAGGAAGTTTTAACGAAATTTGATCGTTCTGTCTCCCGTGAGGTGAGCGCAGAAGACTTAGGACAAAACAGTCTACCGTCAAGCTCCGCCACATGCCCGTAAGAGGCCAACGCCTTATCCGCAAGATAGCCAGCGGGCCGACACTCGCACCCTTACGTCCAGTTGCGACCAGATTACTCCGGTCTCTCGATTGGTTACGAGTTCAAGGTCGTTGTGTAGACGTTGCGGTGAAATGGTGTCAACCGAATCTATCGCAGACCACGGCATCCTTTGCCCGGCTGTTCACCCGGAATCGGGTAGTCAATGGTCGTTTTAAGAGCAGTCGCCGTAAGGTCAGCAACCACCCCGCTCTGTAGGAAACAGTACAGTATTGCCATTCCTTCACATTCGCTGTTTTTTTTTTCAGATTTCTAAAACCGACGGACTTTCTTCATCATTGTGCTTACAATGCTATGAAATAGTTAAAAAATGTTACGAATTCACTCAGACAGTAAGAAAGTGCGATGAATTCTTACGAAAAGAAAGAAGAAATGTCCAAACACTTAACAGGAAGGTCATTTGTAAAAGAAACATTTACACTTGTGATGTATGCAAAATATCATTCCGTAGCAAAATTTTACGCAATAATCACCGCAAGGAACATTCTGCCTCATTTCAGTGCGATATCTGCGAGAAGTTATTCAAACGGCGGTAAATTATATTATTTAAATACATACTTTTTATTACAGCAGCGTGTGTTACAATGAGTTGGCTAGGGATAAAACGATAGCATACGATACGAGTAAACACTCGATTTTTTCTTTCGATACCAAGTATTTTTTCTCTGATACTAGCCCTGCTGAAAGTCATATTAATGCGGGTTTAGAAAGATTTTTGACGGCTCAAACCAATATGGCTTAATGATTGATTCTCTTAAACCTCGTTTCCTAATCGTTGGTATTAAGCCAGCCAGAAGAAAAATAGCTAAGAACGGGTCTAATAATAATGATGAATTCCTTGGAGGTACCCTAAGCCCAGGAGCACACTGGCGGCCAGGCCGCGCGGCCAAGTGCGCACGGCCAATGGCGTTTTCATACATTTCATAGTGTCTCGTTGTGTCATAGTGTCGCGCGTACGGCCAGGCTGCCAGTGCGCGCCAGGGAGCTAAAGGGCTCTTGCTGAGTTGGCCACGAAGACCCTTTCTGTTTAGGGTTGGTTATACACACTGGTCAACACCCATCCGGCGGCCTCCACACATGACGTGCGAGCCCGGGTAGGACTCTGGCCTTAAGGCTAGTTTCCTCTAGGAATCAGCCATCTGGCGATCCTGGATGGTTTGCGCACCGTGCGGCGTAAGCCAATCGATTGTGCACTCTGACCAACAGTCAGGGGAGTCTGGAAGCAGTACTGTTTCCTATAGAGCGGGGGTAGTTGCGGACCTTACGGCGACTGCTTTTGAAACGACCATCGGCTACCCGATCCTGGGTGAACAGCCGGGCAAAGGATGCCGTGGTCCGCGATAGATTCGGTATACACCGCACCGCTTCGTAAGGGAGAGGACCGCGCAAGCGACCTCGAACTCGTAACCAATCGAGAGACTGGAGTAATCTGGTCGCAATTGGAAGTAAGGGCGTGAGTGTAAGCTCGCTGGGTAACACTCCTGGCTATACTCTCAATAGCTTTAAAAATGACCGAGATACATGACATTGATATACACACAGACAGACAAAGAAGTTTCCGTTAGTATGTTTTGGTAGGGAACCCTCAAATGTTAATAATAATATATATTTTTTCAGTAAAACCCTACAAGTACATAAGCGCTGTCATACTCGCGGAGATCCAGTCACCTGTAACATCTGCCAAAAGTCCTATCGAGATAAGGGTCTGTTTATCAGGCATATACGTACGGCTCACTCTGGTAATTTAGTTTCTTTTAGTTATTCATTGTATTATGTTGCTTAGGAGAGTTGAGAGCAAAGTACTTTTAAGACAAAATACAATTCATGAGAGGTTAAAATAATAAAAACTAAAAATTAACTGTTTTCAAACTTTGCAAAACCATAAAATTCATCTCGCCGGAAGCTAATTTATGGTACATTTTTAAATCAACAAGTGGTATCTTTAACTGTAACAAATGAGGAAATTAAAAAATGAGTTGTTTCGAATAGCCTTACAGACACTGTTTCAACTATAAAACGAAAACTGGTACCCAGGTATGACTCAAGTATTGGCCAGTAATGAAGTATTGACCAATACTTGAATATAAATACTGTTGCTACTTACATATGAGGTGGCGAGGGGGTTTTACAATATCCTAAATATGCATTGCGTTATGTTATATATGGATCGCCCCTTACCACAGTATACCCCAGATGGTACCTTCGCTTAGAACAAAATTGAAATCAAAGCGAATACGTCACGAGTCGTAAGAGCTTGGATATGGTCGCCAGATATTCCGCTACTCGGTCTACGCAGATATCCGAACGCTGGAAAAGTCGCCAGCCTTTACCTGCTCGTAATGTTAACCGTTCGCGTTCGTCGGGACGTACCCCTTGCCCACATTCCTCGCACTCTCTTCCCGCATTACCCTGTAGCTCAGGAGTTAATGGGCCCTTGCTGAGTTGGCCACGAAGACCCATTCTGTTCAGGGTTGGTCACACTCATGGGTCAACACCTATCCGACGGCCTCCACGCATGAAGTGCGAGCCTGGGTAGGACTCTGGCCTTATGGTCAGTTTCCCCTGGGAATCAATCTTCTGGCGCTCCTGGACGGTCTGCGCACCGTGCGGCGTAAGCCAATCAACTGTGCACTCTGACTAACAGTCGGGGGAGTCTGGAAGCAGTACTGTTTCCTATAGAGCAGGGGTGGTTGTGGACCTTACTGCTCTTGAAACGACCATCGGCTATCCGATCCTGGGTGAACAGCCGGGCAAACGACGTTGTGGTCCGCGATAGATTCGGTAAACACCGTTTCACCGCTTCGTAAGGGAGAGGACCGCGCAAGCGACCTCGAACTCTTAACCAATCGAGAGACTGGAGTAATCTAGTCACAATTGGAAGTAAGGGCGTGAGTGTAAGCCCGCCGGGTAACACTTCTGGCTATCTCGCGGTTAAGGCGTTGGACTCTTACGGGCTTGTGGCGTACCTAGATAGTGGACTGTTTTGTCCTCAAGTCTTCTGCGCACATTCCAGGGAGATAGAACGACTAATCGTTAAAACTTCCTGAGGTGACGGGCTCGCCCGCTGTACAGCTACAGTTGCCCTGTAACTCGAGAGTAAGATGGAGATCTGGGATCCTACACTATTCGGTCAATTTATTCATCATCTCCCATCAAAGTCCAAGACCACAACCATGATGAAACTATTGTATATTTGTTGTATTATTCCAATAGGAGAGTCACACAGCTGTCCCGCATGCGATGCAGTGTTCCCGCATCGATCGCGTTTGCAAACTCACATACGCTTCGCACATCCAGACACCGGCGAAGCATCGATGCAGAAATTCTCCTGCTCCACTTGTTTGGCGGTTTTTAAAAGATCACACCATCTTAGAAGGCACGAGAAACTGCACGGGATAGCAAAGCCATATCTATGTAGTGTTTGCGGGAAGGGTAAGAATATTTTATTACTACTTAATACAATACAATACAATACAATCAACTACTCCAGTAGATAGGCATTCCTACACTTGGATGCGTCACAAAATTAAATGCTAAAAATTTAATTATTAAAAACATAACTATCGTGATAGTTGTCATCGCTGTAATATTATATTCAATATTACCTAAATAGGAAAAATAATCAAAATATACTAATGTGATTTAAGAGTCAAGGAGAATAATATATTAAAATAGAAATGCAAATTCTATGTAGAATAATCAAAAAATATATATTTTATTGTCAATCCAGCAATAATGCTTTCGTATTTTTTTTAAAAATGAATAGTTAATAAATTATATGAGAATTAGAATGTCAGCTATCATAATACCGTTATGTTTAAAACTTTACGCATTTCATTAATCATCAACATGGAAAATAGACTCAGAATTTTCAAACTCCCTTATACCATAAATTGGGTTTCTTACCAAATTATTTATGATTATCTTTTTAAATTGGACCTCTCCGAGGCTTTTCATTTGCTCTGGAATCTTATTATAGAACGACAAATTTTGATGAATAAAACTGTATCGCACTTTGCTAAGTCGCTGTCGGTTTATGTGGAGATTGGATTTATTCCTCGTATCGTGATGATGAAAATCACTATTCACCGGAGCTTCTGTTAGGTGTCTACGAGCGTACATAATATTTTGGTAGATGTAAGAAGAAAATAGAGTCATTATTCCTGATTTTACAAATAGCGGCTTACAAGAACTTCTCGGTGAGACTCTATATAAACTGCGTACCGCTCTTTTCTGGAGGAGAAAAATTCTTTTTGAGTTTGGTGCCATTCCCCAAAACAGTAGGCCATACGTTATTAGAGAGTGGAAATATGCAAAATAGACGGATTTAGCTGCTTCAAAACCGCATAAACTTCTTATCTTTCTAATGGCGAATATGGCACTGCACAATTTTTTACTGAGATCATTTAAGTGATCAGACCATTGTAATTTTTGATCAATTTCTAAACCGAGAAATTTCGTGGAGGAGACATTTTCTAGTTGGTCAGACCCAAAGTATACGTCTATTTCATTATAATCAGACGGCCGCAAAGAGAAGCATATTGATTTTGATTTATTTACGTTAAGTGACAATTTATTAACTTGGAACCATATACTAAGCCTATCTATTGTTTCTTTTATTCTTTGGGCCAAAGTGTCTTTATTTTTATCGCTAAAAAGAAGTGAAGTATCATCGGCGAATAAAATGATTTCATCATCCACGGATTTCAGGCACTCTGGGATGTCATTAATATAGACGAGGAAGAGAAAAGGTCCAAGTATCGATCCTTGAGGAACACCTTTGCGGATATTCTGTGGCGCGCTCTTGCTATTTTCGACTTGCGTAATCTGAGTGCGTTCTTGCAAATAAGATTCCATGAGTTGCAGTTCCTTATTCCTAATGCCGTAGTGTTCCAATTTTTCAAGTAGAATTGAGTGGTCTACGCAATCAAAAGCCTTAGAGAGGTCACAGAAAATGCCTACGGTTTTTTTCATATTGTCTAGCCCAAGTAGTGTTTTTTTAATTAGACTGGCGATTGCATCTTGCGTAGAGAGATTTTTTTGAAATCCAAATTGTTTTTTAGACAGGATTTGGTTTTCAGCAAAGAAATTAACAAGTCGGATAAGAAGTAATTTTTCAAAAATTTTGCTGAAAACTGGTAAAAGAGATATGGGTCGATAATTATCTCTGTTTTCTGGGCAACCTTTTTTAAATATCGGCACTACTTTGGCCATCTTCATTTCGGTGGGAAAGAATCCATGTTCCATACATCGATTAAAGATAAAAGATATATTGTGCGAGATTACGGTTACAGAACTCTTTAGGATTTTGGTGGATATATTCCATAGGTCTGTTGAATTTTTCATTTTAAGTGATTTAGCAACTTTAATTATTTCGGAAGAATTGGTGGGGGAGAATAACAATGAATTTGGATTTTTTTTACGATAGTCCTCAAGCAGGCCTAAAGCTGAGTGATTTCCCTTATTCTGGCAGCTGGTATTTAAGGGTATAGAGCTGAAATAGTCATTAAAAAGTTCTGCAACCGTTGTCGCATCATCTATACTACTGCCATTGACGTTGAGGCGTACGCAATGATTACCTGTTTGGTTCCGTGTACATTCTTTTTTAATAATATTCCAGGCAGCCTTGACTTTATTATCGGAATTATCTATAGTGTATTTTAAGTATTTCTGCTTAGCAAACCATACTACTTTTTTGTATGTCTTTTTGTATGTTTTGATGTATTCGAAAACTATGGTATCATTACTATTTTCCGACTGATGTGACCCGTCCATCATTGGATGCAAGCCTACCCGCGGCGGAATGTGAGCGATCCAATATTGGATATGAAATCCAATATAAACTATCACACGCAGAAGTGACGGCTGAATTTTTACCACGCGATAAGAGGGGTTAATATGTGTTTGTATTCTTTTACTTTCCCGGCCAACTACCCGTCTAGAAGGGAATGCGTGTGTGTTGTCCCCCAAGTGCTTAATCCGAATGAACTGACATTTCGCATGAAGGCAACTTCTTCTCGAAGTGCCTCTCCATTACTGGAGGTAGGCCGTTAGCTCTGAATACTTTTGTCAGTCTTGCGCTTTCAGGAAAAGCTGTTCCGTACTGGTGATCCCGGTCCAGTTTTTCACCCGGGGATTCTTAGCACCCCTGACCCATTAAGGGCCGCCGGGCACTCGGGGCCATGGCTATTTTTGACTTTTCCATTGCTAACTACTAGGGCTATATAGTGCAGTGGTCTGCCATTGCCTTCTGCACCAGATATTTTAGGTCTATTTAGGACCTTAGGCCGCTGAGACCGCTTCAACCGGTTGCCCTATTGGGAATGGATATATCGCCATTGACTCGGTCTTTTGCTATATGCTCGTTGCGGTTACAACAGTACAAATCTGTCGCGGAAGGAACTACGCTAGGCACACAACAATTAGAAATGAAACAATATTCGAGACAACAGCACAACAATGTTTTATTTCAAAAAGAGATACAAGGTCAAATATTTCAAACACCAAAACGCAACAGGCAGCCGCTGAAGGATGAACGAAATCGTGAAACAAGACACAAACTCGTTAGAAAGCCATCACGGACAACGCACTACGAATTATACGAAACCGATGGTCAACAGAGAACACCGAGCGAGACGCGGGACGCGCGTGGCGACACGACCGCGGGCGAGTGGAGACTGAACGACGAAACTTGCGCGTCGCCGTATAAAGGCCTGCGCCCCGCGGGCCAAGCGCGTAACGATGGACCTTTTTACATAGAGCGAGCGAGCGATCGCTCTACAGAAAAGCGGAGACAGAGACACAGACCGCGCCGACGAGGCATATATACGACGACCGAACGCGCGACGACCGAGCCAGACGTGCGAAGACGATTCTATAGATAGGGAAGGCACATGCTATCGGTATAAATATGACCACGATCTTTAGTATGTAATTCATTCTGTATCGAACATTTAATTAAGTACTGCACAACTTTGCAAATATTAATACGCAAGTTTTAACAACACATAAGCCCGTGAAATACTTTTGATTCCTAATATAATTAGACCGATATGCAAACGGCGATCGAGTACATTCGGTACGCGTCCTGTGTCAACCGCAGGTTAATCTAGACTGCATAATTGCACTTTATTCACTACATTTAATAATTATAATTAATATTTATTGTGATTTTTTTTAAATATGCTGTCACTATGAATTTAAATTTGGTCATTGCAAAAGTTTAACCCCTCACATCGCGAAGTTAAAATTCGGCCCATTCGGCCGTCCCGTTTGTTTTGTCAGTTTGGCCCGTGAAATTGGCGAGAGTCGATGGCCTTGAGGAAACGAAGTTATAAACCACTATACGGATCATAAAAAGAATAACTGTAAAATGACCGCATTGAAATTTTAAATATAAAACGTTATAAATTTATCTCGTAAAACAATTAAGATAATAATGAATAAATATTACAAAGTTGGCGAACTGAAAAAACTGGCATATAAAATCATTTCGATGTTTTTATAACAAATTACGGAAAATATGCAAAAATTGTAAATACAGTTATGATCTTTATTAAATGCTTTACCAAAACAATTATTTTGTTTTACTTAATTGCATACAAAAATATTTAGGTATTCAACCAAGAAAATTTTTATGTATTCTCGTAAAATTTTTTTTTTTTAATTTTTAATTTGTGACTACTTACGGTTTTTTTTTATATGAAATTCTTTCAAAATAACTTTTTTCTTGCATCATACTTTAATTTGTGACTACTTACGGTTTTTTTTTATATGAAATTCTTTCAAAATAACTTTTTTCTTGCATCATACTTCTTAGAAAATTACACCAGAACTTTCAGCTTTTTCTGATATTATAGAAAAATCTAAAGTTTTGAGAGTTGGCGTCCACAACTTGATAATAAACTTTGAATGCTCAGAATATAAAATTGGTTATATTTTTTCAAATATATTGTGTCATTATATACTTATTATATGTAAAATAACTAATTATTATAATCCAAAAAGTCACATTTCATCGAAAAACTATAGAAAATCGCACTCTAAGTATGGTAATTCTCTCATAGTAATTATCAAAACAAATTTATTTTTGCGAGCCATATTACGAAGCAATTTATAATTTTCAAAATACGGCTTATTATGTGATTACTTAGGATGTAAATGAAGCAATACCTATTTTATTAGCAAAATAAAGCGATATTACGTCATATTTCGCGATATTTCGTGATAATTCAATAAACATTACAAAACACAAAATGCCATCTTTTCCCGGCGCTAAGTTGTCACCGAAGCATTTTGCATAAATATTCGTGAAAAACAGCAAATGGACTATCTCAATTGACTAATCCTCATTCCTTAACTACTTAAAAATGCAAATCACTCACTGTTCTCCAGTAAATGGCACAAAACACTGCACAAACACTGTTTTTATCACCCATTTCGCGGAACCATACACGGCCGTGAGAGTTGCCGGCGGACACTGCCGTTTGACGTTTATACTCACTTTTTAAATCGTCCTTCGATATTGCCAGATGGAAATCTTGAATTAAAGATATTTTGGCCATATTGTAGCGCCCTCAGAAAGCATATAGTACGGCGTTTCGAATCGTAAATTGCATTTTTCGCAGCGGCGAGCGTTTGGTCCTGTAAGGGACATTACGGAGTTTTAGGCGGCCGACCTTTGGTCCCCCAAGGGATGTTACGGAGCGACCAGGTTAAAAGGCCGTGGTTATAATAGGCACACTGGTCCTATTTCAATCTCGAAATTTTGGGCTTTTAGACTTGAAATTTGGTACACTAATGCCTTATTGGGTCGAATTTAATTGAATTTTTGCCGGTCAGTTTGTGCAAACGTTTGAATTGAACGTGTTTAATGCGTTGCAAATTTTGTATACAGATGCCTTGTTGGGCCGAAATCACATTGTGAATTGGAATTTTGGTCACATTTTGATTGGAATATCTCATATACAAGCTACACTAATAATATTTATATTCCGCAATACATTTTAATCAAATATTAATGCCTCGGGTGGCACTGTTCGTTTCTCGGCTAAGGACCAACAGATGGAATGAAACCCAACCGGGTTTATCCGCCTACATCGATTTTATTTATGAAATTAATATTTGGATAAAATCAGTCCTTGGCTACTTACCGGGAAAGCCTTGTGGTGACGCAACCGTTTTTTTTAAAATAAATAGATAGATAGATATATCTTTATTGTATAACTATATATTAGAAGTAGAGATGATTTAGTACATAATAGTTTGATACAGTTTTCCCACAGGGCGTACAATTTCAAGTACATGCTTATTACCACAGAACAATCTCTTTGCTTATTACTTATTGTATTTTCTCATGTACTACATATATCACAGTGGCAATTTTACGTTTATGCAGCACCGGGAACGGGCGGAAGTTTCACGTCTGCTTTGCCAGGAATGTTTCGCCGATTTGGGCTGCAATTAAGCCGTGAATGCAAAACTGCATATCACTACTGAATTCCCTGGGCGAAAAGAACAGGGTAATTCTAAGATGGGTTCCCGGCCATGCAGGAATCGAGGGAAATGAAAAAGCCGACGAACTTGCTAAGACGGGAGCAAAGGGAGCGTTATACGGCCCTGAACCTTGCTGTGGCGTACCAAGAAGCCTTGCAAACCTAATGCTCAAACAAATATGTTTAGAACAATCCGTCAACTACTGGAACAACACGCCAGGGTTGAATCATTCCAAAGCGCTAATTAAGGCTTACGACCGTAAGACGGCCCATGAGGCCGTGTCACTAAATAGGAACAATCTACGCATACTGGTGAGGGCGCTCACGGGGCATTGTGGCCTGAACAAACACATGTTCAACCTCAAGCTCAGAGACACAAAAATGTGCAGGTTCTGCCAAGGAGCAGAGGAAACTCCCCAGCACCTCATATGCGAGTGTGGCCCGCTGATGCGTAAAAGATATACCCACTTGGGTGGTCATTACCTCCAACCTGAGGAGGTAAAACAATCTGGCGCCAAAAGCCTGTTGCGGTTCTTAAATGACACAAGGCTTAGCGCAGAACTATAGTAGGTGGCGAACACAATAGATCAGCAATGGTCACAGTGTTACAAGGCTCATAAAGACCTTAGAAAAGCCCCACTCAACAAATAAAATAAAAAAATAAAGCCGTGAATGCGAATATTTTGTACTTAATAGTCTTGATTCACTGTTTTCCGCTACTTCCAAGGCAGTTACCTTAGGAGAGAATATTGTATGATTTTATGAAATAAATAAAGAATTTTAAAAAATACACATATTTTTAAAATTTATGATGTTTGGATAGAAGAATATTTTTTTCCATTTAATGTTTAATTTATTTTAAATTTTCAACAATAAATATCTACCTACTACCATTGATTGTATAGGGTATTAGATTGCTCAATTTCATAGTACATTTTGGCAACCCTTCTAAGCTGGGGACATGCAGGAGGCGCTGATAGCATTGTCTGGCGAAACTAATACCAATTTATTTGACTTACTATACTCACATTGATATTGACTGGTTTTTTTTATAAGGAGTGATTGATTATAAAAAAACAATAATTTAACCAATGATAACAGTAATACCATTCATTTGTTAGAGCCATCAATCCCATTTTCAAGTGCGTAATTATTACATATTGAAACCCGTATACCAAATTATAAAATCGGTTGTGTTCCTATCCACCACCCCATCCCTACCCCCTCCCCCCTCTCCTTCTACCCTCCTCCCCAAACCCCCCTCTCCCCCTTCTCTCGCCCACAGTCCCCCCTCCTCTCGCCCTCTCCGCCCCCCCATCTTCCACCCCCACCCTCTTTCTCCCAACCTCTCTTCCCCAACCCCCCTACAACCCCCTATCCCCCCCAAGGTCAACAACCCCCTCGAATCTCCCCCCTCCACTCCCCCCATCCTCTAGATAGGATACCATATAAGCGTATTTAGAGTGTCATCTATAGTGTGCCGCCATATTGAACATAAGAGAAGATTAATAAATGTTTGTAATTATGAGTGCCATCTACTTTGTTGCTTTTCATTGTAAAATCCTAGTTGCCAAAACGAAGTACGGCATAGAGCAATCTAATACCCTATATGGCTTCGAAGGGGGAGTGAATGGGTGGTAAGGTGAACGCTCACATGTGGCAAGACAGCTGTCCTAAACCTACCACAGCCGGTCGTTAGTCCGTAATCCACTGCTCACCCCCCTGAAGTGTAGTAACACTATATGATGGGCCCGACTTCGGTCGGTGAATTCCATGGCAGCTCTGTTTGTATTTTATTGTATTTTATTTATTATAATCAATTTATTTATTTTTTATTTATTTATTTATTTAGGTACATAGGATTAGGTATACAGTTCATTCATAGTTCATGTAATCTTATAATAATTATATAAATTATTTAATAATTAATATAGGGAGGTTTAACACATCTTACATGACCTTTACTGCCAATAGCACATCTAACTAGGCGATAATTTGGCCCGTCTCTAGATGTGCATATTTCTATGTAATTTTAAGAAATGAAGTGTTTTTTTTTATTTAAATAAATTATTTGGACGCACCACCTGTATATACACATAAATGCTACTATTGTACTATACTATTGTACTAAATCAATGCTACTATTGTAGAATTATTATGTATTCCTGTAAGTATTCAGGGCAGAAAAAACATTCGATTGCTTGATTGCTTGATCCGACCGTATCCGCCTAATGACAGTTTTGGACAATATTTTCATAATCAATTTTTTTATTCCAAAATATCTCGCCCTATAGCCACGATTTGCTGGTTAGACTATAGTATCACTTTAAATTTGTTTCATATTTTTTTTTTCAACAAAGGTTTTAGCCAATCTCAGTATCTAAAAATTCACTTGCGGGAGCATAACAATGGTCCAATGTGGGTTTGCGAGATTGATAGCTGCAGAAAAATGTTCGTGCAAGCGTCATCACTAAAACGACATATGCTGTCACATCAAGGTAAGAGATCCTATTTTGATATGGAATGTCACAAGTTAAATCGTCAGTTCGCGAGTTACAAAAATACAGTTGGTATAACACAGCACAGCCAGAGACAGACCTTCTAGGTCTAGTTGGTTGCGCGATTTCGCCTCATTCGGATATGCTAGCATATTTATATGCATAGAGCTATGTTTTTCGCTATAATAATGTTTGTTTTTAATTATTCCTCATGTACAACAGTATGCATGTCCTTGTATTTTTTTCTCGTACGTTATAAATAAATAAAATAAATAAATAAGGGTTGTCTTGATCACAATAGATCAGCAATTGGTCGCAGTGTTACAAGGCTCATAAAGACCTTAGAAAAGCCCCACTCAACAAATTTTTTTTTTTTAAAAAGGCGGTTGGCCTCACGGGTATGTTGGCGTAGTTATAAGGTGGACTGTGTTGTTCCTAAGTCTGCATTCACCCCATGGTTAAAAATATGATCTAATATTGTTATACCTTCCTGGAGTGCGGGTTCGCACATAGTAGTTAACAACTCTCAAGTGAACTTTCCATGCTCTATACCTATAGCAAATCGCGATAAAATTGTCTTTGGCCCAGAACGTCCAATTAGAACGTAGGGCTTTGGAGGCTTTGAGCCGAACCCTTTATTTAACCCGTTGAGTATGAGTCAACCAAATCTGGTCGCGAAACAATTATCCGTTGAGTACGAGTCGACCAAATCTGGTCGCACGTTTTTTTCACTTCTTTGACGTTCTCATATTTATTCATAATTATCTAATTGTTTTACAAAATGATATTTCAATATTCTATATTCGAAATTTCAATGCAATCATTGTGCAGTTGTTCTTTTTATGATTGGTGTAGTAGTTTCGTAGTTATAGTACTTTAACCCCTCAAATGTGAGGCGTCCCTTAAGGGATGCCTTGGCAAAATGTATACAAAATGTATATAAATTTATATAAATGTAAATATAAATGTAAATGTGCGCCGCTTTATAGTAATCCGCTCTATAGTAATGCTATAGCTCTATAGTAAACCCCGCTCTATGTAAATGTAAATGTAAATGTAAATATAAATTTATATACATTTTGCCGTAGGCAACCCGAGCTAATCGCCATTCATTTGAGGGGTTAAGTCGATGTCGCCGAAAATCCTGCAAAAGAGACAGATGCATCCATGAAAATACCCATTTACTCCAAGGGTTAATATTATATTTGTTTCTGATTCAATCTGGCGCCATGACTTTTTATTCTTATTTTATTTTGGCATATATGGGGTGTTTTTACTGCACATGTATATTTTTTAGTGGGATTTGGGGTGAGCAACTTTTGATTAAAATATATATTTATATATATTTTTTTTTATTTTATTTACTAGTATGAAAAGCTGTGATCACGAAGCGCTATCTAGCGGTAGGTAAAATATCGCTAATATTGTTTATATATGCTATAGTACCTGCCGCTAGATGGCGTAGCGCCCTCAAATGCTTCTCAAACCTTTATTTTACAGTCAACTTCTTAAAATTTTTAAATTAAAAAAAAAAAACAAAAAAAAACATTTTTTTTGTTTTTTTCTAAAAAATATATTAAAAGTTGCTTACTTTGTTGTACTGATTCATCTCCTAAAAAAATGCCCGTGCAGCATAAACACTTTGTATACAATTGGCATTATAGCATACCCACCCAACCGTCAGGTTAACCCACATCCTAACAAAATCTGTAGAGTTGCTTCTTTTTTAATTGGCAGGTTCCAAAGACTGGTTGTGTAGTTCTTGCGGTGGCCAGTATCTAACAGCTGCTACTTTGAGGAAACATCAGATGCATCCAAATGCTTGTTGTGCAGATTTACCACCGCCTAAACATCGGACTGTCGTAACAAATAACCAAGATGCGCTGAGGTATGTGTCCACTTTGGTATATGGTACCTATTCCTAAATCACAGATCAAATACACAAGACTAGAATAAAAAAATCGATTGTGTCGTTACTAAACTTAGCTCCCAGCAAGTAGCCAAGGACTTACGGAAGGATTTTTAGCGAGATATCTCTTCGGGAAAGAGGTTGACCTGCTTGGAAGGTATAGTCGGCGACGAGCGCGGATAGCGAGAATGCTACGCATTATACACGAGCTATTTAATTGTTTTTGCAAATGTACTGTCTGGCGAAAATTAAATTTGATTTTGGCCCAATGAGGCATCTGTATACCAAATTTCAAGTCTATAAGTCCAATATTTCAAGATTGAAATATGTCTAGTACAACACCTGGTGGACCGATCTCAACCACGACCTTTTCAACTCTTGCAATGATCAAATGATCCCTGCATGGTAAATTTCAGCTCAGTCGGATTAAACGTTTGGGCGCTACCGTGGAGGAATACATACAGACAGACAGACACACAGGTAAATCCGACTTGGTAAATGATATAAAATCGAAGACTATCGCGGTTGTTTGACATTATAAATAGGATAGAAAACGAATTTACCGCGTGAAATTTGTAGGACCCGACGTTTCGGTGACGTTGCAGCCGCCGTTGTCTAGGGTAGACTGAAGAGCTGTCAGTCCGTTGTTTTGCGGGTAGGCCGCAAACGGCTGCCGCCACTGCGTAGGTTATAACGGTGGTGGGGGGCCGGGCTCGGAGTGCGGGAATTTTTAAAATCCGTCTTGCACACAACACTCACTGTATCCTGTTTTACGTCTTTGCGTTCGGCGTTCGGCGGCGGGAACATTTTAAGAAGAGGGTTCCACGTAGAAGAGTTTGTAGCCGTCATCTCTATTGAAGTTCGGAGTTCTTCTTATTTCAATGGCTTCCCGGATCATGCGAGGAAAGTAGAATTGTTCCTTGGTAGTATGCGATGAAAGTAGAATTGAAACGTCGGGTCCTATAAATTTCACGCGGTAAATTCCTTTTCTATCCTATTTATAATTGGTAAATGATATTGTCATTTCGACTTATTGAGGGCCTACTGGGATGTGATTTGCTATCCACTCCTTTATCTGTGAGATGGTCTAACATGGCATCGTTCCTTAAATTCTATTGGATCTTTTAATGGTTTTCACTTGGATATTGCGTTTGTTAAATTTGTTAAATTTAGCGTTGTTAAATTTTATACAATTTCTAGTGAGGCAAAACACATTCCTCTAAAGAAAACAATTCTCAATAATCGAGAATGCTTCAATTCCCTGAAAGTCTCAGATGTACAGTCTTCCGTCCAGATATAACTCTTTACTGCCTATTTCGGATGATGCCCCTTATTGTAGAATTAACTGTTTAATGGGAATCAAATATCCAAAATACCACGAGCACAAATTAAATAAATACCATAATCTCACAAATGCCGTCACCGGAACGGCTTCACTGTTGACCTTCACCCAAAGAGAGTTGGCGCTCGTGGTCTGCCTGCCAAATATCTGCTTCACCTCTTGAAAGATCTTGGTACCCCCAGGAATAAATTAACTCATTAGAAAAAATATCTAAATCCGCAATTTCCGCACCTCAAATTCTATATTACGTTTTTGCGTTCATACATCTATTTTTTTGTACACTAATTTTAACAAATAATCAAATAAAATAATAATGTATTATTATTTCAGATCGGATAATCTAAAGAAGACTAAAACCATCCTTGAAATTGTACCAAATGCTGCAAATATGAATGATAAAATATCAGGTAACAAATATTTTGATGTTATTTTCATGAAAATAATCTCTGATTCTTTTTTTCATTGCTTTATATTATAGAAATAGTAGGAAAAATACATAAATATTTTATTATTCTTGCTGCCATTTCTTTCAGTTCTCTGGAAGCTGTCCAAGCCCTCAATATAGTTTGTACAGGACAGCTTTAACCCCTCCTCTCGCGGAGTAAAAACTCACCTATCACTTTTGCGCGCGACATATTCGGGCAAAAAATCGACGCGAGTCAACGGCCTTGAGAAAAACGATCATAACTTATAAACCACTAAACGGATTAAAAAAAGATAAAGAGAAAAATGATCGCATTGAAATTTGTAATATAAAACATTATAACCTTATCTCGTAAAACAATTAAGATAATAATGAATAAATATTACAAAATTGGCAAACTGAAAAAACTCGCCTATAAAATCATTTCGATTTTTTTGTCACAAAATACGTAAAATATGCAAAAATTGTAAATACAGTTATGTTCTTTATTAAATGCTTTACCAAAACGATATTTTTTTTTTACTTATTTGCATACAAAAATATTTATTTATTCAGCCAAGAAAATTTTTATGTATTCTCGTAAAAAAAAAAATTTTTAATTTTCAATTTGTGACTACTTGTGGTATTTTTTTATATGAAATTCTTTCAAAATAACTTTATTACTACATCACACTTCTTAGAAATCACACCAGAACTTTGAGCTTTGTCTGATATTATAGAAAAATCTAAAGTTTTGAGAGTTTCCGCGTCCGAACTTAATAATAAACTTTGAATGCTCATAATATAAAATTCGTTAGATTTTTTCAATTATATTGTCTTATCATAGACTTATATGTCTAATAACTAATTACTATACTCCAAAGAGTCACATTTCATCGAAAAACTATGGAAAATCGCACTTTATTATCTCATAGTAATTATCAAAACAAGTTTCTTTGCGCGATTCATATTACAAAACAAGATATAATGTTCAAAATACGCCTAATTATGTGATAACTTAGGATGTAAATGAAGCAATACTTATTTTGTTAGTAAATTAAAGCGACATTACGTCATATTTCGCAATATATCGGGATATTTCATAAACATTACAAAATAATAACAACCATTTTTTCGCGAGCCGTTTGTTGTCGCCGAAGTGTTTTCTTTAAAATTTCGTTAAAAACAGCAAATGGACTATCTCAAATGACTAATACTCATTCAGAAACTACTTAAAATGCAAATTACTCACTGTTCTCCAGTAACAAACACTCAAACACTGCACACACACACTTTTTATCACCAATTTCGCGGAGCCGTACGCGGCCGTGCGATTTGCCGACGGGAGACTAGGCGTTTGACGTCTATGCTCACTTTTTAAATCGTTGTTCGATATTGCCACACGGAAATCTTGAATTAAAGATATTTTGGCCATATCGTTGCGCCCTCAGAAAGCATATAGTACGACGTTTCGAATCGTAAATTGCATTTTTCGCAGCGGCGAGCGCTTGGTCCGGTAGCGGACGTTACGGAGTTTAGGCGGCCGACATTTATGTCCTGTAGGGGATGTTACGTAGCGAGCAGGTTAAAGGAAAAAATCATTCCACTTCAAAATCGTTCTAAATAATCGAGAGAAAGCTTCCGATTGGATTTTAGAGATCAATTCGGCGTCTAAAATAAATATAACAGGAAGAGTAAAATAAATATATTGGCTATCTATAGGTCACCAAGCCACAAAAATATAAATAACTTTATTGAATCACTTAATAGTGTTATTGAAAATATCAAAACAGAAGAAAATATTTTATTAATAGGTGATACAAATAGCAACATAATTAATAATAAGCATTGGCAGACAGATGACTACCTTAATTTGATGGCACAACATGTCCTTCAAGTTGCTATAGACTTACCGACCCGAGTTGATAGCACTCATTCTAGTTGCATAGATCATATGGTGAAATCTAAACTAGCCAGTATACTATTTGTATGCCATACTTTGGTCACTGACCACTATATGACGGGGATCTCTTTGGTAATACAAAAAGACAAATGTCACTAAATAAACAGAAACATATTCAATATATCGACTATAATGCGCTAATTGAACATCTGATGATATAGCTAAAGAAAACAATACTGATGATATAGCTAATCAAATAGTAGATACCGTATCCAATTATATTAACAAAGTAACAATGCAAAAAATAATTAACATACCTAGATCAAAAAATAAATGAAAACCTTGGATTACCAATGAGTATTTAGCATGCATTATGAAAAGAGATAAACTCCATCAAGAAGTCAAAACGAGACCAAATGATATTCAGTTTTTAGCTTTTTATAAAAGATATATAAATGCATGTAAGAAAAAATATAAAATGCTAAAAGTAGGTACTACCGTGAACAAATCAAAGACGCCAATGGAGATATGAGGAAAACATGGAACATTGTTAAAAATATACCATTCAAGCCGGGAAAACTGGCACTAAATAAAAATATAAAAGTAAAAGATGACATGAAAACAACATACAGTGATATAGGACATATAATCCTAGAGCATTTCAACCAATATTTTACGAAAGACTTACACAAATTCTATATTGTGTAACCTAAAATTATCTGAAAGTATGTTGAGTGAATCTATAAGCACTGAACCAAAAACTAACGCAAATTTCGATCTCAGCTGCACAAATAAAGACAAAGTTGTAAAAATCATAAAATCTTTTAAAAATCACTTAGCACCAGGAAACGATGGCATACTAACTAAAATTTTAAAGATAACTAACGAATTCATCGCTGAACCCATCGTTTACTTAATTAACCCGTTGAGTATGAGTCATCCAAATCTGGTCGCGAAACAATTATCCGTTGAGTACGAGTCGACCAAATCTGGTCGCGCGTTTTTTTCACTTCTTTGACGTTCTCATATTTATTCATAATTATCTAATTGTTTTACAAAATGATATTTCAATATTCTATATTCGAAATTTCAATGCAATCATTGTGCAGTTGTTCTTTTTATGATTGGTGTAGTAGTTTCGTAGTTATAGTACTTTAAGTCGATGTCAGGGAATTGAAGCATTCTCGATTATTGAGAATTGTTTTCTTTAGAGGAATGTGTTTTGCCTCACTAGAAATTGTATAAAATTTAACAACGCTAAATTTAACAAATTTAACAAACGCAATATCCAAGTGAAAACCATTAAAAGATCCAATAGAATTTAAGGAACGATGCATGTTAGACCATCTCACAGATAAAGGAGTGGATAGCAAATCACATCCCAGTAGGCCCTCAATAAGTCGAAATGACAATATCATTTACCAAGTCGGATATACCTGTGTGTCTGTCTGTCTGTATGTATTCCTCCACGGTAGCGCCCAAACGTTTAATCCGACTGAGCTGAAATTTACCATGCAGGCATCATTTGGTCATTGCAAGAGTTGAAAAGGTCGTGGTTGAGATCGGTCCACCAGGTGTTCTACCAGTCATATTTCAATCTTGAAATATTGGACTTATAGACTTGAAATTTGGTACACAGATGCCTCATTGGGCCAAAATCAAATTTAATTTTCGCCAGACAGTATATTTGCAAAAACAATTAAATAGCTCGTGTTTAACCCGTTGAGTATGAGTCAACCAAATCTGGTCGCGAAACAATTATCCGTTGAGTACGAGTCGACCAAATCTGGTCGCGCGTTTTTTTCACTTCTTTGACGTTCTCATATTTATTCATAATTATCTAATTGTTTTACAAAATGATATTTCAATATTCTATATTCGAAATTTCAATGCAATCATTGTGCAGTTGTTCTTTTTATGATTGGTGTAGTAGTTTCGTAGATATAGTACTTTAAGTCGAGCGCCGTCGATGTCGCCGAAAATCCTGCAAAAGAGACAGATGCATCTATGAAAATACCCATTTACTCCAAGGGTTAATAACAGTTTTGTAAATGGTGTATTTCCTAAAATATTAAAATTTGCAAAAGTGATACCCATCTACAAAATTGGTGATGACAGCGAAATCGGTAACTATCGTCCTATTTTGATACTATACTCGATCTCTAAAATTATTGAAAGAATTGTTAAGTCCAGACTCGTTACCTTTCTGTAGAATCACTCCCTACTTTCTCACAACCAATTCGGATTTCAAAATGGTCGGGGGACGACAGAAGCCATAAACACTTTCACCCAATATATTGTCGAAAACTTGGACAAAGGAAATAAAGTGTTAGCTATGTTTCTCGACCTATCGAAAGCGTTCGATACCGTATCTCATAAAATATTGTGTAAGAATTGGTTACATACAGTATTAACGGTATACCACTTCTATGGTTCGAAAGCTATCTTACCAAAAGGAGTCTTGTTACATCAATAAACAGGACTCAAAGTTATCCACTTCGTATCTCAGTTTAGACAAAGCCAAAAATTGGCTAGACCAAAATATCCTAACAATAAACCTAACAATAAGCCTAAACATGCACAGTATGTTATAACTGAATTAAAAGTTCATTCAAATGGATGCGATAAATTAAAATGTTTATGTCAACCAATTGAAAAGGTGATTGAGATGAAATATCTCGGAGTAACTGTAGATGAGACAATGAGCTGGAGGAACCATATAAATATTCTTACAGAACAAGAAAACTCATTTACGTATTTCGGGAATTACAAACAGTACTGCCGAAAAACAGTACATGGCAATTATTCAGAGCCTTTTAATTCATGGAACGATCGCATGGGGACAATGCATCAAACAAGTGCTTGAACCTTTAACTAAAGCTCAAAAGTTAATTTTACGGGTTATAAATAAAAAACCTCCAAAATATCTCTCATTGCAATTATTTTGTGAATGTTATGTGATTGATATACGTCAATTGTATGTTAAGAAATTGCTAATGATGTTCCATAAATTCAAAAACCTTCAACCTATGGACCAACTAAATAAGATGACTAGAGGTTCTGGGGGAGGCAGTTTTTAGTACCACATGTAAAAACCTCATTCGCGCAACGATACTTCTACTACTTAGCTCGAAGGCTTTATAATAATCTAGGCATTGCCATTCAAAACCAATTTACCATGGTAGCATTTAAGAGATCAATAAAAACGTGGTTGTTTAATCAAGGGCTATGCTAGAACTAACTATCACTCTATGCTAGAACCGAACTCATCACAATCTTTGATTAGGTAAATCAAAAATAAAAAAAAACAAAAATAATAAAATAATAATAATAATAAAAGGAGTTTATTATGTATATGTGTAACATGTATTCACTGTATTTAATTAGGCATTTTTGTATTGGTGTTGGGTATAAACATAAGTTTATTTCTACTAATGTATGAGTGTATAGAGGGATAATTCAGTGTGTGTGTATTATACAAGTGTGAATGTTTATTTTTCTTTTTCATATGACCGAACGTCATACCATTTAATATTTACGCGGCGACAGGCGAGGGTTGAAAACCCCGCCCACCACCCGGGCAGTTCTAACGACGTGGGTCGTTTTATCTGCCCAGGATGTCATGCAACGACAACCTCACGCGTGCCGGAAGGGTAGCGCGTGAGGGGTGAGCGAACGGAGACCTTAGGAAGGATTCTCCGGGCTTCAGCCCCCGCCGGCACCCCGTAAACCGTTTATTTATACTTCAAAATGTTTACAATTATTACTTAATTACTAAACTAAACTAGGCGACTAAGCGGTAACATATTTTATTATTTATTTAGTATAATATATTATTTTTATTTCAATGATGAGGCGGTGGAAGGTATGCTCCATGCGGCGTGTCGGAAAAAAAAAAATAAATAAATAAAAACGGGCAGCAAACGGCAAGGGCGCCGTCGGAGACGTCGACGACCGGGATCCTGTGCAAGGGCACGCACCCACAGGGGCGATTAGGGACGATACAGTACGGGCGACTTCGGATGATGAAGCAGCCCACGGCTCGCACCGCTAAGAGGGGGGGCCCTCCCCGGAGGAGG
The DNA here is from genome assembly GCA_944548615.1 of Micropterix aruncella. NCBI lineage: Eukaryota > Metazoa > Arthropoda > Insecta > Lepidoptera > Micropterigidae > Micropterix > Micropterix aruncella. Next base: position 22,347,116 of record OX155968.1, read on the forward strand.
ATAGCCCCTCTGCCTCAGATCCTCCCAGAGGGACACCCAGTGATTCACAAACTCGCGAAACGCAGCAAAGCAAACCCTACAACCTACCAAGTCCGCATACCAAACCGGCAGACTGCCGACGCACGAACCAACCACAAACAACATTTCCGCCCGTGCGGCGTCGAGCTTGGGGCATGTCCAAACGATGTGTTCGGCCGTCTGGCGACCAGTGCCACACGAGCACCAGGGATCGTCGTTGAGTCCAAGGTCAAATAACTTGGCTTTGAACTCACCGTGACCCCCAATGAGCTGAGTGATATGGTGGTCAAGCCGCAGAAAATCCTCGTTTTTCATCCGCTCGGACACCGACGGAAAGAAACTATGGGTAAGGCGGCCCGTGCCGCCGCCGTCCCACCGCTCCTGCCAGACGCGCAGACTCTCCGCCCGAATACGACGGGACCAGCCCACCAACGTGGAGGACGCCGGGTCCACCGACTAAAGTAGTCTACCGGCACCCCCCGTCGAATCCATGACACGGCTGCCCGCTCCAGAACCTCCAGATCGATCGGCAAAACTCCAGCGAGGACGGGAAGAGCGAGAGTAGAGGTCGTCCGGTACGCTCCAGTAATCGCCACAAGCGGGAGACGCTGGCCACGCAGCAGGACAACGCGCATGGCCTCCGATATGGATGGCCACGCCCAAGCACGCGCGGCATAAGCCACCTGCGGGACAAAAACACCCTTGTAGAGCAGTCTGATGGCCGGGGAGCGGATGCCCCACTCGGCCCTGCTGGAGCGACGAATGGCGAGGAAAAGATCTCGCGATTTTGTAGCCACGGTTTTCGCGTGTAAAAGATGCGACAGGGGCGCCGACAACGAGACCCCCAGGTAGCGAACGGACTGCGGAAAAGCCACAGGACGTCCTCCAACCCGGATAAATGGTCTACGCTGGAGACGCCCCTTTAACAATAAGGCTTGCGACTTGGCTGGAGAGAAAGAAAGCCTGTTGCGCTTTCCCCAATCGAGAATCAGGTCAATCGAACAGGCCGCCCTTCTCTCAACCTCGGCACGACTCTTGCCGCCCACCAGGAGGAGGGCGTCGTCAGCGTATGCGCTGACGGTGCAGCCCTCCGGGTATGGCAGCTTGAGCATATCGTCAAAAAGAATATTCCACAGACAGGGACCCAACACCGACCCTTGCGGACACCCCATAGAAGGAACCTTGCTTGCTGACGAGGGCCCATACTTAATAATAACGGACCTGTCTGAAAAATAGCTTCGGATTATCCTAAGGATATTGTTCGGGCACTGTCTGAGACGAAGCTTGCTCACAATCATCGGCCACCAGGCGTTGTCGAAGGCACCCGAGATGTCGAGGAAAACCCCGACGACGTATTGTCCGTCAAACGCGCGAACCCATTCCTTCGCAAATAGGATGGCATCCTCAGTGGACCTCCCGCGGGTAAAGCCAAACTGCCGGTCGCTCTGAGGTGAGAGAGTCGCATCAAGCCGATCGCGCACGAGCACCTCGAGCACTTTGCCCAAAATGGGCAGAAGTGTGATGGGCCTGTACGCTTTCGGATCCGACCGGGGTTTGTCGTTACCCTTGGGAATTACACGCAGCAGACCAACCTTCCAACAGGTGGGAAAGTAGCCGTCGTTAATGCATTTCTGCATTAAAACAGTCACCTCCCATCTGGCGAACTCCCAGACGCGCTTGATGATGCTCGCCGTGAAGAGATCGATCCCTGATCACTCCATCTCGGAAAATGACTCATTTTGTAAAATGAACAGTTCCATAGTAGCCAAATATCCATAAAGACCACGAGTACAGACTAGATAAATACCACGATCTCGCAAATGCATCACCCGGAACGGCTTCACTGTTCACCTTCACGCAGTGGAAGTTGGCAATCGTAATCTCCTAACCAAATCCCTGTTTTATCACTTTAAAGATCTTGGTCCTTATAGGAAATAATCAACTAATTCCCAGCAAAAAAAACTAAGACCGCAATTTCCGGCATCTCAAGACTTGTGGCTTCAAAGGGGGAGTGAATGCGTGTTAATATAAACGCTCGCACACCGCAAGACAAGTGTCCTAAATGTACCACAGCCGGTCGTTAGTCCAGAGTCCACCCTCCCTCCCCCAGAAGTGTAAAAATAATAATGATATAAAAATAAATATTATGGTAAGCCCGACTCTGGTCCGTGAATGGTATAATGGCAATGGTATGAATGGCAGCTACCTTTGAAATTATGATTTACTTCTTTAACTTATTATTTACTACTTTTAATTATTCTTTCCTACCTTTACTTGTTATTCAGTACCTACTTTTATTTATTATTTACTACTTTTACTTGTTATTTACTTATTTATTATTAACCCATCTGAATGCAAAAAAAATCCTAATTAGACTAAAACGTGAATAACTATACCAATTTCATTCTAGGTGACATTTCCATGATTGAGAAACCGACGATGGATATTTCTAAAATACCAATAAATAACAAAATGGATAATAAGGACTGCAAATTGTAAGTCAAATGATAAAGTTTAGCTTTTCCTCTTTGTTTTTTTAGAAAATAAAGATAATGCGGTACACGACTCATTAAAGTAATTTATAAATGGGGATGTTCACTGCCCGTTGCCAAATGGACGTCACATTTTCCAGATATAATACCGTTTAAAAATATATATGTCGTTAAAATACTACAACCTTAATATTAAATTATAAAATGGTAAAAACGAATTTACTACATGTAGCACCCGACGTATCACGAGACTCCAATACAGCCGAAACTCAGAAACCAATCACATCATGATCATTCTTACCATAGGTCAGGTAAATAAGTAAGATGCAAAACAAATTCGATATAAAGCGATCTTCAAACCGACCCAAAAAGTAGCTCGATCTGTATGGATGTAAAGGATGAAGGATGAAAGGATCGAATACAGCTGTGGGTTAGTGTACGTTGAACAAACGAAACGGCCCATAGCCACTCGACTGATGGAACAAATCAAAGCTGTTTAAAATAATCAGTGAGAAAAATCAGCGATATCTCGATGATGGCAGAGATAAAGCGAAGAAAACAATTGGGATGGGCAGCCTTCGGGAAGCTGAGCTTCGTGCTGAAGTCCAGAATTCCCCAATCGCTTAAGACAAAGGTGTATAATCAGTGCGTGTTACCGGCTATGACGTATGCTTGTGAGACATGGACACTGACTGCTGGGATGATCCACGAGCTTAAGGTGGTGCAGCGTAACATGGAGCGAGTCATGCTCGGCATATCGTTGCGCGATCGAGTCCGAAACGAGCTCATCAGGATAGCACACGAAGGTGGTCGTTGTGGGTCAAAGAGTGGCCAAGCTGAAATGGGCTTGGGCCGGCCACGTGGCCCGACGACACGACGAACGGTGGAGCAAGCGCGTTTTGGAGTGGAGACCCCGGCTAGGCAGAAGAAGTGTGGGCAGGCCACCGGCCCGATGGTCCGATGACATCAAGGAGACAGCTGAACCTGTCTGGATGAGGGAAACGGACAACCGATCCGGATGGAGAGTAATTGGAGAGGCGTATGCCCAACTGTGGGCGAATGCGCACTGATGAAGAAGAAGAAGAAGAATGTGGTCACATATTGGATAGAGGAACTAACGACTGGGTGCACTTTCAAAATGCCATTTTCGAGAACAAACTTCCTTTCTCCGCATGAGCCGGGGAACCGTTGAAATAAATAGAACCTCAAACTTTAATAGAGACAACGGTTACAAAATCTCTACTAGGTGGAACCCTCTTCTTAAAATGTTCTCGACGCCCATTTGCTGAGCGCAAGGACGAAAAACAAAAGATCCAGTGCGTGTTGCGTGCACAGTGTATTTTCAATATTTGCAAGCGTTAAACCCGCCGCCCCACCACCGATACAATCTGCGCTGTAACAGCAGCAGTTTGACACCCACCTGCAGAACAACAAATGACGATTGACCGCATTTCGATAATGGTGGTTGCAACATCCCTGAAACGTCGAGTGCTACAAACTTTACGCGGTAAATTCGTTTTATCTTATTTAAAATGTTAAACAACCGCGATAGTCTTCAATTTCTTATTATCGAATATTATTAATCTAAGAAAAGATCTCTGGGAAATTGCCATTTTTTCTGTTTTATAGCTATTAAATGTGCCAGCCATCTTGCGACACTGCCATCTGTCAAACTGACATGTTTTCTTTTTTCTCCTTCAGCTGAATATATTAAATTATCTTTGTTCTCCCTTTATTTTCACACACGGAACTTGGAACGGATGCTCGCTCGGGCGGTGCATCGTTCAACTGTCATCTTTTAGGCACGGTTGCTGCTGGCACCACCTACAATTAGTTTTATGCAATACCCCTATTAAATTGTTTTTTCTAAGCAAACACAAACCGATGTATGTAGTAGTACTTATGTCATATGACAGATGGCACTGAATAGCAATTTGTGCTTATCGTTTATTATTACATTTTATTTCCGTTACAGATTTATCAAGAAAGAAAATAATATCCCCGAAGTGCAATATTGCCATCTTTGTAAGCAGTTGCTTACTTCCACGAATGTAATGAGACCAAACTCATCAAATACAGGCCTAACTAAATCAGGTATATTTCTTTATTTCTTGTCTAAAACTTTATTGTACACCAAAGTGTACAGGTGGGTCTATTACCTAGTAACAATACCCTATTTCCTAGTAAAGGCAAAGTTAGACGGTTCAATGAAATTGAAGCAATACAATTGAAAGGGCAATATTGCCTATTCGTATTGAAAGCAGTAATATAGACGTACAGCTCATAATTGAATGATTCAATATATTTTCCGCGATAATGTCGTCGAATGAAGTCGTGCGCGCTAGAATCAACCTAATTTGTGAACATTTATTAGAAGAATTAACAAAAAAGCAGAGAAGAAATCGCCGACGCTGGTGGGTGCTTCTTTTAGTGCTTTCATTGCATTTGCTTTCTATTTTATAGTTCCACAGGCATTCGTACTTTTTGAAATGCTCTAAGAACACTGGCGTTTGCTCATCCTTCTATTTAAATACCATGTTTATTTCGTGGCATCGCGTCCGAAAAAAGTCTCGGGCTTGCTTGGCGACGTCCTTCCACGACAGATCTGCGCGCGTGACTGAATTGAATTGAATCACTCAATGCACGTGTTTATATGTTCAATATGCGTTCAATGCATTGATCATTGAAAGCCAGTGTTGGAGAATTCGATTTTGCTGGAAATGTGCAATGCGATTGTTCAATGGCATTGAATGATTCAATTTCAAATTTACATGGTGCAATTTCATTATACAATACAATCAACTACTCCAGTAGATAGGCATTCCTACACTTGGATGCGTCACAAAATTAAATTCTTAAAATTTAATTATTAAAAACATAACTATCATGATAGTTGTCATGGCTGTAATATTATATTCAATATTACCTACTTACAAATAATCAAAATATACTAATGTCATTAAATAGTAAGAGAGAATAATATATTAAAATAGAAATGCAAATTCTATGTAGAATAATCAACGTAAAATAATTTTATTGTCAATCCAGCAATATGCCTTCGTATTTTTTAAACATAAATAGATATATACTAAATTATATGAGAATTAGAATGTCAGCTATCATAATTCCTTTATGTTTAAAATTTTACAAATTTTGCTAATTATCAACATGGAAAATAAAATCGGAATTTTTAAACTCCCTTATACCATAAATTGGGCTTCTTACCAAATTATTTATAATTATCTTTTTAAATTGGTCCTCTCCGAGGCTTTTCATTTTCTCTGGAATCTTATTGTAGAAGGACAAATTTTGATGTATAAAACTGTATCACACTTTGCTAAGTCGCTGTCGGTTTATGTGGAGATTGGATTTATTCCTCGTATCGTGATGATGAAAATCACTATTCACCGGAACTTCTGCTAGGTGTCTACGAGCGTACGTAATATTTTGGTAGATGTAGGAAGAAAATAGAGTCATGATTCCTGATTCTACAAACAGCGGCTTACAAGAACTTCTTGGAGAGACTATATAAACTGCGTACCGCTTTTTTCTGGAGGAGAAAAATTCTTTTTGAGTTTGGTGCTACTTTTTGAGTTTCCATTGCTCATTGAACATTGAAAAACAGAATTGAACCATGTAATATGGCCTTAACAATATCTAATGACCTAGTGGCCAAACCGCCTGGGTTATTATGACTATTTGGTTGACGGGGGTACAAATAATAAGAGTTGAATCATAATCATTTTAAACATTACGTTTATATAGCTTTTATTACAGTGCTCTACGCCAACTCCAGAATAACCAAAAATTCGATTCTAAGTAATTCCAAGGATCCGGCAATATCGAAGCACGTAGTAAGTGGCTGTAGTGAGTCAAATGATCTACAAGCCCGCGTTGACTTCCACAAAAAGTTCCTTACTGGAATCAGCCAGAATGGCACTGGTCTGGGGTATGGCAGTACAACCATGAGCGATGTGGACTTGAAGAAGTCTCTCTTGCGCGGAGATTACGACAGCAAAAGTATGGCTCATGCTATTGGCCTTCAAGCCAGAATGATTGGACAACAATTGGAGACTTTTGCATTCCTCCTCCAATGCACTGGAAAGTAATGTTGTATGACTGGACGCCAGAGATGCTGAAATTTTATTTAAATGCCTTTCAGCATACACTTCCAGACCCCAGTAACCTCGCTCGTTGGAGCTATGCCGAGGATAGTTCATGTCCCCTTTGTAGCAACACCCCTTGCACAGCTACACATATTCTAGCTGGCTGCAAGATGGCCTTGGATCAAGGACGGTACACTTACCGCCACGACAAAGTCCTTGCTGTTATTCGCGAGGTACTTAGCCTCTCAGTGGCTCGTGCCAACAAGGGTTCCACAGTATCCTCCAAACCCCCAATACAGTTTGTGCGGGTTGGCTCTAAAGGCAAAAAACATCTCACTGCAAAACCTTTCTCAATAATCGAGAAAGCTTCAGATTGGATTATGGAGGTCGATTCGGTCTCTAAGCAGTATAAATTCCCTGAAAGTCTCGGATGCACAGCCCTGCATCCAGATATAACTCTTTACTCTCTATCTCGGAAGATGGTCCTTATCGTAGAATTAACTGTTCCATGGGAATCAAATATCCCAAAAGACCACGAGTACAAATTAAATAAATACCATGACCTCGCAAATGCCGTCACCCGGAACGGCTTCACTGTTCACCTTCACGCGGTGGAAGTAGGCGCTCGTGGCCTGCCAGCTAAATCTTTGTTTCACCTTTTTAAAGATCTTGGTCTCTCCAGGAAAATAATCAACTCCTTTCTAGAAAAATTATCTAAAACCGCGATTTCTGCATCTCAAATTCTATGGCTTCGAAGGGGGAGTGAATGGGTGGTAAGGTGAACGCTCACATGTGGCAAGACAGCTGTCCTAAACCTACCACAGCCGGTTCGTAAGTCCGGAATCCACTGCTCACCCCCCAGAAGTGTAAAAAAAAAATAGTATTATGATGGGCCCGACTCCGGTCGGTGAATTACATGGCAGCTCCGTTTGTATTTTATTTATTTAAGAACACCTCATTTTTGTTTTATCTAGCGTGTTTTTTTTTATTTTTTTGTTATATTATGACAATTTATTATTGATTCTTTTAATTATTGACTATGTTTAAACTTATTGGGTAACAAAATCTTATTTCGAGTTAATATTTACTGTTGCTTATTTTTCCGTTAAATTTTAATTGTTTTAGTAAAATAATTTTTATACCTACATAATTTAACTTTTTGCTACCTAACCTAACTGATGTTGTACTATTATTATAATGTTGTTTTAAAATTGTTAAATCATTATCACTATGCAATCATATTATTAAAAAAAAATTATATGCCTAAAAGACAGGTTGTGCGGCACTGATTACACTGGTCAACACATTTTTTGTCCCTTTAACCAAAGTAATTAAATCTTATAGGAAATTTCACGCTGATTTCAGATATGTAATTAGTTTTTTTCTATTACGTCAGGTTTTTATGGAATTTATGAAGTTTTACTAAAATATGTATAAATTCATATTTTTTCGTGTGTTATCATTGATACTGAAAAGTCGGATTCTGAGTTCTCTGTGGAGGTGTCTACTTCTGCGAAACCTTACTTGTTGAACCAAAATGACCTAAATGATCTGGTACGTGACCTGAATTTATCAAAACTGCAATCAGAAATGATGGCTTCGCGCTTGCAGCAGTGGAATCTTCTCGAAAAAGGTACAAAAATCACGCACTTTAGAAACCGGCATCGTCTCTTGGTTCTTTATTATGTCATGGAAGACACCTTATGTTACTGTCAAGACATTGAAGGTCTGTTCGCAGCTCTTGGCTTGCAACATAACGCAGCAGATTGGCGACTTTTCATAGACTCGTCAAAAGTAAGTTTGAAAGCTGTTTTAATTCACAACGGAAATACTCAACCGTCCATTCCCCTTGGTCATGCTGCAAACATGAAAGAGAACTATGACAACATGAAGCTGCTGTTAACAAAAATAAAATACGTTAAATACGAATGGAAAATATGTGGTGATCTAATAAAAGTAATAGGGCTCCTACTAGGAATGCAAACGGGATACACAAAGTATTGTTGTTTTCTGTGCGAGTGGGACAGAAGACTGAACCAAGAAGGACTGGTCTACTAGAGAGCACCTTATACCTGGCACGAAGAATGTTCACCATGTTCCCTTAGTAAAATCTGAAGATATCTTACTTCCACCCTTACACGTTAAATTGGGTTTGATGAAAAATTTAGTAAAAGGATTGTCTAAGGATGGAAATGGCATGACTTACTTAAAGCAAAAGCTTCCTAAGATCAGCGACGCAAAAATTAAAGAAGGAATATTCGTGGGACCACAAATAAGGGAGATCTTGACTGATATGAATTTTAAAACAGTGTTGAGACCAGATGAGCTAGCCGCTTGGTCGGCCTTCAAGAATGTTGTCTAGAACTTTCTTGGAAATCATAAAAGTGAAGACTATATCAGCATTGTATCTGAAATGCTCATGGCCTATAAAAATATGGGATGTAACATGTCACTAAAAATACACTTTCTTCACTCTCACTTAATTGTTTTTCCCGAAAATATGGGAGATGTCAGTGACGAGCACGGCGAACGATTTCATCAGGACATTGCGGCTATGGAGAAGCGATACCAAGGAAAGTGGAGCCCATCTATGCTGGCTGACTATTGCTGGACCCTGCAGAGAGACTCTCAAGATACTCACAAGCGCAAATCAGGAGCAAAATAAATTAAATTGAATTAAATTTGAAATTTTGCTAAGTAAGTACCCGTCATATTATGACAGAATTATGTAAAAACACTTAGTTAAATAATAAAAAAACCTGACCTGTAAAAAATTTTTTTTGTTTCATTTTGTGTTTAAGGATAGTAAATACATATAAAAAAATTAGCTATGCTTTAGGGACTGCACTTAAAAACAAAATTGTCGACCAGTGTTACCTGAAAAACACTATGTTACTTCACCAAAATCACAATAAAATAATTTGAAAAAAATAATCCTTCTATAATCTGACATTTTACTTCTCTGGTTTTGCCAGTAAATCCAATGTTTCTATACAGGCAGCTCCCAACCTCGGTAATTTTGGGCATGAATTAGAGAATAGTGACTGCTTGTCGCAGTCACTGTTCTCTAATCAAGTTATAAGAAAGAAAAGAAAGAAAAGATCATAAAAAAAATATAAAAATGTCAATAATTTTAAATATATGGTAAGTAATGTAAATTTTAATATAAAAATACCCAGTCAAAATAAGTAGAATTCATTGTCAAAACAATATATAACAACACAATTTAAGAATTATAGGTAAGAAGTTCAATGTTAAAATCTAATCAACATACATATTTAAAAATATATTCATAATTTGTTAACCTAAGTTTTATTAACCCTTGGAGTAAATGGGTATTTTCATGGATGCATCTGTCTCTTTTGCAGGATTTTCGGCGACATCGACTTAAAGTACTATAACTACGAAACTACTAGGTACACCAATCATAAAAAGAACAACTGCACAATGATTGCATTGAAATTTCGAATATAGAATATTGAAATATCATTTTGTAAAACAATTAGATAATTATGAATAAATATGAGAACGTCAAAGAAGTGAAAAAAACGCGCGACCAGATTTGGTCGACTCGTACTTAACGGATAATTGTTTCGTGACCAGATTTGGTTGACTCATACTCAACGGGTTAAATCACAATTTCAAACATTTTATGTATGGTTAGTCTGTCGTGACTCGATAACCATTTCTTTATTTTACTTTTAACCCCTTGAGTATGATACGACCAAATCTGGTTCTGAAACAATTATCCGTTGAGTATGATACGACCAGATCTGGTTCCGCGTTTTTTTCACTTCTTTGACGTTCTCATATTTATTCATAATTATCTAATTGTTTTACAAAATGATATTTCAATATTCTATATTCGAAATTTCAATTGGTGTAGTAGTTTCGTAGTTATAGTACTTTAAGGTCGATGTCGCCGAAAATCCTGCAAAAGAGACAGATGCATCCATGAAAATACCCATTTACTCCAAGGGATAAATATGCTATGTGCCAATTTCTTTTTTTTTTCCATATGAATATCAACCAGATTGTAAAATTTTGGCGTAATGAAAGATGTTTTCATCCTGGGTATTACTAAACTATTTTCTAAAACTCGTCCCATTGGCCTTTGGCTCTGAAGTATTCCGAAATGTGAATAGATGCCCCCCTTACTCTCGTCATTGTAAAAATGTAAAAATGTATGGGCTGGCTCTATACATTCTGACCTTGCTGAATGCAAATTATTTTTATCGACTATCGAACGTTCGCAAACTCTTTTATCTTAAAATGTCGTCACAGCTCCTGAAAAAGGTGGCAAACGATAAGACTATCCAGGCCGCATATTTTTCTAGAGACGTGTCCTAACCTGGCCCGGACCCGTTAACGAACGAACAAATCTGAAATCTACATTCATCTATTTATTTTTCAGGCTATGATCTACCGCTTTGTGAAACCTGCCAGAATACAAACCCGCAAAAACCTCAAATTCAGCCTCGCAACAAGCGCAGTTTATTGCTCCCTCTCAACAATTCACCAAAACCACCCGAAAACAGCGCTGTTCAAACGACCAATGCACCGAATTATAACGTCAGCCAATGGTTGAACACGTTTGTTCCCGTCGACAACCAGGCGTCTAGCACCATTCTTTATATTTTAGAAGACGACTTTGTGGAGTGTAATAATGTTGTTTCGTCCGGAGCCGATAATGCTTTTCTTCAAATGTCACAATCAAGAGAAGAGGACATTAGAGCGCCTGATACGGCAATGGAAAACGCTTCGGTCGACGGACAGAATATTGTGAATTTGCTACTGGCTAATATGTCAAAGTATTCTACGAATAAATCTGGGTCATATTAGACCAGTGTTAATCCTCATCTGCTCTGACAGCAGAGCAGCATTGGACGCTCTGGCTAAAGCCACCACAGAAACTTCTGTGGTCTGGGAATATATATGCAAGAGCTCAACAAATTGCGAAAAGCCAAAAAATCGCCTTAATATGGACACCAAGCCATCAAGGCATACCCGGCAACAAAGAGGCTGTCAGACTGGCAAAACTGGGCACACTGGAATGCCCGGCGGAGCCAATTGTTGGGACCCCTTCGCCAAAAGTGAGAAAATCATCAGGGACTGCATGGAGCAGAAACATCGGGCATTCTGAAAACAGAGCCAAGGATATCGCCAGGCAAAATCCATGATGGAGCAACCACTTCCAAAGAAGACCAAGGCCCTACTTGACATGAGCAAGAAGAACCTTAGAACCACTATCGGTCTCCTCACCGGACACACGACCCTTACAGCACATCTATTTAACCTTGGCTTGACCGATAGCAATGATTTCCGAATATGTGGCGACATCATTGGTCGCTGGCCAGGCCTCGCCGCAAAAAGACACAGTTTACTGAGATGAGCCTTTCTCGAACCCAGCGATCTGCCCAACTTAAAGGTCAGTGATCTGTATGGACTAGTAAGCAGTACCAGGCTTCTAGCAGACCACTAAACCAACCACAAAAAGGGTAGTTACAAAAGATCTTATAGATCCAGGTGACATCAAGGGCTGGTGAGGTGCCCTCACTCCTTTTACTACTACTACTACTAGACCAGTGTTTCCCAACCTGAGGGTAACTGCCCTCAAAGGGGTAAAATGGGACTTTCTGACAGAAAATCATTAAGTAAAAGGTTGAGTGCTAAGACCCTTTTCAATGGATGAAGGAATTTTTCCAAATACTGAAATTGAAGCCATACCGCATTTCCTTAGAATTCACGAAAACAACACACTGAAAATCGTTTTTTAAAACACAACTAGGAACATTTTGGCGAAAGATTGGTGGTGAGTGTGAGATATTATTGGAAAAAGTCAATACTGATCCCATTTGCCCCAACTTACAGGTGTTAAAGTGAATATTCTACAATGTTGAAAATGAAAACAAAAACAAAAGCAAGAAAACAATTTGACTTGGAGCATGACTTACGATGTGCATTGGCCGAAACTGCACCGAATATTAAACAAATTGTTAGAATTAAATAATATCACCATCTCACTGACTTGCATTACTTCTTGATTTAATAAAAACATGCTAACAAATGGATGTTCTCTTGTGTATAATTTTAAATGATTAATTAAAAATATTATTTATTTTATAATTTCAAGAAAAAAATTATTAGCCAATTTGTTTTTTAAAACTAAACTTTTTTGAGGATAGTTGCTAATATCTAACCCATTTTATGGGTAATAGCTTTTGAGGCTATTATTATTGAGACCAGTGTTTCCCAACCTGAGGGTAACTGCCCTCAAAGGGGTAAAATGGGATTTTCTGACAGAAAATCATTAAGTAAAAGGTTGAGTGCTAAGACCCTTTTCAATGGATGAAGGAATTTTTCCAAATACTGAAATTGAAGCCATACCGCATTTCCTTAGAATTCGCGAAAACAACACACTGAAAATCGTTTTTTAAAACACAACTAGGAACATTTTGGCGAAAGATTGGTGGTGAGTGTGAGATATTATTGGAAAAAGTCAATACTGATCCCATTTGCCCCAACTTACAGGTGTTAAAGTGAATATTCTACAATGTTGAAAATGAAAACAAAAACAAAAGCCAGAAAACAATTTGACTTGGAGCATGACTTACGATGTGCATTGGCCGAAACTGCACCGAATATTAAACAAATTGTTAGAATTAAATAATATCACCATCTCACTGACTTGCATTACTTCTTGATTTAATAAAAACATGCTAACAAATGGATGTTCTCTTGTGTATAATTTTAAATGATTAATTAAAAATATTATTTATTTTATAATTTCAAGAAAAAAATTATTAGCCGATTTGTTTTTTAAAACTAAACTTTTTTGAGGATAGTTGCTAATATCTAACCCATTTTATGGGTAATAGCCTCAAAAGGCTGGGAACCGCTGTCTTAGACTGTTCGACTAGACCATTGGTTCCCATTTTTTTTTTTATTAGAGACCAGTAGGACTTTTTATTTGAAGACTCTTGCGGTTTTTTGACATTATAAAAAGGTCTTTTTATAATGTCAAAATTTTTATAATGTATAAAGTTTTTTGACATATAAAACGAATTTACAGCGTGAATTTTGTAGCACCCGACGCTTTGGCGATGTTGCAACCGACGTTGTCCAGGGTAGAGTCTACCCTGGACAACGACGGTTGCAACATCGCCGAAACCTCGGGTGCTACAAATTTCACACTGCAAATTTATTTTTAACCCCTAGAGCCCCCAATTGGCCAATATCAGGCCCCGTTTTAATTTATTTTAAATTTAATTTGTTTTATTTTATTATGTTAATGTTTTATTTTATGGGTACAGTGGTTTGGCAGTAATTAATGTTTTGGTGAGACAGTGTCATAATTCAATTTTTTTACTAATTTTTACTAAATTTTTTTGGGACATCAACTTGTCAATCGGCTGAGGGGCCGAGGCCTGAAGGGTTAAACCTTTTTCTTTATAAGGACTTTTTTTGTGTGGTGCCGGGACCCCAAGGTTTAAAATACAAACAACTCGATTTTAAAATCAACTTATCTTTTACTTTTAGTTAAATATTAAACAATAATATTTGAAAGTATTTCAAATAATAAAAGAAATTTTAATTGTAAATCAATGTGGGTTTTGAGCTTGCATCCTTTTTACAAGTTGGGCAATTCTGGGGTTAATACTATTGCTCAGAGCTATATGAATATCATCAATTGACTCCAATCAATATCTGATCTTGTTCTGAATTATACGCAAAGAGGAAAACCCTTGTTCGCATTGATAAGTTATAAAGAAGAGCATAAGATATCGCAAGGCGAATCTCCAGACCGTACGATATGAAATTGCTCTTTTACACCAGAACTATTCCAGAGAAACTGATTCAAGCGGATCCTTACAGAGTGTACCATTTGGAGTTCAATTAGCTCTTCCTGAATTTCTTCTGCACCCACTTCAATGGCAATACCGAAAAGATTGCGAATCAGTTTATGGGTATCATTCGATTCGGTTTGTTTATATTTAGGAACTAATATACTCTGTGCCTGCGCTGTGTTTTTTTACTTGGTAAACGCGCATCATTATACACCATTGTACGATCCACCAGCCGGGACACAAAAGTCTTACCCGGGGTAGTCTTGCACACGAGGAGGCTACTGAATAGGAGCTAAATAGTGAGTCGGACTGATCCGAAAACACAATATATCTTATGACCCAAGCTGCACAAAACCATTCGCTACCCGCCGGGCACATATCAATACAGTTTTGGTATTTGTCTGTCGTTTGTACTTTTTTAAATAAAAATCTTTTTATGAATCATATGTGACGGGCCACCCCTCACTAGACTCCAAGTTATTTGATGTGAGGTGGTGGTGTCAACTTGCGGGTTATCTCCGTATTAAAAGTCAATTTAAAGTGTATCAGAAGGTATTTATTGAGAGTTGTATTGCCAGTTGCTAACGCTTGCCGAATAGGATATAGGTTGACGCGAATGTAGCTATCTGCCTGATGTTACGAGGGTGAGGGGATAAGAATTATTACGTCGGTTGCGTGTGCAGATCAAGTCGGACGCGCCAATTTACTTGACCTCTTAGAGTCTATATTTCAAATATCAAGGTTTAGCACGTGTATTTGAACTTCTGAACATTGAACAAGAGTCTATGTCTCAAATTTCAAATTAATCAGTTTATGTCGGTAAACACAGAGATATAGAAACCTATTCTTTTTCTCCGTCGTTCCCTCATTACTGAGGATCGTGGCTATTAGACAACAGTTTGCCTACGAGGCTCCTCCACTTCGACCTGTCTTCTGCATGGCGGGTGGCAGATTGTATTGACCTTTTTGTTAATTCTTTTATGAGGTCGTTCCATCTGACCGGTGATCTGCTTCTGCTTCTTACTCCCTCCACTTAACCCCCGGAAAGCATTGAATACAGATTCTCTGGGTTTCTCCTGGCAACATGACTGAAGTACTGCAGGGCCCTTCTCATGCATACGATGGAGAGCCTCACTTGGATGTCGAGCCTTCAGGGTCCATGTCTCGGATGCATAGTGAAAGATCAAGAATACCAGAGCTCGAACCAGCCTGACCTTAGTCCGCTTACTAGCACCCCGATTCTTCCACAGCCATTCTAGCTTGCACATATCCGACCTTGCCATTTGGCTTCTGCGTGAGACTTCCTTTTTGCAGTTTCCGTCGTTGCATATCATGGAGCCCAGATAGACAGTCTTTCACAGCTTGACGGTCACTCAGCTCGTTGGTGCGTTGCACGGTTCCAGGCCGGTCCACAAACATGAGTGGTCTTGCTGCGGTTCATGTGCCATAGAAACCTATACACACATTGAAATGACAAGTTAAGATGAAAGATTTTGTCATTTTAATAAAACAACAATAATAATAATAAACTTGCTTTTATTCGACCCATAATAAGTAGTACACTTTGTATACATAAGACTTTTTAAAATTATCATGAGACCTAATAATAAGGACTAAAATATTATTATTAGTTATTAATTATTATCAAAAATATACATTTTTCGGAATGAAATATTAAAATATTCAACTATCGCAATTATTATTATAATACAAAATGTCGTGACTTAATTTCTTTTCAACAAGTGCGAATAGCACCTTTATTGGTAACAAATTTGTAATTGTAATAATAACATTACAGACATTCACAACTTTTTTCTTAATGTATTTTATTACATTTATTTTTATTTTCAAATTGGATAAAAGCCGGGTGTAACTATACATATATATATATATATATATATATATATATATATATATATATATATATATATATATATATATATATATATATATATATATATATATATATATATATATATATATATATATATATATATATATATATATATTGTAATAGTATATAATTAAACGCAACACTAGACCCGAGGATCTTGTCACTTTTGGACACTTATTCTATATGCTTTTATGCTATTGGCACAAATCGTGTTGCGACTAGTTATGGTACGAATTACACTCCTTATATTACGATTAAAAATAATGGAAAACCTGTATATGTTCATATACTTTGATATGTAGATATTTACAGAGCGTATCTGCTAGCAATCTGCCTGACGTAGAAGGACCAAAAAGAGGACGTTTAGGAGCCGCCGATTGCTAACGGGTCTATCCGACTAAGCATAGTTTTCTGGAGATTCAAAAATATTCAAAGCTGTGACTCTCGACTTAAATAAAAATTAAATATTCGTACATACTTATAAATAGAGAATTTAAAATTGTGACTCTCAAACGAACCATAAATTCTTAGCCTCTTTTAAAATAGATTAAAACTATGACGGGTTAGGAGCAACCCTGGATGGAGTGATCCCAGTGTAGCGAGATAGGCGAAAAAGGGATGGAGGAAAACGGTTTCGGAATGTGAAAATCGGACGATGTACAAAGGAAGCGCTTGTTCGCCCACACTAAATACCCTGTCGACCCTGAAGGTGTCTTGGGAAGCGACCTCGATTGTGGTGGACTACTATCTATCAGTGCATCTGGGCAGAAGACGACTATTAATTAACATACCTAAGTCGTCTGCGATGGAGATTTCGATATAGAGTATTCAATTTAGGAGCGCTTTAGGTTTAAGTTGTTTTCATATTCTTAGAGGTACAATGGGCTCGATTGCATTAATTTCTGAACTAATATACGGAAATAGTTTATGCGAACCAGACAGAGCAGTTTGTTAGAGCGGAATGTAAAATGAAAGATCATATGTTTTCCTGCACAAAAACTACCTGCCGCAAATAAAACAATCTGTATTAGTTCAAAAACATTTCGTCCGGACTAACTTTATACCGCCTTTGTTTTGATTGGTAGTTTTATGCTGGAAAAGTGAAAATCATTCATTTTATAATCCGCTCTAACGTATTGGCCTGTTTCGCTCTCATAAACTAATTTCGATTTTAGTCCACGAAAAAATGTAATCGGGCCCAATGTTAAGGTTTTCAGAGTGCGCCAGTCACTGTATTCTTAAATGGATAATTAATATTTGCGGTCGGCAACAAAATGTTTGCAACTCATTCGAAGGGGTTTCAATTTAGCAGAGGGCTGTCTCGAGATGTATCCTTTTGTGACAGAGAGCCACTAACATTTTTTTTCCGTTTGTATATCGTGCATCTTGGAGTGACTTCTCAAAGTGCATAAAAACATGTACATATATTTCTAAAGCTGAATAAACCAGTGCATCAGCCTGCTGATATGGTTTATTTGAAAACCGGAAGATGTCAACAAACGATCTACAGTCTGATTGTCTATAGGGAATGATGATAGCCTGTGCAGGTGGTGACAGTTTATATTATTATTATTGGACTGACAACAATTTGCTGATATGAGAGTAGCCATTAATTGTTTAGTCTATTTAAAACTGTCCCAATCGTTTTTTAACTTGTTTACACAATCATCATTCACTACTTCTTGCATCAGTTGTTCCAGTTATTCACCACACGGTTCACAAACAAGTTCTTTCGGTGATTAAATGAAAAGTCCGACTTCACAAGTTTATGTGAAATGTGTTGTTGCAAGTGAGTGTTGGTGCTAAGAGTAAACATTTGAGGTAAGGTGGAACAACAAGAAATTCCATCATCCTACAAAAAAGTAAATATCCAGTGCTAACAACACCTCTTTTAAGTTTGAGCTTTTCAAGCTGGTGGGAGGAAAGCGTCTAGTTTTAGAACTACAAATTTAGGTTTGCAACATCGGAATATCAGCTGATATTGAGTTTGATTGCAGTCGTTTCAAATTCTTGTCACAATACTGAAGAATCGAAAGCTATCATTGATACTCACTATGGAAAGCAACACATTATAGAACGCACCTAACGAATGAACAGATTCCTTCAGGAAATGCTGAACAACTTCAACGCTTCTTAACGATTCGATCTGCGGACAAACATGGACAAAACCCAAACATATTTAAAATGCTTGTTTTGAGCCAACTCCAGTGTCTATAGAAAATGGGATTCTCGAAGCAGCTGAGAATAACCTGCCGTCGTATAAAAGTGCACAACTGACTTTTTTGACAAATTTTACTTTACGTTCACCTTGCAACGTTGCATTACAAGTTGCGGTACTAATATTTGTGCATAGATTTATATATCCAGGAAATAAGAAATACGGAAGTCGCTACCGAAAGAAATATATCATGGTTATTCTCTAGAAAGACAACAAAGAGACGAGCAAACATACGAAAATATATCCTATCCAATCACTCGCACCTTCACAATATCACTTAAATACATTAAGTATTACAAATTAGCAGGAGTAATATATTACAATAGTATTCCGAATTATAGAATTACAAAAAAAAAAAATAGACGTGAGCAAACGAATGGAATGATTAAAAGTATTCACATATCACACAAATATTTTTAGAACTACTATAGAAATATGTACATCTTGTAATACGAACTTGGCAGCATCTGGAAAGGAAAAAAATGTAAGATAATTAAATACATTAATAATAAACGCTTTATTCATACGAACATGAGAGCTTTTTGCGGCAATATTCTAGAGCTAACCTATACTGATGATTTGCGAACATTGGGAACATCTTAACGCGGTGGAAGTTAGCGCTCCTGGCTTGCCAGCCAAATCTCTGTTTTATATCTTTAAAGATCTTTACAAATCTAAAACTGCGATTTCCACATCTGAAATTTTATGGCTTTGAAGGGTAACATTATGCTCGCATGTGGCAAGACAGCTGTTCTAATCCTACTGCATCCGGTCGTTAGTCCGTAGTCCACCGCTCACCCTTAGAAGTGTGATAATAATATTATGATGATTCCGATTCCAGTCGGTGAATTCCATGGCAGCTTGATAGTATAGATAGAAACAGAGCTGCCATGGTATTCACCGCCTGGAAACGGGCCCATCATAATATTATTATTAAACTTCTAGGGGTTGAGCGGTGGACTCCGGACTAACGGCCGGCTGTGGTAGATTTAGGACAGCTGTCAGCTTACCTATCATTTACTCCCCCTTCGAAGTCATACGATTTTAGATGTGGTAATTGAAGTTTTAGATATTTTTTCTAGGAAGGAGTTGATTATTTTCCTGGAGAGACCAAGATCTTTAAAGAGATGTATCAGAGATTTCGCTGGTAGGCCTCAAGCGCCAACATTTGTACTCATGGTCTTTTGGGATATTCGATCCTCATGGAACAGTCGATTCTACAATATGGGCCATCTTTTGATATAGGGAGTAAAGAGTTAAATCTAAACGGAGGGTTATGCATCCGAGACTTTCACGGAATTGATACTGATTAGAGACCGAATCTACCTCCAGAATTCAATCTGAAGCTTTCTTGATTATGGAGAAAGGTTTTGTAGTGGATTTTTTGCCTATAAGGCCATCCCGCACAAACTGTGTTGGGTGTTTTGTAGGGTACTGTCAGACCCTTGTTGGCTCGAGCCACTGAGAGATTAATTACCTCGCAAAAAACAGCAAGGACTTTGTCATGGCGGTAAGTGTATCGTCTGATCTAAGGCCACCTCGCAGACAGCTAGAATATGTCTAGTTGTCCAAGGGGTGTTACTACAAAGGGGACATGAACTATCCTCTGTATAGCTCCAACGAGCGAGGTTACTGGGGCCTGGAAATGTATGCTGGTATCCACTTGAGTAAAATATCAGCATCTCTGGCGTTCAGTCATACATTAACTTCCAGTGCATTGGTGCAGGAATGCAAAAGTCTCAAAGTGTCTCCAAGAATTACTCGGAGCTATCAATACCTTTCTTTTGATTTGCTTCATGAGAATATATAGAAGATTTAGTTGTTATTTATTTTTATTTATTTATTTATTTTTGTTTATTCAATTATTACTAATCAACATAACAGTAAAACCAATGCATTGAAAAGTAAAATTAATAAAGATATTACCATAACTATACAAATAGAATGATACGTATAATACTAGCTATCATGTAAAAATAAATAATTAATAGCTTGCAATTTAAACAAGTGAGGGTTGGCGGTAAAAATATCGAAATCTGGTGCCATCGAGTGAATTTCATTTAAGCGCCGCAAAGCACGCGCCAACAAGTTCCACCTCGTAAGGTTAGTGCGCGAGAACGGCTCCGCGAAAAGATGGTGCGATCGAGTACGGAGATAATTATTTGGTATGAATAGATCCACCTTTGCTAGTAAGCTAGGGTTATCAGTTTTACCACGAATTAGATTGAAAACATAGGACATGGTCAGTATTTCTCTTCTGAGACAGAGAGAATTATAGCCAACCATGCCTGTGATAAATGCAGTCGGATACAAAAATGGATAATATCCGTACTGCTTGAAGTACAGAAATCTCAAAAAACACTTCTGTACCTTTTCCAGCATGAGGGTATAAGTATCTTCATGTGGATTCCAAATAGGTGCATTCGTTTCCATGCGACTTCTAACAATCGAGTTGTACAACGTGCGCATAACCCGAATATTATTGAAGTGTTTGGATTGCCGTACATTGTCTATACCTATTTTACTTTACCTATTTTACTTTTTACGAAAATTATCATTGCGTAACCAATATTAATAATTTTATGCAATTAGTTATCTACTTTGATAACTTTTAATCTGTACTGGGTTTTTCTAACAAAGACAGTTTCTCTTATAGTCATAAATAAAAAAATCGGAAAACGTGGACCATAATTGTATGGTTTTACGGTATAGATTATAATAAAATTCATCGTTTAAAATGAGAGCTGCAGCAATCTGCTGCGGAACAGCACTGAAAACAAACCAGCGATTCAGAATGTTAGAAGGTAGAAAGAACTGCTATTAAAAAATACAAATGGTCGTTGCTGCTTGCTAACACGGGCAAATGTCAATTTGCCAATAAACTATAAAATAAAAATGGCAGTTTGACATACCTTATCGATTACTGTTAAAGATGTCATTGGAATCAGCGACACCGCCGCCTTTATGACGCTTGTCGTACTTCTTCGAATACTCAGACTTCTTAGATGGTTTGGGCAACAGCGGCACGACGCTGAGGTTTTCCTCGTCGTCCGTACCGGTTACGGCTACGTCACGGTACGACCCTTCGGTAACGTCTTTCGCAACTTCATTGTTGTAGTTTGTCGTCGATTCCGAATCCGACTCTGTGTCGCTGGTAATCCACTCGGGCTCGTCGTCGCTTAAAGAGTTATCGTAAGTGTCATTGTGAGTTTCTTCTAAGTCACTGCCTTCGATATTTGCTATTTCCGTCACTAATTCAGTGGATGAGGCAACCAAGTCTTCTTCTTCGTTGATTGCTGCAACTGTTGTTTTGTTTGTAGGGTCATGGATGGCCTGTGGATAATAAAAACAATATTTAATTTTATGATGCTGATGTTATCATGCGAGAAGACCGTAGTCTGTCTATAAGAATTTTCAGAAATTTGATTCAACACTTGTCAAATAAGTATACAATTGAACTTTATTCAAATTGTGACACTTGCTTGGCATCTAATAGATGAAATACCGAAAGCCCCCATAATTCCATGTTCGCTGGCCACCATCTTAGAAAATAGCAGTGCAATTTAGGTTTTTCGACAATCATTCCTGATCCGTGAGAGCTTTAATCTACATAATAAATTTAAAATAATAAAAACGGAGGTGTTATGGAATTCACCAATTAGATTCAGGTCCATCATAATACGATTATTACACTTCTATGCAGTGGAATCCGGACTAACGACCGGCTGAGGTACGTTTAGAACAGCTGTCTTGCCACATGGGAGCGTCTACCTTTCCACCCATTCACTCTCCCTTCGAGTCATAGAATTGAAGATGCAGAAATTGCGGTGTTAGATATTTCCAGGAAGGAGTTGATTATTTCCTCGGAGAAACCAATATACTTGGGTACAAATGAAATAAATACCATGATCTCGCAAATGCCGTCACCCGGAACAACTTCACTTTCCGCCTTCACGCGGTGGAAGTTAAAGCTTGTGTACTGTGAACCAAATCTCTGTTTCACCTCTTTAAAGATCTTGGTCTCCAATAAAATACTCAACTCCTTCCTAGAAAAATATCTAAAACCACCATTTCCGCATCTCTAATTCTATACTTCGAAGAGGGAGGGAATGGGTGCTAAGGTACTCGCATGTGGTGCTAAGGAACTAAGAGTGGTAAGAACGCTCACATACCTGACATGTCTCAGCAAGACACCTGTTCTAAACCTACCACAGCCGGTCATTAGTCCGGAGTTCACTGCTCACCTCTCAGAAGTGTAATAATAGTATTATGATGGGCTCTTCAGTCGGTGAATTCCATTTCAGCTCCGTTTGTATTTTATTTATTCGATTATGGCCAGATGGTTCAAATAGCGGAAATGATGGTTAACAATGGGAGGAAGGAAATGTATAAATTCCACTTACCGATTCGGTAGGGGAGAAATGCTCCAGGGGCTCAACCATTAGCGGTTCAAGTCGATTTGCCTTTTCGTCTTTAGTCGTCGTCGTTATCTCATGCTCCGGAATGAATTCG
Source organism: Micropterix aruncella (assembly GCA_944548615.1). Lineage (NCBI taxonomy): Eukaryota > Metazoa > Arthropoda > Insecta > Lepidoptera > Micropterigidae > Micropterix > Micropterix aruncella. The sequence goes on from OX155968.1 coordinate 22,370,203, forward strand.
GGCTGCGGTTGAATATCCCCGTGTCCTTCCGGCAGGAACGGGTTCATCTCGGTGCTAGTGACCATATGCTGATGGTACTCCAACGAGGTGTCTTCGTTCGCCTCGGTCGTTACTTCGTAGACGTGGAACGAAGATCGCCCGCCGTCCGTCGACGGTTCGATTATGTCGTTCGTAATGTGTGACGGCTGCGTGTCGTCTTCGCTGTGCGTGCTGCTGAATAAGAGGTAGTTGGATTTGCCGTCTGTGCTCGGATCGCCTTCGGTTGTAGTGCTCGGCTGGCTGCTAATGCTGCTGTTAGTCTCGCTGGCCGGAGATGAAGTTATGGCCTCTTCATCGTCTATATTTTTGAAGGTGTAAACTTCTTCGGGTTCGATGGTCTCCTCCCAAACTGGGGCTGGGTCTGTTTGAGGTTTGTTTGAAATCACAGTTGCATTATCCTAGAAAAAAGGTTTGACATTACATTTAAAACTGACCACTCCCATTTGTGATGATACTAAGTATAATAACATACCTGAGGTGTAGAGGACATGTTGGTTTGCTCATAAATATACTGCGCTATAGATTTCGCTGTCGTAGAACTGTCATTTTCACTGCTTATTGTGCTTCCAGTATAGAAGCCAAACAGTTCATTCACACTTTGATGGAACGGATGTTCCGTAGTGGTTCCTTCAGACTTGGCAACTGGAACAGTTGATTCGGGAACTGTGCTAGATTCCGAGCTCGTAAGTTCTGAGCTTGTTTCAGAACTGGATTTAATCATCGTACCTTCAAAATCTTTATTTTCCTTGTTTGTTGTTTCTGACAATTCTTTAGTAGCAGTTGGAGTCGTGGAAACATCATTTCCTTTTGAAACTTCCGCCATACTTTTTGAAACTGCCTCTTCCGCCACACTATGGAACTCAGATTCGGTACTAGCCTCTACAGTACTACTATCATCGGTATCTTCTGCACTTTCTGTGGTAGTAGTAACCGGTATATCCGAACTCAGCTCGAAAGTTGGTATTTCTTTATTCGGTTTTGCAGTAATTGATTCAGGTACAGGACTTGCAGTAGATGCAGTCATTGACTGTTCAGTGGTGGGTTTAGGTTCCGGTTCAGGTGTCGGCTCAGGTTCTGGGGTTGTTTTGGGTTCGGGTTTATTAGTTGTCATCTCAACCTTTGAACTGGGTTCTGGTTCAGAGCTGGTCTGCGGTTCTGAAGTTGAGTCAGGCTCGGCTTTTGGCTCAGGCTCTGATTTTGGTTCTGGTTCAGGCGTTGACAATTCCGCATCCGGTAAAACAGTCGCAGAATGAGATACAGAATTCGCCGGTTCTGGTTCTGAAATAGCTTTCGGCTCGTGTGATACTGTAGTCGGTTCTGGAGAGCTCGGTTTCGGTTCAGGTTCTGGTTCGGGGGTTGGTTCAGGTACTGAGCTAAGTGTAGATTCGTGTTTCAATTCTGCTTTAGCTTCGATTGTTTTCTGCTCGGGTTCTGGTTGCGTAGTTGGCTCTGGTTCTGAGCTCGGATTGGGTTCAGGTTCAGGTTGCGATGTAGGCTCTGGTTCAGAAACTGGTTTTGGCTCTGCAGTCGGTTCGGGTTCTGACTTTGGTTCGGGTTTCGTTGTAGGCTCTGGTTCCGAAACAGGTTTTGGCTCTACAGATGGCTCAGGTTCCGAAACGGGTTTTGACTCTGCAGTTGGCTCGGGCTCCGAGATGGGTTTAGGCTCTGCAGTTGGCTCGGGTTCGGATTTTGGTTCGGGCTCCGGTTCTGAAATGGGTTTAGGTTCTGCAGTTGGTTCGGGTTCTGATTTTGGTTCAGATTCCGTTGTAGGCTCTGGTTCTGAAATGGGTTTCGGCTCTGCAGTTGACTCCGGTTCTGATTTTGGTTCAGGCTCCGGCTCTGACGTGGGTTTCGGCTCTGCAGTTGACTCAGGTTCAGATTTTGGTTCGGGCTCCGGTTCTGAAATGGGTTTTGGTTCTGCAGTTGGTTCAGGTTCTGATTTTGTTTCTGGTTCCGTTGTAGGCTCTGGTTCAGAAACAGGTTTTGCGGGTGGTTCGGGTTCTGTTGTAAGCTCTAGCACTGATACTGGTTCAGGTTCTGATTTTGGTTCGGGCTCGGATGTAGGCTCTGGCTCTGAAACGGCTTTCGGTTCTGCGGTTGGTTCTGGTTCTGATTTTGGCACTGGCTCGGCGGTAGGTTCTGGCTCGGCGGACGGGCTTGGCTCTGGCGCCTCTTCAGGTTCGGGGGTATCCGGAAGATCAATGTATTGTGGATCAATGCATTTTTTTGGGTCGGTGAAATCTGGAACCATGTTACCTCGACACACGCACACAAACTTCAGCTGCTCTCGATTGAATTCGCACCCATGCTGGCACCCGTCATTTTTGAACTGGCAAGCATCAATGACTTTTGAAGACTTGATGCTGTCCATGTTGACATGGTAGAATGATATGAGGTGATTGTGCTTTGTGAGGTATGAATTTAGTTTGCTGTTCATCGTGTCTACCGTCAGAGGATCGTTAGCCTTTCGAATCGGGTTAGGTTTTGGTTTCCATGCAACTCGGTATTTCACTATAACGGATCCGTTCCTGTAATTTTACGAGGATGATTAATTAACTAATTAAATGCAAAATACAAAAAAAGGTTTTAAAAAAGAAATGCTTTCTGTAAACCCTTACTAAAAGAGAATTAGTCGGTAATCTTCACAAATAAGAGGAAATCGGAAGGCCACGCCACCACACCAACATTAAATAAATGAATGAAACAAAAAACACTATTGGTGACTACTATCATTGATTATATATCTTTGCCTTACAATTATAACTTGATAACTCAAAAATTGGCATTTTTGAGATAGGTATGCCAGAAGATGTAAAAATATCAACTTTACATTCCCTTAAAACCAGATAAATGAAATTCCCCCGCCCTTAATAGTTAATGGTGGTTGATAAGTTGAAAATCAGCTCCAGATATAATACTAAATTCGATATGTAGACTTATCTAGATAGGCATTTAAAAATTGTATAATTGCCTACCACCAAACATTAAAGACATTAAAATTTCATACAAATTAAAAAATAGTTTGAGTGCCTACCTCCTTAATTGTACAAATGCAGATATTGAACACCTTATTAAATAATGAAATCTTTATAATAAAAACATAATATATATTTTTTTCTTTATTAATCTATAATATTATATATATTTTTAAAATTCAAAGCCATCCTAACTACGCCTCGCCTGTACTAAGGTAGGCTTAATATAAAAGGTGATTGATGAAAATAATTGATGATTGATATAAACAAATGTAGTAATATAAATTGATGATTTCTAAATGTAATTTTATTTCAATTTTTGTGAATTTATTTTGTGTATTATTAATACATATTAATACTTATTAATACATATATAAATATGTATATATTTTTTCATGTTTTAAAATAAAATAATATTGACAATTTTCATGACATTTTCTTACGAATTTTTATTAGGTAATTAAGATATTTCTGTTATATTAGGTATGATTTTGTTTATTTATATAAATATAATATTATAGATTTCTTAGGATAATTAAAATAAATTGTCTACCTTGGAACAGGCGGCAGCCTAGTTAGGTTAAGACTTTTGTGTATTGAATGTACTCATAATTTAAACTCAATAAATAATTTGAAATTAATTTGAAATCTAGCTAAAAGTTCGCAGCACTGTCTGCTCTTGGTGCTCTATCGCCAAAAGCAGTTTGAAGCCAAGTGAGGCTCTGCCGAGCTCTCTAATTGCACTTATTACATTACATTACATTTTCGTCGTGTCAAATTGACGGCTAAAGACCGCTCTTGGACGTGTCAAAATAATTGTGCTAGGTAGTAGGTAAGTCTCTTAAAAACGTAGAATATCATACAGCGAGTTTTCACAAGTTAAATCCACTGTAATGTACACATACAAATTTTCAAATGATTCCAAAATGAAAAACAAGTACCTAAATATATTAAAAGAATAAAAAACACGACCGCCGTAACAAAAAAATAACTACTGTATTTATAATTATTTTTATTACGGTTTTTTAATGAAATATTTGTGGTTTTTGTATTTACCCTTATATACATAGATAGGTACATATATATTTTTGGAATGTACTCAATCAGACCCTTCAATTGACACTAAACACGACATATTTATTTGTAAATTTATTGATATTTGGAAATTTGGACATTTAGAAAACTATTTACTTGATATTTGGACAGTTGGGGTACTCTATAACACTCAGGATGACATAAAGATTCTAAAAATACCACACACTTATAAATCGGTTTGAGTGTTTAGAAGTTATGGTGGGATAAAGAAACGTAAAACATACATAGATGAACCCTGATAGATGAATACTCCTTTTTTGTTGGGAAAATCAAATAATAAAATGACAGATGAAACAAATTTTATTCTACAGCCAAAGAGTTCCACTTTCAAACGATGTATAAAAATGAATGCTTGTCTGTGTATCCGCTATGGACTACTAAACCGCTGGACCGATTTTGATGAAATTTTGAGGAAAACTTTAGTTTGGAGATGGTTCCTGTGAAGTTTGGTGCCAAAGGAAAAATTTTAGTGTCCTCAATAAAACCAAAATTCTTCTTTTTTTAAAAGCAGCGAATTTGAATTTCGAATGCGACCGCGAAGACAGGAGTGACTTCTTCTTTTTTTTATAGTCGAATGAATTTTAGAGCGGCGAATTTGAATTTCGAATGCGACCGATTTGGCGTAGCAACGCGCGCAAGGTACAGCTAGTTATTATAAAAAGGTTTAAAAAAGAAATAATCTCGTGAATTTTGTAGTACCAGTCGTTTCGGCAATGCTGCAACCGTTGTTATCCAGGGTAGTCTACCCTGGACAACGGTGGTTGCAACATCGCTGAGACTTTTTATAACCTTTTTATAGCGTCAAACAACCGCGATAGTCTTTGGTTGTATTTGTTTTAAATTGTATATGTTAGTGGCCAGTTGTTACCTATGTATGATGTAGTTATTATAAACTGTTTTTTTGTTAGAATAAGGATTTTCTTTGTAATTTGTAACTTGAATTACGGAAATAAATAAATAAATAAATAAATAAATAAAGTTATATCTGAGGTTACATTATTAATTATTTAATTCTTTACCTGAATTCAATGACCTTCACTTCAAGATCATTGCCACCATACTGAAGAGTCTGCTTGTCAAAGAGAATGTTCATTATATTCTTTTCTAAACTAGCTGACATTCTTTTAAAAGTGTCTGAATTCGGATCGTTCAGTTCTTCTACGAAATCCAAGTTGTTGATGGAAAATTCGCCTTCCACTGCTTTTGGAACTGTTGAGATAAAAATTAAGTATGAATAAATTAATTCGACTAGAGATTATTCAGTCAGACTTATGTTATTAAATTAATAATAATAATAATAAACTCTTTATTTTAAATAAAAAAGGCGAGCTTATTGCCTTGCAGCAATGTCTATCAGCTAACCTATAGCTTAAGTTTATAATATTTTTAGAACATTGGCTACGCAAAAGAACAATAAAATATACAAATGATAAAAAGAAACAAACAGAAACTAGAAGGACAGATAATAAAAAAAATTAAAACAAATAACTAAAATTAAATAAGGACACAGAGGAAAAGAAGGAGAGGCAGGAAGGAAAGGGAAGCGAAAATGAGGGGGGGGGGGGGTGGATTGGTTAATTTATGGATTTTAGGGTTATATGCTCCTTGAGCCTGGCCTTGAACGAGGAGATGCTGGGGGCTGATTTAGACAAAGTTTATGTCCTCTAAAGGATTTTTGGAAATTCGAATTATTTTCGGAGTTACAGCGACTTTTGTGACGTGGCAAATAAACCGATCATGCCGGAACGAATCGATCAACAGACCCTCGTACTATAATGTAATCCCTGACTTCATGATTATGAAGCTAGAACAGCTCGCTTAGCTGTAAGAACTTTAGAAAATGTTATAAATAGGATAGAAAACGAATTTACCGCGTGAAATTTGTAGGACCCATCAGTCTACCCTAGACAACGGCGGCTGCAACGTCACCGAAACGTCGGGTCCTACAAATTTCACGCGGTAAATTCGTTTTCTATCCTATTTATAATGTCAAACAACCGCGATAGTCTTCGATTTCAGAAAATGTTAATTTTGAAGTAGAACCAAATATGAGAATTTGTTCAATGGATAGGAACAAGCGGAAGAAGAAGAGTGTTTTCGTTCAGAATTTATACATCCTGAGTACTTGGTCTATTTCCTTCAAAGTTAAAGCATTCTAGATAAGGCGGGATATGAACCCACGGAAGAAGAAGAATATCGTAAGATGAATATTTTCGATCGGTAGAACCTCCTGGTCGGTTGGTGGTCCGGGAAAGTAAAAATGTATGAAAATATGGTAGAGATGAAACTTACCGTACGCCATAGAGTCAGCGGTGACCACGTCCGGAGTGGGTACGGTGACATCGGACTGTTGCGTCTCATGTTGGTGCATAGTGTGATCGTGGCCTTGCGGGGCGTGACCGATGTGGTCCTGAGTGTAAACAGGTGCTCCGGAGGAGCCGAGAGATCTCGCAGCGCTCGCTGCGAACGTATCATTTCGGAGAGGTTTTGCAGTCGAAGAGAATATTACACCAGCTGAAAATAATAAAACTCAGATATAGAGTAGCTTCAAAGCCGATGAAAGACCGGGCTTTCCGAAGATTGAAGAGGAGAGCGCCCCAAGCCTTGCCAGCATAATAATGTGCATTAAACATATACCATTCAAGTCTAGTCGATTGAATCAAAGGAACGGCAGAGATAAAATGTTCAAGAGCAGCCACAATTGCTAAAAGTCACACCTAGAAGACAGGTGGCAATAATAGAGAAAAAGATATCAAAAAAAGAGTGGGGTAAAAGTATGCGACATCCTAAAATAGGTAGTAGATGTATTTTAAAGATCTTAAGACAGTCAAACTTTAGCGACTGGCCACTTACATAACAATATCTATACTATTATTATAAAGAGGTAATGTGTGTAAGTTTGTAAGTTTGTTTATGGTATGGTATTGTAGGTAATCTCCAAAACTTTTTATCCGATTTCAAAAATTCTTTCATTAATGGAAAGCTAAATTTTTGAGTACTGCTATAGGCTATATTTTATTGTGATAAATATTAGTTTTTAATAGAAAATCTCGTTATTTGTAAATCGAGTCGGAGAAAATGTGCTGGTGATGTGCTTTAGCGGCGTGCGCTGGCGAAACGGTTTGGTATTTTTGAAAACTATGTAAATCAAAATCGTCGGCCTCAAAGAGATCTAGATCGGAACTATGAGTCTACACGTTGCGTTTCGTAGTATATAATCCCAATTACCAAATCGTAGTAGGATTGTTGACCAACCTAATACCCTAATCAGTGGTAGAACTTACTTCCAGCCAGGATAGCAATGATGACTGCCACTACTATTGCGAGGAAGGCAGCTGCCCAGCAGGCTCTTCGTCGACTGGCGCCAGCGCCAGAGCTTGTTGATCTCTTCTCAGCAGTCACGTACAGCTTCTCGCCTCTGAAACAATACAAACATCAACATTTACAACTTTAATTATTCAATCGGCAACGGTATTTAAACGGTATCCATTATCAATTTATTGCGTTTATTATAAGGCTCGGCGCAAACGAGCCACCGGCCACAGCCACCGGTGTTCGGTGGCCGCGACAAGTGGTCAGTGGCTCCCTCAATTTATAACCCTCTCTCTGCCGTGCCGTCTCACGATGAACTTCGTGACGTGATATGACAAGAGATAGAACGTGAGAATTTGAGACGTGAGAGGGAAGTGAGAGTGAGAGGAGGCAAAGCGGCGCGGCGCGGCAGTGGTGAGTGTCCGCGTTTAGTGTGGCCTGTGTCAGCCACAAATTGCCTGTGCGGCGAGGTGGCAATTTATTTTGGCATACCCCAAAATACGAAAGAGGGGGGGGGGGGGCGGCGGGAAGGTCACTGAGTCAGCCGAGTCAGATTCAAATGTATAGAAGAGGATATTTTTGAACAGGTGTTTTGGGAGGGCGGTAATATCACCCCTAGGCACTGTAGGCCAACAATTTGGGGGAATTTAATCGGTAAATATCTATTTTTATTTCAAAATAAATTTGTCAAGGGAAGGGGGGGGGGGGGAGGGGAGTGTCATGTCGACATTTAACCGGTTTCTATACTTGGTTTTCAAATTCACAAGAGTTAAAAATCCTTGTTAGTAAATTTCAGATCTCTTTTCATGTAGTTGCGTTTTTATTAAGTCGATGCCAAAGAAATAATGTATGCGTATATGTTGACAAATGTATAGGATTTTCGCATAAAAAGGGGTCTACATTTTTTTCCTGGATATACATAGCTTTTTTAAAATATATGGTATTCAATGTACAGAGTTTATGCTAAGATAAAATAAAACATAAAAAACGATACAATAATAAGGAAAAACAGACGGTTTATATGTAGTCCCAAAAGTTATGTTTATGTACTCATGTACTACTCGTGTGCTCTCGCTCATGTACCTACTCTTTTAAGGTCTATTCTGCTCGTTTATGGGATCAGCTCCCACACTCTATCAGGCATGTACCTTCGTTGCTCACTTTCAAAAAGTTGTTGAAGAATCATTTGCTTTCACACAACCACTAACCAAAATACTTATAAAGAAGTACCTGCTTAAAAGGGGTCCAATGTATGCTGAGTCTCAATTGCTCTCGGTAATAATTTAAGTTGTTTTATTAAATTATACATATATTACTAACTAATATCAAATCTCGTGTATTATTTGCTGTGTATATATGTGTAGGTATGTATATATATATATATATATATATATATATATATATATATATATATATATATATATATATATATATATATATATATATATATATATATATATATATATATATATATATATATATATATATATATATATATATATATATATATATATATATATATATATATATATATATATATATATATATATATATATATATATATATATATATATATATATATATATATATATATATATATATATATATATATATATTTATGTATGTGTGTATGTATGTGTATATTTATATGTATATATTCTTATGTATTATGCAATGCAACTTAAATATCAAAAGAGTCAGCTCGTCGATACAATTAAACAAAAATCATCATACGGGTCTCTGGCCTAGTTAGGAATGCGGATAAACATTTTCACCATAGGATGTGCTCAATCTCTCCCAACTCAACCATATTATGTAAATGGTGTTTATATGACATATTATATAAAGTTATTGTAAATTAATAAATAAATAAAATAAAAAATATCCCGCCTTATCCTCTCCTTTATCCTTCCCTAAGCAAAACTAATAAAAAAAAATATATTGTAACGTTAACATTATATATTGGCATATATTGGCATATGTTTGTATTTTAATTTCACTTCATTATGTACCTATATGTGTACTGTATGATGAAAATTAAAAATCTGGTTATCAAATGGCCGACTGTAAGATATCGCTATAGTTAAGTCCGCCATTTGAGCATAAATTTGATTTTTACACGACATCCCAACAAAAAGGGGTGTAATGTGTTTAGGGTTCATCTATGTACGTTTTCCGTTTCTTTATGCCACCATATCTTCTAAACGCTTGGATCGATTTATAAGTGTAGGGTATTTAGAAGTTATGGTGGAATAAAGAAACGGAAAACGTACATAGATGAACCCTAAACACATTACACCCCTTTTTGTTAGGAAGTCGTGTAAAAAAACAATTTATGCTCAAATGGCAGACTTATAACTATAGCGATATCTTACAGTCGGCCATTTGACAACCTAATTTTTAATTTTCATCGTACAGTACACATTGCATTTTATTTATTATGTTATCTTTTAATATTTTATTATTATTAATAATATTTTTAGGCATTTTAGTGTAATTAGCTTTTTAGTAAAACTTGTAATATTAGAGTCCTGTCCACCCTAGAACGGGCTAGTCCCAGTTGGGTGAAAGAATCAAATAAGCAAAAGGTTAAAGTTTTGCCATTCAGTTCCTGTTATTTTTGTAAGCAAATCAATGTTTTATAGTAATTAATTCTTAAAATAAATAAATAAAATTGTTAGAATAGTTATGTCCTCCTGAGTGTTATAAGGTATCATAATTATCCTAATATCAAGAAAGTAGTTGTCTAAATATCCAAATGTCAATAAATCAACATGAATATATCGTGTTTAGTATCAAATGGAAGTTCTAATTGAGTACATCCCGGAAATATACATTTATCAATATGGATAAATATATTAACCACAAATATTTCATTAAAAAACCGTAAAAGAATAATTGTAAATATAATAGTTTAGTTTCTGTAATGGCAGTCGTGTTTTACAAGCTTTTTTACAAGCTTTTATTTACCTTGCAATTTTTACTTTATTTTATTTTTATTTTATTATTATTAAGGAAACTTACAGCTTTTACAGGAGAAATATCAGAATTTTATTTATAGACTACAATGCCAGTTATAAGTTTCCACTTAAAGATGTTTGCATTGTTTGTCAATATGTTTGTTTAGGTCAAAGCAGAACTAAAACTACTTTCTTTTATCCTATGAAGTTGAAATTTTACACGTTGATTCAGTTCCGAAGACAATGCATTTTTATGGTGAGCATGACCTGATTCTGCGCCCAGGATTGGCCCCCGACGAAGGGGCTCCTCAACGGTCAATAGCACAGTAACGACATTTTGTATACGCATTCAATTATGATAGCCCGTTTTAAGTTTCAGCATGACATGGCTGCTGCACCCAGGGTTCGCTCGGGACAGAGCATTTTAATGAAAGCTTGTTTTTTAAAATGTGTTTTTACCATTATGTAATTTTATTGTTAGCACAATAAAGTTATTCTATTCTTTATATGTTTATTTTTTATTTGTTGTGTGGGGCTTTTCTAAGGTCTTTATGAGCCTTGTAACACTGCGACCATTGCTGATCTATTGTGTTCGCCACCTACTATAGTTCTGCGCCAACAGCAACAGGCTTTTGGCGCCAGATTGTTTTACCTCCTCAGGTTGGAGGTAATGACCACCCAAGTGGAGGTATCTTTTACGCATCAGCGGGCCACACTCGCACATGAGGTGCAGAGGAGTTTCCTCTGCCCCTTGGCAGAACCTGCACATTTTTGTGTCTCGGAGCTTGAGGTTGTACATGTGTTTGTTTAGGCCACAATGCCCCGTGAGCGCCCTCACCAGTATGCGTAGATTGTTCCTATTTAGCGATAAGGCCTCACCTAAGACGGCACCGTCTTAGGATCGTAGGCCATTAATTCAACCCTGGTGTGTTGTTCCAGTGGTTGACGGATTGTTCTAAACATATTTGTTTAAGAATGAGGTTTGCAAGGCTTTTTCGCACGCTACAGCAAGGTTCAGGGCCGCATAACGTTCCCTTTGCTCCCGTCTTAGCAAGTTTGTCGGCTTTTTCATTTCCCTCGATTCCTGCATGGCCGGGAACCTATCTTAGAATAACCCTGTTCTTTTCGCCCAGGGAAGAAACACATTTCTTATATGTTTATACAGTCTTATGAGAAATGGAGTATTTGTTGTCTTTCGTTATCTTTTTTTTTATGTTTTCCGTGGTAAAAGGGTTAAAATTTCGCCGGTTACGTACGGTCGTCGTTGGCTTAAAAATGATTTGTTTCTGCCGGGCGTTGTGCGGCACGGCCGTGCGGCGTCGGGCGCGAGCGCGTGCCTATTGTTGTTAGTCATTTATCGAATATTTTATAAGCAATAAAATAGCGGCTTTTGTTAAACCGGTCAGACTGGGAAGTCAATGACCCATTTGACCTCGGCGCCGACTCCACCAACACAGATTCCCTAGACGCCTCCGAAGCCTAGCTTAGCTTATAGCTAGCTTTTAGCCAGCACCGGGACAGATAGCGAGAGACAATAAAGAACAAGAGTTTTGTAAAATCTGATACTTTTATTTTGACCATAGAATGTCAGGGTAGGTAGGACAGCAATCATCAAGACAGATTCCGTGACACCTGGCGCTGGCGTACCAGAAAAGGTGTAATTTTAACAAGGTAGAGAGGACGAGTAAAGTATTGAACATAACAACAAAATAAGCCTGTTTTTTTTTATATTTTATTTCTTTATATTAAATACATTGATGCAATGCATCTTTCATTATCTTAATGACATTTGATTGAAACCTCAAATATTTATATAAAATTTAACGCCCTCTATACTCATTTGTATGTACTCTTTCGAACTATCTTTTTACATTAGTACCATTTCTGGTCGCTTGATGTAATTTAGTGTTTATTAGTGTAAACAAAATTGATGAGAGCGATTTGACCCCCTTCCCATGAATTGAGCGATTTTGGCCCCCTTCCCATGTATTGAGCGATTGTTGCCCATAATCAACCATTATCCTGAAGGTCTAAGCTATTCAAAAATATATATTTCATTGAGGTACCCGATTTTCCGTTAGCTTCTGGAATCATGTATAGTACTTTACTTGTAATTAGTTACACCCAAAGTGTTTTGGAAAAGCTGAAAAATCATCAGTAGACAGTGCTCAATTAATAAAGAACTCGAAACAAATTGTCAGACTGCTTGATAATAGAACGCGTGGCATCAGCATTACTCCATGCATGTCAGAACAATAAAGTCCCTGCAAATACGCCGATACGTATTTATCGGTAACTATTACGCATATGTCTAATGTGCCGCGCAGTATAATGAACTTCATTTTTGTGACATATGTGGAGTAATGCTGACGCCACGCATTCTATTGTTAAGCAGTCTGACCATTTTTTTCGCGTTTTATATTGCATCCACTGTCTACTGAAATTTTCAGCTTTTCCAAAACATTTTGGGGGAACTTAAGCTACACCTTTCCTAGTATGCCAGCGCCAGGTGTCCGGGGTATGGCTTAATGACTACCCAGCATTCTATGGCCAAAATACTGTCTGATCTGAAAGTATCAGATTTTACAAAACTCTTAGTCGCTGTCTCTTGGACTAAGAGGGTTAATAAAATCGCTGATAGAAGGAGATTGCTAGCACCATTGATTATACTTTATATGGTTTTAGATTGCTCAGCTACATAGTACGATTTGGCAACCCTTCTGAAACGGCTAAATACAGGTGGCAAACTAATAGTAATTTATTTGGACATCTACATGCATTATAACATTGATAATGAATGTCGCTAAAACCAAGTACTTACTGATCTCTAAGAAGCTGCAACAACATTATCTCGAAGCTCTATGTAGGGGCAGAATTGGTGGAAAAGTAAGTTCAAGTATTTGGGAAGTTGGATGAATGAGAACGGGGACCATTCTCTAGAAATAAACGTCCGCATTGGAATGACTCGCTCAACTTTTTTCAAAATGAGCAAAGTTTTCTGTAATAGAAATCTGAGTCTCGACCTAAGGCTACGTATAACCCGCTGCTACGAACACTCGCGATCCAATCGTAAGCACAACAGTGCACTGCAACAAAAGTGAGAAAACTTACATACATTAAAGTTACAAATAAATGCCGTATCCAAAGATCTGGAAAGAATTTTAACTGTCTGTTTCGCATTGGCGAATAATTTACTAGCATATGGAATCACAGGTCGGGATGGAGCTTCGCTGCAAGCACTTGATCCTCTTAATAAGACAAATTTACACGAGTAGCGGAGAACAAGTTTTGCATAGAGACTTTCTAACATTGCTCTTCGACTGTTCAACAAAAGGAATAATGTTTTTTTCTGCAGGACTAGGAATACTTAGTCAAAGAGTAATGAAAAACCTAAAAAAGTCACTTTTGACTATGGGTCGTCAAGCAGCAGAGACTGACAGATATACCTACTAAAATAACGCACGAATTTTCAAATCTATAATATCTATCAATAAAGCGGAGAGGAAATCGGGAGAGGAAGGAGAGAGAAAGGGAAGAACCGGTTACTTCTTAGAAAAGTAGTACTTTTTGAGGTGAGTCTTGAATAATTCTAAAGTAGTCGAGTTTCGTATATTTGCTGGGAGATCGTTTCAGAGTCTTGTACCATGGACACAGAAAGATGAGGGGTAGAAATCAGTAGTATGACAGGAAATTTTTAGTAAATTGTAATGATTCAATGAGCTCGAGGAGATAGAACGATATCGATTGGGAGAGTACACGATATAGGTTCTACGCGCTGCTGCCCGTTCTCCGTTCGGCCGCGATTACGGCGAAGACACGACTGCTGATGCTGAAAGTGTACGTGAGGACGAAACACGTACGCGGCACGGGCCTGGTACCACCTCATCTCGGCATCGAAGCGGACAAACATCCAGCGCTGAACGTGGGGCTAAGAAAAGTGTCGGGAGCCCCTTGGTACGTCCGAAACGCGACTCTGGAACGCGATTTTAGCGAAACAGGGTCCGTGGAGGAACACGTAAAGCGCCTCGCGCGCGCTATGTACCGTAGGGTACGTAGGGCACACCTCGCCTCACGAGCACATCCACCAGCTCCCTCCGCTGCACACCAGGCCACTGGATGTCCGGAAGATGTACCCGAGCAGTCTGCTTGATTAGCGGACCACTATCGCAGCACAGCAGTCTTGCCACAGAAGATGCCATGTACCCACTCCCGTCTCAATCCTTCATGATAAGGGGCCTAAGCACATAACAATGAGTCTTGCCGTAGGGCGCAAAGGCCTGCGACGTCATATCCCGAAAGCCGGGCCAATGGGCCCGGCTCACGCGAAATCCCACGAAAAGGCAAAATGCCTAGTGGAAGATGTCACGGGCATCTAGCAAGGCCCGTCGACAAATATTTGATTTGATTTGATTTGACGATATAGGAGAACAAGTAGAATAATTTCATTTCAGAAAAGGACCTATGTGAAGGTTTCTTCTATTGAATGTATATTTTAGTTTCAATAATATCGGCACGATTTCAGAGAAAAACATTATCAAAATTGGCTATAAAATCGCTATGAACCGTTTTGCAATCCGTTTCGCATTGAACATCGCGGCTTCGCTGGGTCAATGCTAAATTATCCTAATGATCGTTTGTGGTCTGTAACGGAAAAAGAACGATTTTGTAACAATTCGTCCGCAGAGGGACATACTAAACCGTGTCCATTCTCAGGCAATTGGCCAGACGTCGTTTAGTCAACGCGACGAATCGATTCACTAAAACACTGTTTAGAATATCTTATATCGAAGTAAAAGGAGAAAAGGAAGTTTCTGTAATTTTCTATCGAGTTGGGAATCATGACGATGTACTCGTGCTACATCCACCAAAATATTGTGTTCGCTCGTAAACATATACCGGAGGTGCCGGTAAATCATGATTTCCATAAACACAATACCAGAAATACACACCCTACACCTTAATCGCCATCGGATTAGCAAGGTGTTAAATTTTTTTTTCACCAAAGCCTATGTTTTTATAAGGTCCCCTCGTATATCAGAAGTCTTGGAGAGAAACAATTCAAAAAATTAATAGTCCATAGTTTAGTCAAAAATATTATTATAGCGATTTATATCGATTATAGTATTATAGCGATTTTCATCAATTATAGTATTATAGCGATTTCCATCAACATAAATTATAGCGATTTCTATCAACACAATACCAGTTATTCTTAATCGGCAACGGCTTAGCAAGGTGCGCAACAGTTTCCTTCACCAAAGCCTTTTGTTCTTAGAGTATACTAAGCCTGTGTTATTATAATAAGATCCCAACGCATATCAAAGGTCTTGGAGAGAACCAATTCAAAAAGTTCTTATTTAATGGCTTAGTCAAAAATCCAGTAAATGACGAGATTTGGATAATGCTTAATCCATATTCCAAGAGTATAATGCTGTTAAATAAAGGTTGATATTTGACATTTTCCAAAGAGCGTAATTTTTATTTTTATCGACGAAGACCATATTGCTGGATTGCACATTATTTTAAATTTTGACATTTTTAGTATACGATTATTTATTTTAATTATCACATTATTAGGTACTATGATATTATTATTACCTACTATGGTAATTATAGTTGTAAGAATTATTCTATTTATTTAATCAGCGGTGTTCATTATTACATTATTTTATAATTATTGATAATTCTCGTACCGATTGTAAATTACTTCAATTCTTTATAGTCACAATTATCACGATAGGTTATTTTATATGACAAATTACATTACTGAGGATTCTAGACGCAATGTCGCATCTAAATGTAAGAAGGCCTAAGTCACAACTATCACGATAGGTCATTTTCTATGATAAATTACATTATTGAGGATTCTAGACGCAATGTCGCATCTAAATGTAAGAAGGCCTAAGTCACAACTATCACGATAGGTCATTTTCTATGATAAATTACATTACTGAGGATTCTAGACGCAATGTCGCATCTAAATGTAAGAAGGCCTAAGTCACAACTATCACAATAGGTCATTTTCTATGATAAATTACATTACTGAGGATTCTAGACGCAATGTCGCATCTAAATGTAAGAAGGCCTAAGTCACAACTATCACGATAGGTCATTTTCTATGATAAATTACATTACTGAGGATTCTAGACGAAATGTCGCATCTAAATGTAAGAAGGCCTAAGTCACAACTATCACGATATGTCATTTTCTATGATAAATTACATTATTGAGGATTCTAGACGCAATGTCGCATCTAAATGTAAGAAGGCCTAAGTCACAACTATCACGATAGGTTATTTTCTACGATAAATTACATTACTGAGGATTATAGACGCAATGTCGCATCCAAATGTAAGAAGGCCTACCTACTGGAGTAGAATAAAATTGTTTTGTGTTGTATTTGTCAATAACTTTTAAGTTGTCTCTCATTCTTCGTCTGTCTTATCTCTAATACCCCAATAATTGTGTGTTCGATTTCAAGGAGGGTATTTCTATTCATAGCTTGGTTATTACCATATATGTATAAACAAGCGATTTCATTAACCCGTTGAGTATGAGTCAACCAAATCTGGTCGCGAAACAATTATCCGTTGAGTACGAGTCGACCAAATCTGGTCGCGCGTTTTTTTCACTTTGACGTTCTCATATTTATTCATAATTATCTAATTGTTTTACAAAATGATATTTCAATATTCTATATTCGAAATTTCAATGCAATCATTGTGCAGTTGTTCTTTTTATGATTGGTGTAGTAGTTTCGTAGTTATAGTACTTTAAGGTCGATGTCGCCGAAAATCCTGCAAAAGAGACAGATGCATCCATGAAAATACCCATTTACTCCAAGGGTTATAATCGTTTACCACCTTTTCGAGATATCTCACGAAATGTCAAAAACAGCGAAGGACGGCGAAGATACTACTGAGTTAGATTAGGTCAAGAAAAATGAGAACTTCAAGACTTGAAGTTTTGATGAACAAAATACCATAATGTTTTAGACATTTACAAAAAAAAACAAATAGAAAACAAGTAAATATAATAAAAATAATAATAAATACGACTGCCGTTACAGAAAGTGAACTATTGTATTTATATATTTTTACGGTTTTTTTTATAAAATATTTGTGGTTTATGTATTTATCCAATAGATACATGTATATTTCCGCAATTTACTCAATCAGACCATTCATTTGACTCTAAACACGATATTTTTATGCTAATTTAATGACATTTGAACAGACAACTAGGTACTTACTTATTATTTCGACAGTTAAGGTACCCCATTTATGACAGTTAAGGTATGACACTTGGGATGACACAATGTCGAAAATCTGAAATAACTCTTGTATACATATATGTAGGTAATTTATATTGTCAGAGACGTGCGGGTGTGTAAATTATAATTATGTGTGTATACATGCGGATACATTCAGTTTTCGTTCTTCCTTCACTAATAAACCTTTGAATGAAGCATTTTTAAAAAATCATCTGTGTTAGTCCTGAAATATCAAAGCGTTTTTCTAAAATATTTATTAATCTCGAAACAAGGTGGCAATGACAATGGTGTTGTCCTAACGACGTAGATCCACTGTGTTCTATATATTGTGGTAACTGCGCTGATCTTCAAGTCTGAACAATGTCGCGCGATCGAAATTCAAAGTAGATTTTAAAGTCAAACAACCACGATAATCTTTGATTTTAATAGTTATAATCTGTAGTAATATGATAAAGAAGTAATGTTTGTAAGTTTTTATGTAGTGGGTAATCTCCGAAACTACTCAAAAATTCTTTCACTACTTAATGGATAGCTATAGGCTACATTTTATTGTGATAAATATTAGTTTTCAATACGAAATCATGATATTTGTAATTCAAGTCGGAGAAAATGAGCTGGTGAGTTGCTTTATCGGCTTGCGCTGACTAAACGGTTTGATATATGCGAAAACAATATATTACATAAACATCGGCCTCATAGAGATCTATAAAAAAATCGGTTGTGTCACCCCAAGACTTTCCTGACTAGTATCCGGGGAGGTGCGAAAAAACAGCGACATTTTTTACTCTAGTACCCCAAATTTGTATGGCAGGTACCCCAAACGTTGGTCGTAAGTACCCCAAAAACTAATAGGTTCTTCCGATGGTTAACAGAAGCTTCTATGCCAAATTTTAACTTAGACAGATTAAGCGTCTGGGCGCTATCGCGGAAACAATTTTTTCGCCGGGAACCCCAAATTTGTATGGGAGGTACCACAACCGTAGGGCGTAGGGACTCCAAAAACTAATGGGTTCCTCCGACGGTTAACAGAAGCTTATATACCAAATTTCAGCTCAATCCGATTAAGCGTCTGGGCGCTATCGTGGAAGAATACATACATACAGACATACAGACATACAGACATACAGACATACAGACATACAGACATACAGACAGACAGAGATCGGTCTGGAAATAGTCTCAATCGTCTCAGGGAGTCTCAAAATATATATTCCCATCTTCATCTCAAAATTTTTTTTTAGCGCGATCACAATACTTTCCTTTCCGATAGGTCGTCAGGAAAGTAAAAGCCACCGACAGCATATATCCAACTTTTATAATTAAGCTACAATAACTGCTTTTATATCTCAAAAAAATAAGAAAAATAAGTTGGCAGTGTTTGTCTTATAAGAATTAGCAATACAATAAGAACCCTTATCAAAATAAGTTAATCCGTTATCACGGGTGTTAAATAGAGATAAAATTAGCCTTTTACTGTAAGTGTTCAGGTGGTATAGTTATAGAGATATCATGTAATTAGTAACACGTGGCGAGGAATAAGACGCGTACGTCTACGAGATAGGTAGCGTGCATCTGAGGGGGGACGTCTTGCACTATATATCAAAAGGTAGCATCTAAAAAGGCAAATAAACGCCACCCTATTTAAATTAACCAATCGATTTGAAACTTTACGCGAAGCGAAGCCGCGGGCAACAGCTAGTATTTTATATAATGATAAATATTCATTTCAATGGAGAAATGTTCTGACACTGGCATTAAAAGGTTTATCATGAATTACAGCGTGACTTTTGTAGCACCCGATGTTTGGACGATGTTGCAACCGTCATTGTACGGGGTAGACTGATTTACGTCGAAGCGAAAATCCGTTTATAATTATGTTTATAATCAACGTACTTATTCCTTATATCACTACAAACCCGATTATTACATAAGCATACAATAATAAGTATGTAAAGATGTCACGAACCGTCATTACAAAAATACCGATATGTAGTTCCGCCACTTTTCAACTTTTCACTTTCGTTCTCGCTTAGCTTTTTATTCCGAACAGCTTCCTACGACTCGTGCGATAGAGCAGGGGTACGGAACGTTTTACACCAGCGGTAAGCAAAGTCGCGACCCAAAATCTAATCTTCAAAAACCCCTGGACGGATTCCGATTCGGTTTTCACTTTGCGTTAGAACGTCCTTCTAAGAAGGTTTATGCGTAAGTAATATCAATGATTATATAGGGTGGTAGATTGATCAATTATTAGGTTTTGACGACCCTTCTTCGCCGGCGACATGCAGGTTGCGCTGATAGCATTATCCGGCGAAACTAATAGCTTACGATCAGTTCATATCTCCAGCTTCTTTAAAATCCACTCTCACAATTGCCTTAAAGACTGCACATGCTCATGTGAACGACTAAGTGTTGTAGATAATATAAAATATCTGGGAATAAATGTGGATTCTAAGCTGAATTGGTCTAAGCACATAATTCAACTCTCGGATCGATTACGGAAATTACTATGTATATGTTTTTTGTGAACTGCGCAATGTATTATCTCGGAAAACAATTAAAATCACCTACATGTCTCTATGCCAAAGTCTTATGATTTATGGAATTGTAGGGTGGGGTGCTTGCACGAAACAGGCCCTGGATCCACTAATAAAGACGCAAAAACTGCTGCTACGGATAATTTATAGGAAACCTAATGACTACCCGTCAGAGCGTCTTTTCAAAGAGTCTAAAGTTCTGGACGTCAAGCAATTGTTTATTAAATATGTGATAATATTTTTTCATAAACACAAAGATAGATATGATCAAAGTCAGCAAAACTTCAATACTCGGAGTTCACGGAAACAAAATTTCCTTATTCCTCGAGTGCAAACAACATTTGCACAACGACAAGCTTTTTTCATTGGTCCCAAACTATATAATGACATAGAGGAAAAATGGAAACACATAAAGAACAATCAAGAGTTTAAAGACAAAATTATTAAATGGTTATTTGAATTAGGGAGGTCTAAATCTGAAAACTTGGTTTGTAAAGCGTATGTATAACGGTTAATTTAAAAATAATATTGTATATTTATATACATTATTATGCATATATTAATAGTATCATATTTTTATTTATGTTATTTCAAGTTTTTTTAAATACTGCTTTTAAAATTGTATTTATATATTTTAATTAATTATAAATATGTTTATACCATATAGCATCTATTATTTATTAAAATCGTATTTACGTATATGTGTATTTGCCATATTGTATTACCTATGTTATTTATTTATTCTGATATATTATTCAATCTTAATTAAGCACATTCATTGAATATAAAAATAAAAAGGTTTTTTTTTTACTTTAATTAGGCTAATTGTTACGTAAGTTGTTTTACTTATTTCAATTATTTACTCTGACCCGCCTAGATACGGGACATTTAAGTCCTAGTTAGGTGGGCACTGAGCATTAGCTGCATTTCGGTGTTCAATTTTTCCGAGTTACTTATAACATTGATAACAATGGGGCTAAATGTACAAACAAATAAATGAATAAAGTATTAAAAAAAAAAAAAAAAATGTATTTGACCGTCTATGTATATATGATTATATTTGTCCATCTATGATTATATGATTATAACAACCCAATAATTTAAATAATGATAACAATATTAACATTCAATTATTATTCGATCTATCGCATGTCTTTATAGGCTGATTCAATCACAGAAATAATACTGAGACATAGAATGCCATATATTAGTCTATCGGAACTTTAAAGTGGGTAATTATTACCTATTGAAACCTGTATACCAAATAAAAGTTTGACATCTTTATGTAAATAATATTAAAATAATAAGAGCTATGATTTAAAACTTAATGTACCGAACTTTGTCACGGACACAAATTTTCTAGGAGTGACCGTAGACCATAATCTAAATTGGGAACCTCACATCAATAATTTATGTAAAAGTCTATCGTCTGCGATATTTGCTATCAGAAGAATTAAATTTGTCAGCGGGGAGAGTGCGGCTTTAAGCGTGTATCATGCATGTTTTCACTCGAGGCTCTCGTACGCGATCCTTGTTTGGGGGAATGCCACGGACAGTAAGCGAGCATCCGTCCTTCAAAAGCAGGCGATGAGGGCGATAGCCGGTGTACGGAGGGACACACACTGTGCGCCTCTTTTCAAAAAATACGAAGTTTTAGTATGGCATCAGCTTATATATGTAATATTTGTATATTATTATTATATGTTTAATGTATGCTAAAAACAACATACACGACTGTATGCTTAACATGCACGTACATGATCACGACATTCGAAGCAAAGCCAACATAGCCCTCCCCAAAGTCCCTTTGACTATCATCCAAAAGGATTTGGCTTCTAAACTCTTTAATAACCTTCCAAAGTCAATTTGAGATTATGAACCAAAACTGTTCGAATATGTAGTTCAACACTGGCTCATCACACATACTTTTTATATGGTAGACGACCTCGATAAAATATTACAATATCTTTAATTTAGGTACATACTTATTTTGATAAAAATTATAATATCTCTAAGATATCTCTATTACTCGTAAGTTGAAACATACGAGGCAAACCTCGTAGAAATAATTTCATAATATTTCATTTTCTATTAACATTATTGTCGTTTTACGTATGTATATTTTATTTTACAGAGCATTTATATTTTATATTGTCCATTTTCGGTTATTTTTAGTATTGCTTTCACTGATTATTCGTTGTATTGTTTTTAGCCTATCGATTTCTTTGATTTTTTTATTTTCATTATTTGTGTTTTAAACAAATATTATTGTGACATATCCAACTTTACAATTTTGGATGAATAAAAGACTATAAACTATTACTAAAAGCTAGAAAATAATTATGCATCACCAATCCGGGTCTTTGACTAGATTAAAACAAAATCGTGCGGCGCATTCAGTAGAAAACATTCCACAAAAGCATGACCCCAGGGTTTCGTACCGCTGTGATAGAGGCGGTTGTGATTTGTGGTTGCCGATAAATATCAGGGGCGGGCGTCAGAGATCAGCGAAGCGTCACACCTGACAATTACACTCGCGCTAGGCGAAACAGTGATAACAGAAAATTGAACCAAATTGCTTCTGATTATTTTGCACGCGGATGTGTGCAAAACAGTGTTTTTGCCTAACGCATTTGCCTTTAGCATTGGAAAACAATAAATAATAAGATTGAGCTCATTTAAAATCAAAGCCACATACTTTTTAATATTGGTTTATGGTTAAAAGTTAATGTCTTTAATAAAAGTAATTATTTTAGAATTTTTAAATATAGAATCATAACATATTCATTGAATTCCAAGATCGTAGATTGAATTCCAGACTATTCCTTGTTGCTGCAGCTACATATACGAAGCTACCAGCTAACATTAATATGTAACTTTCAGCATTGATTTTACTATAAAATCAATGCTTTCAGGTACCTCATTTTAGTTTTTATTGTTTAATAATAATATTATGAATTTAATATTTAATATGTAGATTACAATGTTTATCTTAACATACCTGACCATATACATACGTTGTTTTTTTTTTTTACAATTTTGTTTTGATACTTTTTATTGTGTGATTATTTTTTGTATAGTGCCTAAGATGACTATTAATATTCTTATAATAATTATTTATTTTATATGTATACTCATGTACACGGAGTCAGCTATATTTTTAAAAATTGTATTTGTCTGCCGTGTAAAGCCGACTTTAGTCAACGCTATTGTCAAATTAATATTTCTGCTTTAACCCGAATATTACTACCGGCCTTTATAACACCCAATTAAATGAAGTCTACCTAACCACATTTTTAAAGTACTCTTTGCGCAACGACATTTATTATTTTGAGTTCAGTCTTCAAATGATTGATTACAGAACGGGTGTGTGCTCCTTGTGTTTTAAAATATCATGGCTTATGGACATGTATTCAACTTTAAAATTTATGGATAAAATTTTCGTCAACAATGACTTCAAAGACGTAAGTTTTTAAAAATCTATTCCATGTTATTCATGGTTCTGTTTAGTTATTACTTAGAATCAGTTGTTGCTATAACACACACAAATATAGTTATATGCTTTACTTTTATTTATGTATCTGTATTTGATCTGAGAAATCAGTGACCTTTATAAAGGTCAGTAGCAAAATCCACTGCTTTGATGATAACTTTCAGACAAAACAGGATATTTGATTTGTTGAGCCATAACTTCATGAAATATTCACCAATGGAAGAAACAAGTAGCTTTGATGAAGCAATGATACCCTATTATGGTGGTCATTCCTGTAAACAGTTTATAAGAGGCAAACCCATTCGTTAGGGATACAAATTCTGTGTTGGTGCTTCTAAATATGGCTATATAGATTAGTTTGAACCATACCAAGGAAAATCTGCTAGTATTCCACCTGCTTATAATGAATTTGGTGTAGGTGATAGTGTAGTTTTGCAATACGCTGATGCCCTTCAATCCAGATATCCAGGTGTGCCACTTCACTGATTTTTTGACAACTTTTTCTCTTCGATCCCACTATACCATGAGCTTGGTAACAGGGACCTGAAAGCCAGAGGTACTATACGAGAAAATAGGTTATCGAAATGTCCTTTACCACCTAACAAAGAGTTTATAAATACTGAAAGAGGTTCCTTTGTACATAAATCTAGTCGACCAGAAGGAATTTTAGCTTGTAAATGGAACGATAACAGTGTAGTAACTATTGTATCAAATGTAGACAAAATTGAACCGATAATTAAGTCGAAAAGATTTTCTCAGCAGTTGAAGAGGTACGTGCGGATTGACCAGCCAGCAATTATAAAGAAATACAATGAGCACATGGGAGGAGTTGACCGATCAGATCAAAAAATCGGTCTGTATCGCACTTCTATACGTGGGAAGAAGTGGTATTTTTCTGTTCTCTCCCATTGCTTGGATATGACTATACACAATGCCTGGCTGCTGTAGAAAGCTGATGGAGGAGGAGGAAGATGTGACCATCTTTCTTTTCGGCGGTCCATAACTAGAGCAATATTAGAGACCAACTGAAAACATGAAAACAGGGACCCCTGCCAGAAACCTGCCAGCCACTGTGAAACATGAAGATATGACAGATTGGCATTGTTTACCAACCAGATCAACTAAGATGTGCGGTGTGTAATACAAAAGCAATTTTTTCTTGCCAAAAATGTGAAGTTTGCTTACATCCAAAAATATGTTTTATGTCGTATCACACACATTTCATTTAGGTTTTTTTTAATGTATTTCGTAATGTTATTTAAAACTTTGTTAAAAAAACATGTATCCATAAATATACTTATTCATTGAAAAAATACAACATGGATTTTACTGAATAGTATTAGGACCTTATAATAGACGTGGATTTTACTATCCGGGCGTTATAAAGGCCACTACTTTTCAGGCTTTCTGAAATACTTAGATTTTTTTACTTATTTTTCCCCTGTTATTTTACACATAAAAGCAAAACATGCAACAAATTATCAATATTGGCAATGATAAATAGTTTCAGTAACATCCGGGTTAATAGTTTTATATCTACATATATTAATATATTACTAGCAACTGACGAATTCTAATATGCGATAATTAGCTTTTATTGATAATTCATGATTTATTGTATATTCTGAATGAATAAATTAAATACTGAATACTGAATACTACCTCTATTTACTGAAGTCTTAAGGTGCTCCCTCACCGGGAGCATTCGCCTGTAATGTAACGTTACAGAATCGAACATTGCATCAGTGAGGGAGGAGATCCAAGCATTACAGTGCGTAAACTGTAATGATACAATCTGTAATATTTTTATACAACTTGTAACATCAACGCGCACCACTTGTAACTGGAGTCGAGAAACGGTCATCTTTACTTGTAATCTATGTTACATTACAGGCAAATGCTCGTCAGTTAGGGAGGCAGTACTGTAACGTAATGCTCAAAATTGAGTCTAAAATATTGCATTACAGGCGAATGCTCGAGCACCTTTATGTTTCAGGAATTATGCCGAAGCACTTATCATCGGACTACCATCATCTTACCATTAGGTAAGATGACTTTGACTGGGTAGAAGCAGAGAGGTAGTGTTCCTTGAAACCTTGGCAAAGTGTAGTTGCCTGCGGTTGCCCATATTAGCTGATTAGACTTTCTAAATAATCTAAGAATCGAGAGCCCAAAAGACATAAAAAATATCGCCATGTCAAACAACGGTGGTATAATCAAGTTAATAAGAAATGCCGTATCCAAAGATTTAGTACGAACGAAATATATTTCGCATTGGCCCATAACTTACTAGCATACGGAATCATAGCTTGGGGTGGAGCCTCGCTGCAAGCACTTGATCCTCTAATTAAAGCCCAAAAGTCGCTATTAAGCACAAAATCCTTCCGGTATTCTTCTGAGAGCTTGTACAATGAATCTAAAGTCCTTGACGTTCGTCAAATATACGCTAAGGTAGTCCTACTCTACTACTATAATCATGACAATTATCATCTATATTCAACACACCATAAAGGAACACGAGTAACAACAACCAGACAGCACTTAATCCAAAAAAAGAGAACAAGTTTTGCACAAAAACACTTTTCCCACATTGCTCCTCGACTGTTCAACAAAATGAATAGTGTTTTTCCTGCAGGACTGAAATCTAGGAATAGTCACGGCGTAAAGAAAAACCTAACTAAGTCACTTTTGACTATGGGTCGACAAGAAACGGAGACATTAATAACATATATATTAAAATAGAGCACGATCTGTGAGATATTTTAGTAATATTTTATATTTACCTATAAAGTATATATT
The DNA here is from genome assembly GCA_944548615.1 of Micropterix aruncella. Taxonomy (NCBI): domain Eukaryota; kingdom Metazoa; phylum Arthropoda; class Insecta; order Lepidoptera; family Micropterigidae; genus Micropterix; species Micropterix aruncella. The sequence continues at coordinate 22,396,686 of OX155968.1, forward strand.
TATTTATGTATCTACATATGTATATATTTATATGTATATACCTAAATTAATTATTATTACGCTTTCTTATTTTGGGGACATATCTATCTTCTCAAATGTAACATAATAATATACAAAGATGTATTACAGCAAGTTACGAAAACCACTATACCTTTTTTTATATTAAGCCTACCTTAGTACAGGCGAGGCCTAGTTAGGATGGCTTTGAATTTTAAAAATACATGTAATATTATAGATAAATAAAGAATTTTGAATTTGAATTTGAATCAAACATCTTCTGCCAGAGTTAAATATCCGTCTGTAATCGTAAAATCCTGTTAAGATTAAAAATACATATTTCCAAAACACATCCCCAATTCCACCGAAATTATTATTCATAGTAAATTATATTCTTAAATATACTAGGTTAGAAAACGGTGCCGTACAATATGCCGTTAAACACATTGTAGACGACCAAATACACCCACTGCGCGGGCAAGAACCACACCACAATTCTTGAAATTGCGAAAGTCATTCTTGTGCCGCACACAACCGCTCCAAGGCAGTCAACCTTCGAGTAGCATCACTCACACTTGGCGAGGACCTCAAAGAAGATACAGCACTAGGGTCCCATCTCGCCTATACCACCTGGCGTAGTCTCAAGAGACGATTCTAGCACGATAGCCCAGTTCTTGAGGAAGGTTATAGCCTATTAAACGTTTCGACTCTTAGTAGCCTAGCAAAAATAACGGCTAACGAAAAAAAGTAATACGCGGGCGGGCGATGCGACGCGTTGGCTCGGATGCCGAAGGTAGCCATATCCGTCTGTAATCGTAAAATCCTGTTAAGATTAAAAATACATATTTCCAAAACACATCCCCAATTCCACCGAAATTATTATTCATAGTAAATTATATTCTTAAATATACTAGGTTAGAAAACGGTGCCGTACAATATGCCGTTAAACACATTGTAGACGACCAAATACACCCACTGCGCGGGCAAGAACCACACCACAATTCTTGAAATTGCGAAAGTCATTCTTGTGCCGCACACAACCGCTCCAAGGCAGTCAACCTTCGAGTAGCATCACTCACACTTGGCGAGGACCTCAAAGAAGATACAGCACTAGGGTCCCATCTCGCCTATACCACCTGGCGTAGTCTCAAGAGACGATTCTAGCACGATAGCCCAGTTCTTGAGGAAGGTTATAGCCTATTAAACGTTTCGACTCTTAGTAGCCTAGCAAAAATAACGGCTAACGAAAAAAAGTAATACGCGGGCGGGCGATGCGACGCGTTGGCTCGGATGCCGAAGGTAGCCACCCGACGAGAACCGAGTATTACCGAGAAGTGCCGAACTGTGCATGCCATATCTAGATACGATTGCGGCGAAAACCAGTATAGGAGTATACTAATACCACACGAAAATGTGACTAAAAATATTGTCTATGCCGAAGTACTCTAAATTATTTATTAATAATCCGATTTCTTTTAGTCCCTTCCTATCGCGGGGTAAAAATTTAGCCGTCACTTCTGCGCGGGACAGTTTCGCGCGTGAAGTCGATGGCCTTGAGTAAAACGACCATAACTTTTAAACTACTATACGGATCGTACAATAACTGTAAAATGATAGCATTGAAATTTGACATATAAAACATTATAACCTTATCTCGTCAAACAATTAAGATAATAATGAATAAATATTACAAAGTTGGCATTTTACGCAGCGCGGAGCGCCCTAACCAATATTGGTTAGATACAATTTTAGCATTTGTAAGCTCTCTCAAAACTCAAATCGAGCGGGCGGGTGAAAATATATACGGGACTCAATCAACCATCTCGTTTCAGCTAATGACTTAATACCAGAACTTGAGTTATATTTTCGACAAAATTATATCCCTATTGACTATCCACATTCATGCTTTAAAAACCACTAACTTACAGTAATGGTCATCCTACGTGATTACATTTATTCCCCTGATACGATTGACCTAAGTCTCCTGTTAGCGAATTTCTCATTTCACCAATTTTCTCCATCCGTTTGCCATTGGATGACACTTATCTACTAAATTGCAGACATCAGGTCAAAATGGTCGACGCCGAAGACATTACTTCTTTGTCTAGTGCTCTACACATTACGGTTGACGTGCCGCAAGATAATATTCTAGCGCCCATACATCGGGTTACAAATTCCACAAATCTTAGCACCATCGTATACGGATGACACGAAAGTACAATACTCCCACGAAAATACAATATAATTCGGAACTTCACTGTTCCGGCCCTGCCAGTAATCCGTCGTTTTTATACAGGCGTGTATCGAGCTCGGTAATTTCGAGCTTGAATTGCAGACAAGTGATTGCTGTCGCGCTAATTATTGTTTGCCTTCACTTCAATAGAATAATGTAGTTTATTGATACAAAACTGAAGTAGTAGTGTATTGCAAGTTTAATTACATTCCCGGCAGAGGGAAAGTATTGTGAACGCACTTCGGTGTGTCTGTGTGTATGTGTGTGTGTGTGTGTGTGTGTGTGTTTGTATTCCTCCATGATAGCGTCCAAACGCTTCGACTGATTGAGCTGAAATTTGGTATGCAGTAATCATTTCGTCATGGCAAGAGTTAAAGTGATTGTGGTTGAAATCGGACTACCAGGGGGCGCTCTAGTAATATTTCAATCTCGAAATACAGAGATGAAAACACATTGCAAAGGAAAGCATTAACACTATTGAGTTTAGTCATCACACAATTAATATTCCTACAGTGAGTAAAACGCCCTATCTGTGAGATACTTTTCAAGGCGGCTCTTAAACATGACAAGTGAATGCAGTTGTCGAATGTGATCTCTAAGCTTGATGTAAACCATTGAACCGGCGTCATACATATGCTAGCCTTTCCGACTTGGATAATGCATGCTGACGAACGTAGCTTGCCTCGGGATCTTGGTGATCAGACCAATTAAAATTCAGCGAGATTTCTGCGAACGTACAGCGCTACTTCCCTTATATAGATGGACGGCAATGACATTATACACAAATCCCTAAACAGAGATCTTGCAGTCGTGTCAAGCGGCTCACGCGCTATTGTGCGGACGGCGCGCTTTGCATAATAAAGTCTCTCGGACTATCACCGTCACCGTCATCGGCTCTCTGCCATCCCACTTCGGCACCGTGTGTCTCTTTTCCTATACAAATCTTCAATCCTATAATCTGTAGTCCATTGAGTTGCTTCGGGTTGGGAAAGAGGTGAGCTGTGCCGCGCGGTCCGATCGTTGGCGGATGACGTCATCGCTACCCGCGCGGAAACTGATCCACTGCGGAAAAAACAATGCAGTCGGTGCCCGGCGAGCCAAACCAAATGTGAAGGTATCGGGTGTCCCGGGGATAATACCCAAACTCATCTCCTAAAGCAGGCTGGCGATCATTATGGCAATCGTCCACTCATGGTGTCAAGCTAATTTCTATTTTTCCCCAAAACTCAAAGTTCTTCGGTATAAAAACTGAAAGTAATCTTCGTGTTCAAGTCGTCTGAATAGATTTTCTGTCTGAGGCGCCGAAAAAGCACTGGCATTTCAGAACTCAATATGGAAATTATCTCAGATGTCATGGCTAGTGAGTACATTTTTAAAATTGTTGTTGATCGATCGATTGTTGTCAGATAAAAATAAAAATAATAATAAATCATTTATTTGCGGGAAAAAAATAGAAAAAAACACAAAATTACGAATTGAAACTAAAAATAGGCAAAAAATATCTACACACGTTGCAAATTAAGGAAAACCTCGGGATATATCTTAACCTGGTTTGCAGTACCTACACACCAATTATTAGTACGAGACCATTTAACGAAATTAAAATAAAATAATCAAAATAAAAAGCCTAAATATTAAAAACTAATCAACACCAAATAATCGTTATAAAAATTTATACACAAATAAAAAAAAACAATAATAATAATGAAATTAACAAGTAATCACTATATCGCACTTCTAAATCGGTTTAAGCATTTGGGGGGTTTGTCTGCTTGCCGGGAAAGTCTTGGGGTGACACAACCGATTTTTAGGTATGTGATCAATTTTGACTTTATCCACGATAATTTCGAGGGCCCGGTATTTCAAAATTGTTTTATCTGGGGCAGTTAGTATTTGAGTAAAGCGGTTGGTCCGAGTATGAATCACGTGGACTGGTGGCCGTGTCAGGAACTTTAACAATGGAACCTATAGCTTAGCGAGCGTGTAAGGTTCGGTAAGGTCCGGTGCACAAGAATGACCCCAACAAGCGACCGCATACCTACCGGTAGCCAGGTGCTCGCCACGACCACGTGTGCGCCTAACTAGATTTTTCGGCGGCGAATTACATTGTAGAAGAATAACATAATAGTCGATGAAAACAAACAAATTAAAATGTCATGGTATGCATACAAACTTTAAACAGCTGGAGGATATAAAATTAAAAAAAAACATCAAGGAGATACTGATAGGCCACCCTTTCTATAATCTGGTAGAATTTGAGGGCCATGATTTTTGAAATATTGTGCCCATTTAAATTACTTAAAAAAGTAGAGCCTTATTGTCTGATTATTTTATATGGTCTTATATCTGTACTTTTAGTTTAAAATGCATAACGTAGATTTAATTTGATTATTTAACATTGACATTATTTAATACTGACAATTTGAATATTACGATGAATAATTTTACTACGTATCTTTTCGAATTACTAACTACTTCAAATATTAGGCTTCTATTTTGATTATTTAGATTTATAGTTTGACAATCTAGTAGTTAATTATTGACTACCTATGTATGCTCAGTAAAGAGTAGTAACGAAACTTACTACCTAACCCAATTATTTTGACACGTCTAAGAGCGGTCTTTAGCCGTCAATTGGACACGACGAAAATGTAATGTAATGTAAACACGAGTATAAGTTAAACAAATAGAAACGCGAGCACTGTACTCTTATTAATTAAAATTAAATTAAAAATCAAATATATCATCAAACAAATTCAATTCAAATAGTCGTCTCGGTTCAACCACTTTGATCCTGACTACATCGTATGCCGGTTTCTGGGTTGCAGGCTATCTACACCATAAACACTAACCCGCTTATGCGTGAACATCACCTGACACATCAACGTGAATAATTCTATGCTATTCTAAACCTAGGAAACATTTCCTCAGCAGGCAAGTGGTTAACTGAAGAAACGCTGTCCCTAGTGGTGATCAATGCCAAAAGTGTCGACGGATCTCTAGACCGTAGTACGTTAATGACTGATAATAGAATCTGGTTGAATTATCTGCTTTGAATGTGCTACGTCTCCGTGTTAAAGATGAGAAAATGAAAGAGAAGCTATGGCGACGGCAAGGGTTAGAAGAGAGGCGCATTACAATAAAACAATATGAAAAGGATATGGTATGGCCACGCGGTGTGCTTGGCTTGGCCGGTGCATTCCTTCTTTCGTCACGGCACAGGCTGCGGGCAATACTTATGGCCAGTGGCGTAGAGAACGGTTTCGTGCAGCTTGGGCCATAAGATCGACCGTGTTTTCGGGTCGGTCCACTTCACGATTCAGCTTCTATTCAGTAGCCTCCTCGTGTGGAAGTTAATAAGCCCTTGCTGAGTTAGCCACGAAGACCCATTCTGTACAGGGTTGGTCACACTCACAGGTCAACACCTATCCGACGGCCTCCACGCATGAAGTGCGAGCCTGGGTAGAACTCTGGCCTTATGGTTAGTTTCCCCTGGGAATCAACCTTCTGGCGCTCCTGGACGGTCTGCGCACCGTGCGGCATAAGCCAATCGATTGCGCACTCTGACTAACAGTCGGGGGAGTCTGGAAATAGTACTGTTTCCTATAGAGCGGGGGTGGTTGCGGACCTTACGGCGACTGCTATTGAAACGACCATCAGCTACCCGATCCTGGGTGAACAGCCGGGCAAAGGATGCCGCGTGGTCCGCAATAGATTCGGTATACACCGTTTCACCGTTTCGTAAGGGAGAGGACCGCGCAAGCGACCTCGATCTCGTAACCAATCGAGAGACTGGAGTAATCTGGTCGCAATTGGAAGTAAGGGCGTGAGTGTAAGCCCGCTGGGTAACACTCCTGGCTATCTCGTTGTTAAGGCGTTGGCCTCTTACGGGTTTGTGGCGGAGCTAGACGGTGACTGTCTTTGTCCTAAGTCTTCTGCGCGCACTCCAGGGAGATAGAACGACTAATCGTTAAAACTTCCTGAGGTGACGGGCTCGCCCGCTGTAGTCGACAACTCTATTTGCTTGATGTACAAAAATCTCAAAAAACACTTCTGTACCTTTCCCAGCATGAGGGTATAGGTATCCTCATGCGGATTCCAAATAGCTGCATTCGTTTCCATGCGACTTCTAACAATCGAGTTGCACAACGTGTGCATAAACCAAATTTTAATAAAGTGTTTGGATTGCCGTAGCATAAAACCTAGAAGCTTGAAAGAAGTTGTAGATAGTTGCCTAATGTGTTCCTTGAAGTTTAACTGGGGTTCGAAAAAAACTCCCAAGTCCTAGACTTCAGTCACTCTGGAAAGTAGACATCCAGCGATGGTAGGTTATAGGTAGGTACATTTAGATGGTAGTTATAGGTAGGTTCATTTAAAAAGTGTAAATTTAAAAATCTGTACTGGCTTGCTCCTTGTATCATAGAGGAGAGATCCACATGAGTAAGTCGTAGGTACTTACTAAGGTATAGTACGGCTAGTAAGTTGGTTGATGTCCTAATTTTTTGCAAATGTGTAGCAGGTTGATGTAGACGAACGCGTCATGTTAATCTAATATTTAAATAAATCTGATATCTCATGATATTTAAATATCTGTAAATGATATCTCCACCATGTGTCACATATATCAGCTATATTGTCAATTATGATAAAAATCAATTTGACATATAGTATTTTAGCCAGCAGCCATCGTGATATTCAATCTACGAGTATCTATCGCGTGTCATCCAAATACTCGTGATACCAACCAGCTTAAAATATACACATAAATAACTTGAATGACCTCGTTGTTATCCCATTTTTTCCTCCTTTTCGTGAATTATTTGCAATTGAATGTGCGTGGTCCGCATATCGATTAGAGAACCAAGAGTGCGCAAGCCATTTTAATACTGTTTTACTTTCGATTGCTTGAATTGCCGTATCATAAACCCTAGAAGCTTGAAAGTAGTTGTAGATTGTTGCTAACAGTTGCCTAATGTGTCGCTTTAAAATTAAATGGGGTCGAACAGATGCATCAGATACATCATATGAGCATACATCAGAGTATGTGAATATTTCTCCTATGCACGCCACTGCCTAGTGCCTAGTGCCTTCGCTATGCATGCCATATCCATACGCTATGCGGCCGTTGCACTCGCTAACGCCTTCCTGAAACTTGAGCAATTCGAAACATTGCCGATGCATAACTGCCGACGCTTACCTGGGATTTATGCCATTTCCTCACACCACGATGGCCGGATGGTCTTTCACCGTCGGTTCCTACGCGTTGTTCTGGTAATGAAGCTTTGGTCCTTTCACGACTGCCCAACAAAAAAGGAGTATAATATGTTCAGGGGGAGCTAATGGGCCCTTGCTGAGTTGGCCACGTAGACCCATTCTGTTCAGGGTTGGTCACACTCACGGGTCAACACCCATCCGGCGGCCTCCACGCATGAAGTGCGAGCCCGGGCAGGACTCTGGCCTTAGGGTTAGTTTCCCCTAGGAATCAACCTTCTGGCGCTCCTGGACGGTCTGCGCACCGTACGGCGTAAGCCAATCGATTGTGCACTCTGACTAACAGTCGGGGGAGTCTGGAAGCAGTACTGTTTCCTATAGAGCGGGGGTGGTTGCGGACCTAACGGCGACTGCTTTTGAATTGACCATCGGCTACCCGATCCTGGGTGAACAGACGGGCAAAAATGCCGTGGTCCGCGATAGATTCGGTATACACCGTTTCACAGCTTCGTAAGGGAGAGGACCGCGCGAGCGACCTCGAACTCGTAACCAATCGAGAGACCGGAGTAATCTGGTCGCAATCGGAGGCAAGGGCTTGAGTATTAGCCCGCTGGGTAACATATATGGTTATCTCGCGGATAAGGCGTTGGCCTCTTACGGGCATGTGGCAAAGCTTGACGGTGGACTGTTTTGTCCAAGTCTTCTGCGCTGACTTCACGGGAGATAGAACAACTAATTGATAACTTTATTTGTAATATGTTCAGGGTTCATCTATATATGTTTTCCGCTTATTTATTCCACCATAACTTCTAAACGCTTGAACCGATTTAGAAATGTGTGGTATTGTTAGAGTCGTTATCATCCCGAGTGCCATAAGGTACCTTAACTGCCCAAATATCAAGTAAGTAGTTGTCTAAATGTTCAAATATCAATAAATAAACATAAATATATTATGTTTAGTTTCATATTAAAGGTCTGTTTTCATATTAAAGGACTCTATTCCTGAAATATACATAAACCCCAAATATTTTATTGAAAAACCGTATATAAAATAATAATAAATACAATAGTTCACTATCTGTATCGGCAGTCGTGTTTTTCATTATTTTTAATATTTACTGGTTATTAGTTCAGTTCGGTTCATTTATTCCAGCTTATTTTTTTGTATTATTCGTCATATTTTATTAAATAGCAACATCGACTGTTCCATATAACATATGTTGTTTCAAACAACTCTCAATGGAACTTTCCCTGAATAATTCGTTACTACTCCAGTATAAATAATTGGGAATAAATAATATTTATTGCGAAGACTGTCGCGGTTGTTTGACATTATAAATAGGATAGAAAACGAATTTACCGCGTGAAATGTGTAGCACCCGGCGTTTCGGTGACGTTGCAGCCGCCGTTGTCCAGGGTAGACTGAGACGCAAAGACGTAAAACAGGATACAGTGAGTGTTGTGTGCAAGACGGATTTTCAAAATTCCCGCGCTCCGAGCCCGGCCCCCCACCACCCTTATAACCTACGCAGTGGCGGCAGCGGTATGCGGCCTACCCGCAAAACAACGGATTGACAGCTCTTCAGTCTATCCTGGACAACGGCGGCTGCAACGTCACCGAAACGTCGGGTGCTACAAATTTCACGCGGTAAATTCGTTTTCTATCCTATTTATAGTATTTATTTCTATTACAACCATTACAACTGTGAAAGATTAAAAAATATATATTAAAATAATCTTAAATTAGTTACTTTATTTGAAAAAAAGATATATATAGTAAATTACTCCGAATTATCAAATTATTAAAAATCATGATTATAATATAACAATTGACAAGAAAAAAAATATAATACATTAAATTACATTGGTAAGTGCGATGTTGTTTTTAAAGTATTTTAAAATGTCGTAATTATGTTGATTTTAAGCAGACACGCCCGGATGGAACTCACAACATATTTAATCGTCTGTAATTTATCAGGCAATTTATTATAAAGTTTAAGTACGACGATTAGTCGCCTAGAACTTGGCCGTACGTGGTATGATCGGTTGGAGGTAATGGGTTTTATCCTTGGTGTCATGCCGATGTACTTTTTCGTGGGATGTTGCCGAGCGCTTATTGCAAAAGAATTCGCAAAGAACTTCTTGAGAAAACTGCATAGATAATGAATACTGCCGTCGTAAATGAAAACACAGTAACTTCATATACTGTGTTTATTCAAGTTTGGTTCTTTAAAATAACGAGTTGGAGTACTATAAGGCAATTTTTTCGGTTTGTCTGTCGATGGATAGTTACCGAGATACCTCAGATAAAACACAGTATTAAAAAAAAACAGAATACTTTTAATATTTATTTATTTATTTTTTATTTATTTTATTTATCCCTAGTATTACATGATTAAATTTTCTATAGTATATTTTACATGATTTAGTCGTACATACAAAATCTGAACCCTGGAAATTTACTAAAGGTGCGGCTTGGGCGGGATTTTATCACCTCACTAGGCAGAGCCTGTATTGAGGTGATATTTAGTACTGCGTACATCTGCCGGGTGTATAGGTAATTTATTTAATCTTGGGAAATCCTACAAGTGTATATTGTATAACTATTATAGTATATATATAGTTATTGTAGTTATATTATAGTATATAGGTATATATATTAAACAAAAAATATTTATTAAATTAAATGAGATATAAGATATATGGGAGATATATGAATACAGTTATGAGGCTAATGAGATAATAATAACAATAATAAGTAATATAAATCATCTGTGCAACTATTTCATAACGTTAGTTACTAACGACTCACAGTGCTCCCTCGTCGAGTGTAACAACCATAATGTTACCAGTCTTTTGTAGTGAGCGTCATTTTGAATGATTGTAGCTTGGCCTAATTGCGTGGTAAATATGTTATGGAGTTTTTTCGCTAGGTAAATATAGTGTCTTTGTCCAAAGGTCGTTCTCATTTTTGGTTGTACATGTCTGTCTTTATGTCTTGTTTCGTGTCTATGGGCGTTACTGGTCGGCTTGCTGTTGTCCCATTGGAGTTCTTTCCTGTAGCATATCAAGACCTGCCGTACGTATAGCTGTCTTGCATCCAACACCATAAAATCCCTGTAGAGCTGGTCACTGGAGTAGCGGTATGGCTTCCTGGCTATAACCCTAATCAAGGCCTTTTGGGCCTTTATCAGAGGATCCAGATTTGTTTTGGCCATACCACCCCAGCCTAGTTGTCCGTATATTAGCAGAGATTGAGCTAACGCGTAATATATCGTCCTCAAGACATTGATTTCAAAGACGTTTCGAATATTTTTAAAGACATACATTACTTTTCTCATTCTTGACGCTGTGATGTCAACATGGTCATACCATTTTAGGTTATTGTCAATAGTGATTCCTAGGTATTTTATTTGACATGCTTTTTCCAATGGGTGGCAGTTGCAGTAGTTATCATAATTGCATTCGTGCAGTATTAGTTGCAATTAGGTGATGGCTGCTGCCTCCTGTCGATACTAAAGGTCAAATACTTCGTCTTTTCCCTATTGAGTGTTAGCAAATTTTTGTCTAGCCATTGATGGGCTGCTTTTAATCCAGTCTCTGCCTGGCCGAATACTAACTCCCATGTGTCTGCTTGGAAAAATAAAACCGTATCATCAGCAAATGACAGAACAGAGCCAGTTATTTCCAGTTGACAAAAGTTGTTGATGTACACGAGAAAAAGTAAAGGCCCCAACGTACCTCCCTGGGGAACACCGTAGTTGCATGGCAAGCCATCACTTAGAACATCGTCAATTTTCACTCTTTGTGATCTTCCCGTAATGTAGCTAGTAAACCAACTTATCTCGGTGTCACCAAAACCAAGTTGTGTTAACTTTTCTAATAGTTTGTCATGTGGATCTGTATCGAATGCTTTAGCCAGGTCAAGAAAAATTCCTAGACATCGCTTATTTGCATCAATATTTTCTGTCACATACTTTGTGATAGCGAAGATTGCTTCAGACGTTCCTCGACCTGGTCTAAAGCCGTACTGACCGTCTGATAGAATACCGTTTTGTTCAAGATGGTGTGTCAGTTGTTTGGCTACAATTTTTTCCATGACTTTGCTTAAACTATTGAGCACAGATATAGGTCGGTAATTTTTGGGATCTGTTCTGACACCTGCTTTGTATATCGGAGTTACATTAGCCACCTTAAATTGTTTTGGAAATTCGCCATTTTTAATTGATAAATTAACCAAGTATGTTAGGGGTTTTATTATGTAGCGGTGGATAGTTCGGAGTGAGCTGCCGCTAATAGCGTCAGGTCCCGGGGCTGAGTCACTTTTAATATCAAGTAGAGTTTTACATATATCAGATTCTGTAATTAATTTAAATTTAAATATCGGAATATTAGTTATTGTAGTTATATTATTTGTGATAGTGCTATTGCCTATACAAGAGTTCCTCCTATGCATGATGTCATTAGATAAATTTATACCAAAGTTTGTGAAGTAACCATTTAATGTATTAGCAATTTTCAGTTTGTCGGATATAATTTCATTGTTTGAGATTAGTTCGGTAACTTTACTTTTTATTTCTGTATTGGAGCTCAGTTCCTTGACTGCCTTCCATATTACCTTTGGATGATATTTGTCTCTTTTGATCATTTGCTTATAGTATTTTTCTTTTGTTTTTTTAATTATGCTTGCACATATATTCTATATCGTTTATAATAGTTCAACAGTGTAATGTTTTTTGGAAAAGTTCTAGTTTGTTTGTGGAGCTTGTCTCGTTTTTTGATGCAGCTTATAATACCTGCATTTATCCATGGTTTCAGTATTCTGTGCTTACGTTTTTTCACTTTCGTCGTGGTGTTATTTTCAATGTGAATTTTCAGTGTGTTCACGAATTCTTCAGTAGCTGTATCTACGTTATCCGTGTAAATATTTAGCCACGTTTCGTTATTTAAGTCAATTTGTAGACCGTCGTAATTTATAGTTTTTGTAAGCTTTTCATTATTATAGGTCTGTTTTCGGTTAGGACCATATATAACGAGGAATGTGCTGTAGTGATCAGTAATAGTCAACTATATGATAGCAGACTGGAACTTGTTTTTAGTTTTTATGTAGATGTGGTCAATACAAGTATTATTTTCAGGACGGGTAGTTGTATTTATAGTCGATTTAAATCCTAGTTCACTCATTAGGTTCTGGTATTCATAATAAAAAACACAGTATGTATATAAAATAAAAATACAGTAACCTATTATTTACTGTGATCTTTTTTAACACTTATAAGCATTTAAGAAATATTTTTGTTTGGTTACAACACGGCTTGTTCAGATACTGTGGTTTTAGGTAAAATTTTGTTAAAAGTTAATTTATTAATATACGAATTAATAACAGCATCTCAATTACTGTGTTTAAGGGGCCTGCAGTTTTTTATTTATTTAAAATATATATTTATTTTAAACGGTTAGAACACAGTAATGGGTAAAATTGACCTATAACATAGTAACCACTCAGTTACTGTGTTATAGCTTAAAAATATAAAATTTAATGAATTATTTTCCTAATCTAATTTAATTAATTAAACAATTATAATTTAATATGCATTTTTATACATAATTAAAGTTCTAACTATTTTTAACAATAAAGATTAAAAGAAATAATCTATATTGATTACTTTGTCCATGAAAACAAATATTTAACAACTGAACTTTGACCGCGTTTTTCTCAAAACGAATTTTTTCAAGTTACTGTGTTTTCATTTACCACGGCAGAATATGCCTAGTTTTTGGAAATGTTCACAAAATGACTGACGTGGACCAATACCCACTATCGCACCTATGTCATTTCTTCACAGTGAATCCGAGTGAACCGTTCCTTCATCGGGTAGTTAACCCTGCGGGCTGACCAAGCGCCCTCACTTCCAGGTATGGCTAGATTCCTACGTCCTCCGGACTGGTTGAGGGTTCGAGGTCGCTTGCGCGGTCCTCTACCTGTTGAAGGCTCAGCGGTGATTCAGTTTAAATCTATCGCGGACCATGGCGTCGTTTGACCGGCTCTGAACTCAGGATCAGGTAGCTAAATAATAATTTCAAGAGTGGAAGACAACAGGTCAACATCCACCCTCGCTGCTTAGGTATCGAAAGATTCGGTCTGTTTGTAGGTACCCGCTAAAATACTGCCGTGCTTGGACTCATGTATTGTTCGCATTACCGCGAGATACGAGTAGAACTAACATCCCTTAATACTGTTTCATGGTGCGGATGCATCGTAAATGCACTATATATTCGTCTGAGATAGAATTGAGGATTTGTCATAGCACAGCTATAAAGCACGGTAATGGATTTTTTTTGCAGTCATGGAATTAGGTAAATATATGTCATGTATTATAAAAGTAAAAAAAAAAACAGTACCTAGTAGTAACAACAAAGGTAAGATAATAATTGGATTATGTATAATATAGTATAGAATAATAATTACCGATTTGGAATTGTCTGTAATGTTAATTACATTTTGGTAAATAAATTAATAAATGTGTCATATAAAAACAAAGACGACAATCTCCAAAAAATTTGTAAATTGAACTAATGATGCAAAATTATATATCTGTAGAACACACATCTTCCGAATAATATTGGAGCCGACAATAGCGGCTAAATCCAATACTTTTAGCCGTGTTTCTAACAAGGTTTGCATCAAAAACGGAAATCTCCAGTGTTGTTTGTTTCAAACATGGCAACCTCCTGATTAGCCAATCAGAATACAGCAGTTAGTATGGCGGGCACAGTCGATTCCATAATAAACCCAGCAATGTCCACTATGAGTCGCAACAAAAACGGCAATCTCCCAAAATTCATATCAAAGGTGGAAATCTCTAACAACTTATTGCTTAAAACTATTTATTTACAACCATTTATTTAACTTTTTGCGTTTTATTATAATGTTAACGTAGGCATGATTTAATTAGGATATCACTTTTATCTGCGTACTATTTCTGTTAATACTAGGGATGTTTCCAAAGTTCTGGGAATTTAGGTATATTTTTATTATTTTGTTAATTTTCGTCAATATTACAATGTAGTTTTTCAACATAATCGCCATTTAACTGAATACATTTATCCCAAAGATAAACTTATTTTTTTAAGCCGTCCTCAAAGAACTTTTTCGGTGGCTCCTTAATCCACCTATTTATGGCACGTTTTACGTCAGTTAAACTTTCAAATCGAACACGTGTAAGGGTTTTTTCAAATCTGGAAACAGGTGATAATCACTGGGTGCAAGATCCGGGGAATAAGGTGGGTGTGGAAGCAATTCCCATCGTTAATCGTTCAAAACATCCTTCGTTTTTCTTGAAGTGTGTGGTCTTGCATCCTGTTGCAATAACGGACGCTTATGCAACTTTCCAGGCCAAAATTTATCACCGTAACGGGCTAACAGCTCTTGAAGTTGACGACAAGTATCAGACCTATTGAGTTTCTGGTCTGCTCCCAACAGCCTTGGCACCCAGCGAGCCGAAACCTTGCTAACGCCCAAACAATCATGCAAGATGTTATGAACTTGTCGTGTACCTATCCCTAGGCACACACTAATTTGACGAACAGTCATTCGCCTGTCCTCTTTCAGTAGGTCTTCGACGGCAGTAATGTTTCTTTCATTTACCGACGTGCTTGGGCGCCCACTGCGTGGATCGTCTTCTAGTGATGTTCTACCGGGTTTAAAACGATCGATCCACCGATAAACAGCACTTTGGGATTCTGCAGCCTCACCAAATACTCCTTGCAGACGCTGAATAATTTCTGATGTTTTCACACCTTCTCTCCACAAAAAGAAAATTATTGCTCTTTGAGATTTTGCTGCGTCTTCCGTGGTTACAAAAACAGTGTTTAGAAAACGCATCTATAACAGTCAAACACCTAAATCAGACTGAACAATGTTGCACTAGATAGTTGCATAAACATGTCAAGACTTGTCTGGCACCAACAACATTGCCTATAAGTTCTGCGTAATTTAATTATAGCACAATTCCCAGAACTTTGGAAACATCCCTCGTAATAAAACGTTTTTTTCGTTTTCTGCAAATAACGGTTTTATGGAGATTGCCGCCTTTGTTTTTACATGACACAAATAAAAACCAGATTATATTTTTAATATATATTACCAAACTGAATTCAACAACTAAAGGTAAAGCTATATTGCAATTGTGCACCTTTTCCTTCGTAAAAATCCATTTTTGCAAAGTATACACTGTAAATTTGTAGCAGTTGTACACTGCATATTTATTACAAAATGCTATGATATTTGCTATATTTGACACTTGATAATATATAGGTACATTTACTTGACTGTATTTACAACAATATGACTATACCTACTCTATAATTATATTTAATTGGTTGGTAGTTGGTATTAATATTGAGATACATGTATTTCAATAATAAAGAACCTTTTAAACATATTTATTTCATTGGTTAAGTTATTGCTTTTTTTATACATTGTTATTTTTCTAATAGTTTTTAAGAATAAATGGGCGATCAGGATAAATTATTAAAAAAAAATCAATCAAAAAACACAAAACACCACAGAACATACATAAAATCTAATGGGGTTATAAAATCCACAAAAAATCTTATCTAATCTGCTTCGCAAAAAACATGTTGTAACAAGTAAATATATTAAAAAGAATTAAAAAAAACACAACTGCTATACAGAAAGTGAACTATTGTATTTATAATTATTTTTATGACGGTTTTTTATGAAACATTCGTAGTTAATCTAACCCATATATCTACATTATGTATATTTTCTGAATGATTTTAATCAGACCTTTCATTTGACACTAAATACAATATATTAATAATTTGAAATTTGGACATTTGGCCATTTCGACAACTACTTGTTTATATATAAACAGTTGATGTACCATATGACACTCGGGATGGCATAACGATTGTAACAATAACACATACTTCTAAATCGCTTTAAGCGTTAAGAAGTTGTGGTGGAATAAAGAAACGGAAAACATAAATAGATGAACCCTGAACACATAACACTCCTTTTTTGTTGGGCAGTAATGTAATGATTATATTCATCCTGTTTTAGTCAAAAACTCTAATAATTATATTGGATACTTTTGTTTTGTTTTTTCGACATTTACTGATTTTAAAACGGGGCGTTAAAATCGCTCCGAAAGAGCTCGCAGGCCACAGTAGGTACTTTTAGTTGACATAATTAGTTTTACATCTTCAGCAAACATTAAGCAATGAGCTGACGTAATAACTTTATACAGATTATTGACGAACACATTGAAGTGCTATAATAAGTCATGGGAAATATAAGAGGAAAGCGAAGGCCACGACTTTTTTTAGCGCTCGATTAAAACGTAATGAAGCTGGTTGTAGCTCGCAGCAGCAGGCAGCGCAGAACAGCAGCACCGAGCTGCTATCTATGGCCGACAATAAAATTGATCCGAAGTGTCACAATGACAGGCTCGTGATGGGAAAACGTGTGCGCTCGCTTCGGGAGCGATTAAAATACGTCTAACCCTGCAGTGCAAGAGTAGGTCTAGTTAGGCTTTATAGTGGCCCGTATTCCGTTTCTCGCAAGCTTAAGCTAAGCTGGTGCTAGAAATTTGGAACTCAAGCACCATCGTTATTTTGTTAGTATACCGTTTCATCAAAATTAAGAACCGGTCTTAAATCTTAAAAAAAAACCGTTTTGTTTATGGCCGTTCCAAAGCGGGGTCTTAATTTTGACAGCTCGGTCCCTCGCTCGCCCGCCCGCTCACCGCACGCTAATTGTCATCACGTTTTTGTTTATTTTAAAATATACAAGGCTAAAAAAATATCATCATCTACAGTAAATATTGGCACAGGATATTCAGGGCAAAATATAGGTATTAATTGGGTAACGATTACTTAAAATAATCAATGCGCATCGTCCCTTCTTCGATTTAGAAGCCGATGTCTATGAAATCGCGAAAAAAAATCTTCGAAATCACGAGAGAAATGAGATCTACAAGGCTGTCACACGCAGACTGCTCGATTTTGACCGGTCTAAGTTAAGATGGGGTCTAAGTTTTGCAACAGTGGGCCTACACTCGCGCCCTTACTTTCAGTTACAGCGAGATTTCTCCGGCCTCCCGACTGGTTACGGATTCGAGGTCACTTGCGCGGTCCTCTCCTTTACGTAGCCGATTTTATGCTGGGGTCCGCGGTAGATTCGGTGTTTACCGAATCTACCGCGGACCCCGGCATCCTTTGCCCGGCGGTTCATCCGGGATCGGGTAGCCGATTTTTTTTAAGAGCAAAGCTGTTTCCAGACTCCTCCGGCTATCTGTCGGAATGCACAGTCGATTGGCTGACGCCGCACGGTACGCAAATAGCCCGCAGGCACAGAGTTCTACCCGGGATCGCACTTCTGCTTGGAGGCTGTCTGATGGCTGTTGACCTGTAAGTTCGCCGACCCTAACATATGGGTCATAATGGCTTAACTGTACTGGGCCCATTAGCTTCCTCTTCTCCTATTCAGACATATTTCGATATATATATACACGCGGTGATTAAAGGGTTAACAAGCTTGTTATGTAAATAAAAAGGAGCGCGGTTTGTAAGATTACGCCAACGCCGTTTCTCACAATAGCGTCTTGTCGACTACCAGGTCACTTTGCTTAACAATCAGCTGCTGCTTAACTGCCACTGCACCGTGAATAACTAATAAACATTGTTAAGATAAAGAAAGAAAACACGAAATTGCTGGACGAGGTGGTCCATGTCTCTGATCGTCGATAAGGGTCAGTTGAATGATTAGTTACCCAGCGACTGCATCGCAGAACGCCATGTACTTACTATTTCCACTATTTATTTTATTTATTTATTTTATTTATCCCTAGTATTACATGATTAAATTTCCTATAGTATATTTTACATGACTTAGTCGTACATACAAAATGTACAACCCTGGAAATTTACTAAAGGTGCGGCTTCAGCGGGATTTTATCACCTCACTAGGCAGAGCCTGTATTGAGGTGATATTTAGTACTGCGTTCATCTGTCGGGTGTATAGGTAATTCCTGTAATCTTGGGAAATCCAACAAGTGTATATTGTATAACTATTATAGTATATATATTACACAAAAAAAAAAAAATTATTAAATTCAATTAAATGAGATAATATATGGGAGATATATGAATACAGTTATGAGGCTAATGAGATAATAATAACAATAATAAGTAATATACATCATCTGTGCACCTATTTAATAACGTTAGTTACTAAAGACTCACAGTGCTCCCTCGTCGAGTGTAACAACCATAATATTACCAGTCTTTTGTAGTGAGCATTATTTTGAATGATTGTAGCTTGGCCTAATTGCATGGTAAATATGTTATGGAGTTTTTTCGCTAGGTAATTATAGTGTCTTTGTCCAAAGATCGTTCTCATTTTTGGTTGTACATGTCTGTCTTTATGTCTTGTGTCGCGTCTATGGGCGTTACTGGTCGGCTTGCCGTTGTCCCGTTGGAGTTCTTTCCTGTAGCATTTCCAAATTGAAGTCTGTCTTGTGTGTCCATGTATTCCTCCACTATAGCGCCCAAACGCTTAATCCTATTGAATGAAATTTGGCATGCAGGCATAATTTCGCCAAGGCAAGAGTTGAAGAGGTTCTGGTTAAAATATATCCACCTGGGGGCGAACTAGTCATATTTCAATCTTGAAATATTGGACTTAGAGTCTTGAATTTGGTTTACAGATACCTTCTTGGGTCGAAATCATACTGTCAAATTTTGGTGGGAGCTAATGGGCCCTTGCTGAGTTGGCCACGAAGACCCATTCGGTTCAGGGTTGGTCACACTCACGGGCCAACCCCCATTTGGCGGCCTCCACGCATGAAGTGCGAGCCCGGGCAGGACTCTGGCCTTAGGGCTAGTTTCCCCTAGGAATCAACCTACTGGCGCTCCTGGACAGTCTGCGCAATCCAATCGACTGTGCACTCTGACTAACAGTCGGGGAAGTCTGGAATCATTAACTGGAGATGTCGACTACAGCGGGCGAGCCCGTCACCTCAGGAAGTTTTAACGATTAGTCGTTCTATCTCCCTGGAGTGAGCGCAGAAGACTTAGGACAAAAACAGTCCACCGTCTAGCTCGGCCACAAACCAGTGAGAGGCCAACGCCTTAACCGCGAGATAGCCAGGAGTGTTACCCAGCGGGCTTACACTCACGCCCTTACTTCCAAATGTGACCAGATTACTCCAGTCTCTCGATTGGATACGAGTTCGAGGTCGCTTGCGCGGTCCTCTCCCTTACGAAGCGGTGAAACGGTGTATACTGAATCTACGTCACAACCCGCAAGAAGCCAACGCCTTTACCGTGAGATAGCCAGTAATGTTACCTGGCGGGCCGACCCTCGCGCCCTTGCTTCCAATTGTGACCAGATTTCTCCGGTCTCTCGATTGGACTCGAGACTGGTTAACCCAGTGTCCTACCCAGGTTCGCACCCCATGCGTGGAGGCCATCGGATGGGTGTTGACCCGTGAGTGTGACCGACCCTGAACACATGGGTCATCATGGCCACCTCATCATGGGCCCATTAGCTCCCACTCCGACTAACAGTCGGGGGAGTCTGGAAGCTGTATTGTTTCCTATAGAGCGGGGGTGGTTGCGTACCTTACGGCTACTGCTCTTGAAATGACCATTGGCCATCCGATCCCGGGTTAGAGGCGGGCAAAAGACGCCATGGTCCGCAATAGATTCGGTATTCACCGTTTCACCGCTTCGTAAGGGAGAGGATTGCGCAAGCGACCTCGAACTCGGAATCAATCCAGAGACCGGAGAAATCTGGTCACAATTGGTAGTTAGGGCGCGAGTGCCGCCCACCAGGTAACATACCTGGCTATCTCGCGGTAAGGCGTTGGTCTCTAACGGGTTATGGCGTAGCTAGACGTCGGATTGTTTTGTCCAAAGTCTTCTACGCTCACTCCAGGGAGATAGAACGACTAATCGTTAAAACTCCCTGTGGTGACGGGCTCGTCCGTTGTAGTCGACACCTCAAGATGCTGGAAAAGTATTGGGGTGACAGAACCCATTTTTAATGATATTAGTACTGTATGGATGATGAAACCAATGTTTAATAGTTTGTCGATTATTTTATCACAGTTTTGGAATGACTAGTTTCTGTGTAAACACTGTCCATACCTAAAAATGTCAGAAAACCAACAAAGCCCGCAACTAGCGATAAATACATCAATAAAAATGCACGTTTACATAACACATTCAGGTGAAAAACGTGTGAAAACACCACATTTTTTGCCAGAAATGTTTCGTAATTCTTGACATCCGCTTAGACGTTGATACTAACTACGAACGATCGAATAGCGACCTCCAAAATAAATAAACAAAATAATTGTTTTCAATTTATTATATGGACTACCATTCGTTGTAAGTGTTTTGTAAGCAGAGCAATCCACTACATTATGCGGAACGTAATAACACCGACAGCATGCACCTTCACTCGACCTCGCCTTAATACAAAAGGAATCTCGATTGAGTCTTGTTAAAATCGCTTTGAAATATTTTGGCAGAGTTAATAATGTGATTGTGATCTACGTGTTATTGACGAAATGTTGAATTTGGCGAGTTTTGGTCGAAATCTGGATTTTATCACATATTATTATATAGCATTGTAATAGTTCGAGGAAGTTTTGTGATAATATTTAATATAGATTTTACTTTTTTTTCTGCACCGAAGAGTGTTAACCGAACTGCTATTGATGAAATTTCGCTGTCTATATGAATGTCGCCGTCGATCATCTCGACCGGTTTTATAGTTATCCACATGAAATTTGACATAGTCATAAAACTTGCTTACAACCCCCCCCCCCCCCCCAAATAAAGGTATTTTTCCCTAAACATGGTATCAGTTCCGATTTATTTCAATAAAATAATGATGGATGCTCAAAACTTAACATATATAAAAATAGGTAAATATTGCAAGTCCACTGTTTTAAAACCACCTAATAATAAAATAATGAGGTTACAATAGCGTGCTTTGATCGCGTATAATAGCATTTTACCGATACGTGTTGCCGCCTGCGAGTTACGAGAGAAAGTGATAACATCCCCTCACCGAACAACGCTGCCTCATTTTCATTACAAAATTTCTCGTAATAGTGTTAATAGTCGAAGACTATCGCAGTTGTTTGAAATTATAAATAGGATAAAACGAATTTACCGCGTGAAGTCTACCCTAGACAACGGCGGCTGCAAACGTCGCCAAAACGTCGTGTGCTATGTACAAACTTACGCGGTAAATTCGTTTTATCCGTTTTATATTGTTAATAGTGTTAGAACACAGTATCCTACAGTATGCTGATTGAGTAGAGTTGACACAATGGTTAATATGAATGTTTTCGAATATTGTGAATGAACGACATTAAAAAAATAATATTCTTCTATATAACTTAAGAGTACAATAACTTTTGTACACAAGTTAAAGTCTACACACTTTTGAAAAATACTCTCACACTGCACTCTGTACAAAAGTATTATTTAACGCTAACCTACATTTCGTGACTCTTTTTTTAATCTTTAGAGAATAATTTGCATAAGTCTTTTTAGAAAGAAGTACGCCTTTAGCAGACTCTTAAATTATTGGGTAGTATTATTAGTGAAATTTTCGGGTAATATTATTGAATTTACAGGAATATTAATACCAATTTTTTGTTCTTTTATTTTTAGCACCTCATTTTAAATACAAATTCAGTGTTTCTAAAGTTAAAGTATGTATTTTGCCTGTTCATTCTGGATAAGATTTTTCATTTTATATCTCCATAGCGATTATTATGATCGTCACAGAAAAAGCCTCTTTGTGAATTTTGTACCAAATTACGTCCATACATTTTTTGCCCCATAGAACATTTTGCGGTATAAATGTTCGTTTAAATCGTACCATGAGTCTTTGACTATCTATCCAGATAAAATTTGTAGTAGAATCATTTGCAATAATGCTTGTATCACCATCACGGAAAATGCCTTTTGCCTGACTATCGGGCAATCATATTGAGGAGTAAATTATAATTGAAAGGCTTCCTCTTGTGCAAACAGATGATATCATTATAAATAAATTATAATCATACAGTAGTCATTATCGCGCGTTAATATTTTGGGAATTTCCAGTGAATGAGACCGGAAACTGAAATTTTAATTGATTCATAACTGGCCTATCCTTATAATGTTTTCGATGTATCATCCAAGGTACGAAAAAAAGTTTGAAATTTTCTATGACTCGAGTTTTTTCCCCATTAGTATCTAACTTTCGGTGTTTCCTCAGTTTCAAATTAATTTTACGTTAACATATCGTCGCCTTATAATTATAACTCGATAACTTGAAAATTGGCATTTTTAAGATAAGTATGCCAGAAGATGTAAAAATATCAACTCTGTATTCCCTTAAAACCAGATAACCGAAATTCCCCCGCCGTTCGGAGTTAACGGTGGTTAATAAGTTGAAAATCAGCATCAGATATAATACTAAAAATCGATATGTAGACTTATCTAACTGAAAGTTCGCAGCACTGTCTGCTTTATGTTAGTATTTGGGTCCATTTATTAGTTTCCACAAATCAAAAATGGTGGACGAGTTGAAACTTTAAAAAAACATTAAAACGCGTTTATCTCAGAACTACTAAATTCGAGTTATGGAGTTATAATTTTAAGGCGACGATATTGATTGAATGAATGAATGAAAACCTCTTTATTGCACAATAAAAATAAGGTACAATGGCGGACTTATTGCTACATGACAATATTTTCCAGTCAACTAACATGCTGGTGTGAAAAGAAGAGTAAGAAAAAAATTATAGCTTAAAATTAAATTTTAAATTATAGCATATAGTGTGTGTGTGTATCTAAAGTAAAAAGTAAATATCTAAAATATAAAGTAAATAAAGAGTTATATTACATATATATATTTATATATATATATATATATATATATATATATATATATATATATATATATATATATATATATATATATATATATATATATATATATATATATATATATATATATATATATATATATATATATATATATATGAGAATATTACATATATACATACATATTTTTATATATTAACAAATAAATAAATAAATAAATAAGTAAATACATAAATAAACTGCCAAAATATGGATATTATCCCCACTGTCGTGTTTTCATGTCGTCATTCTTAACATATTCGTTTTTCTATTACTTTCTCTGTTATGCAACCCGTCTATATATTATAACATGCTCCCTTCTAATATTAAAAGTGCTAGAATCACAAATATTGGGTGTAGTTTAAGCACATGAGTTTACTTCTGTGGTTTTGCGACAGATAGACGTAGGGTTACAGATACATTGTACATATATATAGCAAAGGATAACAGCAATCTATATAGTGATCACCACAATCTATATAGCTTTGTGACATGCAAAATAGTAGTTAATGTGCTATTCAGATATTCTTCCAATCACATTAATGATGGTATCTCGCATTATATATCATTTTACAATGATTGTATTCTCTTAGTATTTATCTTAGTATTGCTCTTGTATTAGTAGTAGTAAATGGATGAGTTTTTAATTTATACAAGAAAATGTTGGTACAAAGAATCAAAACCAATAGGGTCATAAAACGATGTTGGTGGAAAATGAAATCGTGTCAAAATAATAACTGCATGTAAAAGTCATAACCATTCATCGGAGAAATAATTAATCAAAATATACGAGGAACATAAGTGAGATGGGCTTGGATATTTTCAGACAAATAAAAGAATTTTAATTAATTATATACTTTTTCTGAAACTAAATCTAAAAAAAAATTATTTGAGGTGTGAGTAAATGAACATAATTAAAAAAAGTAAATAAGATTTTCATTTTACGCTACAGCTGACAACAATGGTATAGTTTAGTGATAAAAAGATATGTTTTGAAATTCGTTTTGTATACATATTTTGTATACATGTTAATTATTCATAACTGTTAATATTTTAATTTAATTAAGAGAATATTACGATTTTCACAAGCACTATTACAGCCATTCTCTTTCACTTATGCAATATGGATGGCATTAATATCAATGGCCTCTCGGCATTTAAATGCCCTACAGATGGCCTCGCCAGATATAGACATATTTGTATCATTATAAATAAAATAAATATAAAATTTACCGTGTTAAGTTTGTAACACCCGACGTTGCGGCGACGTTGCAGCCGCCTCGCCGTTGTCTTGGGTAGACTATTATAATGACTTATTTATAATGTCAAACAACCGCGATAGTCTCCGATTTCATATCAAGAACCTCTACGGAGAAGTTATTTCATATAAAGTGCGTCAGTTCGAACGATTGCGGAAAAAACGCGCGGGAATCTTGATGTCGTTAGTGTTTTAAAAACGAAAATAAGTTCATAGCAAAAACACATATAAAAAACAAGATTTTATTAATATGCTCTATCCCGAGGTTACGTGCAGCGTAGGTGGTGTTAACCAGACTCTATGTCATCTGGCCTGCCTAACTCACAGTTTAACTCCCATCTGGTAGCCTCCTAGTAGAGGGTCTTACCCTGTCAGGGCCGCTGTGATCTTCCGCCACGGCTATAATCCTGCAGTCGGAGGCGGTTAGGATCAGAGGTGCGGATTCGAGGAATACTTCGGGCGAAACTGGGTAGTTGGTACACCATCCGGTTCGCTAGGTGTTGAATGCCCAGCCGGTTGATAACCAGGGGTTCTGGAAATGTACATTTCCTATGACAGCGGAGAGCAGTTATCGACTTAACGTCTTTAAACCTTGAATCGATCCGTTGGGAACCCAATCCCGAGTGACCGTTGCGGGATCGCAATTTTTTTAAACAATAACCGCTTACGTCAGGTATAGGCCACGTAAACTACCTCGAACCCGTGACCAGGTCGGGGGACGGAGAAATCTGGCAGTAACTAGGAGTGAGGGCGCGAAGCAGCCCGCTGGGCTCACTTCCCAGTACCACACGGTAAGGTGTCGGACTCTTACGGGTGAGTTGGCGTAGCTGAGTCCCTAAGTTTCTACGTTCCCTCCAGATTGATAGAACGACCTCATATCTTTATAACCTCCTAGGGTGACTGGTTCACCTGTTGTAGATGATAGCTCCAAAGCATAGGTTCTCAACGTGGGCGATAACGCCTCGTTGTGGGCGTTTGAGACTTTCAGGGGGGCAGTTGAAGATCCAGAGGAAATTAGGGAGCGTTGAGATGGCACAGTGAGAGCATAAGCAAGTAAAAATAATATGGTCGAAAATGACAAAAAAAAACACGCCGATCAAGTACTGATAAAGCAAAGTAAAGGGCTGTTTTTGTACGTAAAATATACTTCTCGATGTTATTAAGTATGCTTATTAATTGTTCTCATTGGAACATTCTTCTTCAAACTCAGAAATAGTATAAGAGTCATATCCTATGTTACGACTATATAATATTACAGTTTATTTACACGTTTATATATAATTATGGCAATAGCTGTTTCAGATTCGCAACAGATGGTAAGTAAAAACAATTGGGGGGGCTTTAGAAAAAAAAATATTCTCAAAGTGGGCGGTGGGCAAAATAAGGTTGAGAACCTGCATAATACTCGTAAGATTTTTCGAATTACAGTGGCGTCAACCTTTTATTGCGATTTATCTTGCAACCGTGCATCGCTTGCTTATATGTACGTATATATTTCGGTAACTAGACCATACGGAACATTACCTCTGAATGTTGAGTGCTAGTAATATATATATATTGGGGCAGTTGCTGCCGCGCTCATTGCTAAATAATTGGTCTTCCGATAAAAAATGTCGCGTCAAGGCTTCAATACCGTTGGTTGCGTTCTAGATCCAATCGTATCGTGATTGCCCAATCTGCGAACAAATCGCGAGCACCGCTCTGTGACATTTCGCGTTTTATTTCAAAAATAAATTGAGAATTATCAGGATCACGTAAATTGAATTGAATTGAACCTTGAATTTTCCTAGTCTCCGGTAAGTTGACGATACGAATCTATATTGTTCAAGAATCCTTATATATTTTTTATTTATCATTGATTGACTCTTTATTATGAATTGTTGACACTGTAATTATTTTATAACTATGACTACTTTTCAATGCTCTCATTTTAGTAATAATATAGTTTGTTAGTTTGTAATCACCTTCTTCATTTATTCACTTCCCTGGCCCACCAACCGACCACGAAGGAAAGTATTGTTAACGTACTTTTTCTTTGAGATTTAAAAGGAAATATTTATGTTGAGCCTCGTGAGGCGATTAAGACCACTTCCAGATTGAAATCTGACTGACTCTCTGTCTTTATGTGTGTGTGAGTATGTGTAAGTAAGAATTCCTCCTAGATAGCGACAAAACGCTATATCCGATTGAGATGAAAAGACAGTGGGTAATTTCGTACCCACTTGCAAAGTTTACTGTAACACTATACCAAACACTAAACCAATAAATATACAATCAATACAAATTACGGCCTCATACCTAATATAAACGAACTATGCTCAAACCAACATATATCTCTTGATGTGTACATATAACCATGGAATCGAGAATATTGATATTTATTTCTTCATTTAGCATGTATGTATAATATGTATAACTAGCTGCGCCCCCCGGTTTCACCCGCGTGGTGATGGAAAACTGTGATAATGATGATAGACAACTATATATCTTTATAAATTAGAGCCTATGTATTATTCTGATGTGTAAGCTATATTATTGTAAAGTTTCATCAAAATCCATTCAGTAGTTTTTGCGTGAAAGAGTAACAAACATCCATACATACATTCTTACAAACTTTCGCGTTTATAATAATAGTAGGATAAGTATTTCATTTAATATATTTTTTATTTCTTCATTTAATACACTTTACTAATACATTTAGTACACTTTATTACATCATGTAATTGTATGTATGTATGTACGAGTATGTACGAGTACGTAGGTGCGTAGGTACTTACATACGTACTACGTACATACGTGTATACGTACATACGTACATATGTAACAAAGTACATATGTACGTATGTTCGTAAATACGTACATATGTAATACGAACTACGCTCAAAACTCCATCATATAGTGCTTGATGAGTGCATATAACCATGGATTCGAGAATATTGATATTTACTACTTACACTGGAAAAAAATACATCAAATAATTATATAGATAATTTAATCTATTGTCATATTTAAACAATAGCATTTATGTTTATATTTTACTGTATATATATACATGAATGTATTTATATTATATGTATTTATATGTCTAAATATAATTTGTAATAAACAACATTATGACAAAGTATGTAGTAGTGAAAAAAATGCAAAAATAACTCACCGCATATACTTCTTGTGTTCATTGACAGGCACGAAGTATTCGTCGTAGGTGGATGATGCTGTCGTTTCGTTCGCAGCGTCCTTTTTATGAGGAAGGCCAGAAGTGGCCGAGGAGCCATTCGTACGAGGGGCAGATAGGTTCACCAGCTCCAGGTTCACAGCCTCAGCAGGATCTGGAAGAAAGCGGGCAATTTTTATTATGTGAATAGATTAGAAGTGCCCTGCTTAAACTCAGAGAGAAACTATCCAGCCAAACCAGCAAAATGCCTGACTAATTATTGTGTTACATTCTTAAATCGGTACGATACGCCTCGATTACGTCGGAAACACACGTATAATATTTTTTTCTAATAGAGGTAACACAATTACAGGGATGTATATGGCAGTAACACCATTGCACTGGACCTCAATACATTGTTATGTCGAAACGCCATTATTAATAGCGTCACTACAAGATGAAATGTATGATTTATCTACTCCGTGTAAGGTATAGAAGTGCAAATGTAGGGTTAGGGAAGATGTTAGGGTAATTTTCAACATGATTATGAATTAGGTATTAGATATCATTAAAATAACTTTTGAAATTCATACTAATTATTTATTAGATTTATTTTATTTTATTTTATTAGTTTTCTTTTTCTCAGTAATAATACATTCATAAGTGTGCGCACATACACCACTTACAAGTAACCTACTCGAGTCTACCTTGGTACGGGCCTCAGCCTAGTTAGGCAGACTTTGAAAATAACTTTTTGATCATTACTTTCGAAAATAAATTTATTCATATTCTTATTCTTAATTGTGCATATGATATAGTGATGTGTATATGATAGAGTAGTGATGATATAGTGTATATGATATAGTAGTGATGATATAGTGTACTAAGTGTCACTATGACTGTTTGAAATTTATTTTTTTACGGATTTTTTTTACGGAAATTTCATTTTTTGTCGTCTGCGGTTGCTGCAATCAACATATGAAATAGATTGTGTTCAAAGTTTGAAAGTTATAAATGACGGAGCACTTTGAATCTTTGATGAGAGCTGATTCCATAAACATGTTGTCTGGGTTGCGAAAGAATTTGCATAAATGGAAGACCGATGTAACGGTATTTAACAGTATTATTCTACCTGGAACGGAGTGAAAGACCATCCCTTCCTAAGTTAGTGAATTTTTCGGTTAGGCAGGAGGGAGCGGTGGGATCGTTGACAGTGTTATTAAGAAAGGAAAGAAGCAGGTTTCAATGTTTACGTATTCGAAGCCTAAGAAGTTTGTTTGTTTGTTTATTTGTTTCTCATTTCAATTCAATTTCAATTCAATTCATTTATTTCAAAAAATCTTTACAGATTGTCGAAACTAAAACTAGGTGTTAGGGTACATTTAATATTATTTACAATTTAATTCTTTCGTGATTTCATTTCCGTTCAGTTCGAAAGTTCACTTCGTAAATTATACACGTCATATACAGATATAAATTAATAATGATAGAGACAGAGTTCAATTTGTAGATAAAAAATATAGATGGAAGTCATGTTTGTTAGATTATATACGCATACTTGAACAAGTGGTATTTATAGTCTAGAAGATTATTATTAAAATTCATTATTATTAATTATTAAAATTCATTTTTGTCATTAAAACGATTATTAAAGATTATTAAAATTAAAATATAATTAAAATTCATTTATGTCATATAATTCCTTATAAATTAGAAGCTTTCTGACTTCCGAATAGAAAACTAATATTTTCTTTTCCCTACATATTAGGTCTTTTAGGTTTTGTGGCAGTTTAATTAAAAAGGACATTCCCACGTAGTTAGGGTCTCTGCGTAAAATTTCTAGGTTCGGACGAGATAATAGTAGATTGTTCCTCGACCTAGTCAAGTGATTATGTACTTCTACAGGTTTCTTAAATTTAGATATGTCTTTAGCTACTAGTTTGATGCACTAAAATTAGTAGCTAAAGAATCTTTATTGTGAAATCATAATGGGCGGGTTTATTGTCATATGACAATATCTTACAACCAACCGTACTATGACGTGTTTATATGTATGTGTGCGTGAAACAAGTGTGTGTCTTGTTATTGCATTCGATAAACAAAATTTAAACTGCGATTTCATTAATTGTATCCCAACGGAAAATGGTGACCCAGTCGGGAATCGAACCCTGGACCTTACAATGTAAGATCAGGCGACTTAACCACTATGCCACCTGGCCGTGTGAAGTTTGCTTCTGCTCTCTCATCCATAGCTGTATGTATATTTATCCATAGCTCTGTGGTTGCCTCCAGCAGGTCTGTGGTAGTAGTCTTTTTTTAAAGCCGGATTGGAAGCAAGAAGATCAAAGGTTGTCGTGGAGATCTTGAAACCCCTAAGATAGTTAACAACCAGTGAGGGGCTATGAAATCAAAGACTATCGCGGTTATTTGCCATTATAAATAGGATAAAAACAAAGTTGCTGCGTGAAGTTTGTAGCACCCGACATTTCGGCGATGTTGCAACCACCTTTGGCCAGGACAGTGGCGCAGTGCCGGTTTATCTAATATGCCAAGTAGGAAACGGCATATAGGCCCCACGCTTTTTAAAGGCCGACATTTCGGCTTTTTAAAGGCCGACATTTTGTAGCACCCGATATTTCGGCGATGTTGCAACCACCTTTGGCCAGGACAGTGGCGCAGTGCCGGTTTATCTAATATGCCAAGTAGGAAACGGCATATAGGCCCCACGCTTTTTAAAGGCCCCGCGACAAGGGATCATTGCAATGTTATTTTCATTGATTCCAATAAGTAAGAAAAAATCATTGAATTGAAATTCTAAGGAGAAAATGTATGATAAACTTTTTGATTTAACTAATAGTAAAATTGTTATAAATCAACGATAGTTAGCCGCTGCCAGCCTGTGCGATGGCAGATGTCTCATCATTACAAACGCTACTGGCTCAAAATTTGTCACCGATCATCGATGACACAAAACGACTGAATTCTTTTGCAATTGAGGACATCAGGGGAAGAACGATATGGGTTATGTTTTTGTGTAACTGAGAAAAACGACTTTAAAGATTTGAGGCAAGGATACAAAGTTGTTCATGGTCAGGAGTCATGTGTTATTTTAGTATTATTTGACGTCGTATTTAGTTAGGGTTGATATTATTGTTTAAGAACATTATAATATGTTTATATAATACATCAGTATTCCCCACAATCGATTCGATTCTCATCGTTTTTCCTCAACATGCTATTTCAAAAATGTCCATTTTTGCCATAATATTTCCTATTTCCATCATCAATACTTCCTATTCGATTCTGGCATAATTTTCTTATGAGTGCAACACACATTTCCTCATACTCAGTTTAAAATGAAGAAAAATGGTACATTCATCCTTCTTCCCCTGGTGTCCTCATTTATTTATGCGGTAAATTCGTTTCCATCCAATATTTAACAGAGAATGGTATTCTGTAACGTTTTACAAAAATAGAGAAAGAGTTTTCCACTCACTCGTCGCCTCGAAATCGAAATCAAAATCGGCTACCATAGCTCCTCAATGATTTCTTTTACACTTGCTCACTGATTACACCACACCATCCGTCACGTTACACATAGCGAATAAATCTTGGAAAACGAGCTTCACATTCTTCACATTTGATGCGACATTATAATGGCAATTAGGATTTAAATCCGCCGTGGATCGCGCAACATTGTCATTTCTGCATAATACATCGATTGAAATGTCTTTTAATCGCTTGCCTGGTCAACCTTAACTTTTAGGCTATTTTAGTTGACATTAGGCGATGATTTCGGAAGCGGGCGATTGTCAGAGTGCCGTTGCATCACAGAATGAGTTATGGACATCGGAAATTATTCTGATGGTAATAGTGGCGCCGAACGCATATATTCATATTCATATTCATATTCATTTTATTAGTATACCGGTATACAAGTCTACAGGTTTTATCGTAAAGAAAGGATAAAATAAACAAAACAAAACGAAGGAAAAAAACACAATAATAATGTAAAAAGAAGAAATACAAGACAAAATGCAAAGAGATCATTAAATATTTTTGCCACCAAAGCATCACTTGAGTAATATTCCTCCAGTGAGTAAAACGCCTTATCTGTAAGGTATCTCTTAAGGCGTCTCTTAAACACGTCAAGAGATTGCGCCTGCCTAATGTGCTCGCTGAGTTTGTTGTAAACCGCTGGGTCAGCGATATAGGCTAGCCTCTCCGACTTGGATAATGCATGACTTACCGAAAGTAGCATGCTACGGGATCTTGTTGGATACTGATGATGCCCACCATTCACTTTAAAATCGGATAGATTTCTGCGAACGAACAGCGCTACTTCCATTATATAAATGGACGGCAGCGTCATGATGCAGAGATCTCTAAACAGAGGCCTAGCGGCGTATCAAGCGCCACGCGCGCTATTGCGCGGACTGCACGCTTTTGCATAACGAAAGCCTTCTGCCGGTCGGCTGCTCGCCCCCATAACTCCGCGCCGTACGTTAGCAGTGATAATGAACTGAATGATAATGAACTATGTACAGTGCACAGTATACCGAGGAAGAGTAAGCTCACTCTCGAGTGGAAAGGCTTGCTATTTGTGTAAAACCGGACATCCATCGTAAACCTTGAGTGCGTTTGAACACCAACACCAATGTCAATATCTATACTAATATTATAAAGAGGTAAAGTTTGTGAGGTTGTAGGAAGTAATCTCTGAATCTACAAAACCGATTTTGAAAATTCTTTTATCAATAGAAAGCCACGTTATTTGTGAGTATCATAGGGCTTTAGATTAATCCGAAAAATGAAAAGACTTTTTCGTGGTAGTTGGATTTGCAAAGTAAGTCGGAGAAAAAACGGTCGAATGAAAACGTATCTTACGAACACTGCTTTAACGATGAGAGATATAATATGATTGAGTTCTAGAGAAAAGTTGTAGAGCTTGGTAATGCCTAAAAAAAATCTGCGACAGCATATGTGTAAATTTTATATTTAAGTCACAAAAAGTAGTTTTTTATATTAAAAAAATAATTTAAATCGTTAGGTCATGTTTATTAGTCATATTATCAACAATTATGAATTCATATCAAAATAAGTGAATTTATCGTCTCAAGTATTTAAAACAAAAGACTTTTCCCTTTTACTGCATATAATTTCCCTTTTACTGCATAAATGGTTAAAGACATAAGACACTCACAAATAAGACACTCACAAATAACGGTAATATGGTCAAATTGGCATGCAAATACTTACTTACATATGCAGTAAAAATATAACCCTTTTTTTGGCAGTCAGGAAATAAATTATAGCACTCAGTACCTACTAACCGAACCACACCCATAAAAAGTTTTACCGCCCAACGAAGTGGGCACTGGTCAGCTAGCCCCTCAAATGTGAGGCGTCCCTTAAGGGATGCCTTGGCAAAATGTATACAAAATGTATATAAATTTATATAAATATAAATATAAATGTAAATGTGCGCCGCTTTATAGTAATCCGCTCTATAGTAATGCTATAGCTCTATAGTAAACCCCGCTCTATGTAAATGTAAATGTAAATATAAATTTATATACATTTTGCCGTAGGTAACCCGAGCTAATCGCCATTCATTTGAGGGGCTAGTATAATATATAGAAACCCAGATAATCGCGAAAAACCGTTTTGAATCGTGAATCCAGCGTTTGTAAAGTGTATGAAGACGGTAAGTGGAAAAAAACATTTTAAAATGCTTTTAAAAATGTACTTGATTAATTCAAAGTAATATAAGATTAATACAAAATCTCAAACTCTTTTGTTTATTTTAAAGATCTCAATGTTCAGATTGCAGTGACTGTAAAGGCGGTATTAAAGAGAAAAAATATATAAAGGAATGCATTTAAAAATGCATATTTAATGTGCAGGTTTAGACCGAAAAAATTGCGATGCGGTGACCAAAGTTGATTACGTAATCAGGACAGGCACTCCCCCCCCCCCCATCCACTTAATCAAGCGAAAGCCTCAGCTTCAATCCCCCCTTCCCCCTCGGTGATTATGTAATATGTGGACGGCCACGGGGCCGTCGCAGACACGACATTTTATGAGACTTTGAGACAACTATTAGAACGCCAAAATTAAGGTGTATACGAGTTCCTAGCTTATTATATCTCATTCCGAGATTAACCCCTATTTTGCTTAAGTGACTGCAATATAGTAACTATGTAGTAACTATGTAGTAACTATGTAGTAACCACTACAACACCCTACAGCACCTAACCACAGTATAACAAACAGCAGCTTCTCTTAGAACAAAATTGAAATCGAAACAAATACGTCACGAGTTGTAAGGGCTCTGATCTTGCCGCCAGATGTCCCGCTACTCATCCCACGCAGATATCCAAACGTCCGAATTAGTCGCCAGCCTTTACCTGCGCGTAATGTTAACTAAGGGCGTTCGTCGGGATGTACCCCTCTGCACACATTCCTCGCACCCTTTTCCTGCAATATCATGTAGCTCGAGAGTAAAGTTACTGTGTAAAGATACTGTGACCTAACAGACCTAAAAGATATAGAGATTGAGAGATAGCAAACGAACCTTTCTTTTTTTGCGGGGTCTGTTCGAGGCCGCTGACGTCCCTGCGGTGTCCGTTGAGGCCGGCCGGAGAGTGACTGCGCGCGTCGGCGTCATTGGCGTCGTTGGCGTCATTGGCATAGGCCGGGTTGTCGTAGGCGAGGGGGCGCGACTCGGGCTGCTCGGGATGCACCGGAGGCGCCGGCGGCGGCGGCTGCAAGGGCCGCGGCGGCGGCGGCGACGCCCCGCGGCTCGACTGGTCACCGCTCATCGCAACCTCGACGAACCGCACTCAAAGCTCATCTGAAACAATACAACCAATAACGCATGAAAATACGGACCTAGCATACATATTCCGAAAGATGATATGTATATATTTTAGATCCGGGAATACTGAAAAACTGCATACTACGCATTAGTTGAATCTATTGGAATAATAGGACGGGGAGTTTGTACGACGATCTCAGAAGCGGCTCAAAAATGCATCTTGATGATTCTATCCCATAAGCCGTATCGAAATGAACTTTTTAATCACTTTTTAATTACCACTACATCAGACAGCTGCACATTAAACGATTTAGAAATCGACCAAGTTTTAATGAGAGAGTGATATATGCGAGAGAAGCGAACTTGGGAGATATGCTGATACCACGTAATAATAACACGAATAGACAGCGTCACTCATCTCTCACTCACTCATTCATCTCTCCCAGGATTTATAATCACCTTCCTGAATCAATAAAGGCTATAAACACAATTGCCACATTTTAAAAATCTGTTACTCTTACGTCTTGGTTGATGAGGGAATGGAAAATTAATAAAGATGAGGACTGAGTATAAATGTCTGAATAGTATTGTATAATGATAATTAAATTAAAATTTATAAAAACATCGATTTTATATTATTTATATAAAATATAAAACAAAGTCGGGTTTGTTCGAACATTTATAACTCGAGTAGGTACCTACGGCTGGACCGATTTTCATGGTTTTTGATTTGTTGTATTTGTCTCCGTCCCGAATAGTAGAATAACTATTAATCACAAAAATTGAAAAATTGACGAAAAATTAAAATTAAAGAAAAAATATTTTCCCATAGAAAATGTAAATCCGTGTTTTTCTCATGTTTTTCTCGTGGCATGTTCACGTGTCGGCAAATAATCCGCTTTATTTGTTCATTCGCCTAATAAAAAAAACAAAAAGTGTCGTATATCACAAGATGCTTCAATGAAGAGAATTAAACCGAGTGCATCCCATGCTGCACAATATGTAAATAGTTTAATTCAATCATGTTTTGCTGACACGCGATTGATATTATTAATTTTTGTACTTTTATATTTCTTTTTGTGTTATTATATTAATAAAGTAATGAACTTAATATTTATTTTGTATTCATTGTATTACTTTCATAAAATCATAAATTAAGTTCAGCTAATCTGTAACACGACATTCATTGACTGTTAGGCGATACAAAGATTTTCCGGGTCAGCCAGTTATTTATATATTCATATAGGTTTTTAATATAGTTTTTAGGAATGCGACTCTTTATTTATGATTTTTTTTAAAAACTTCAATATCCAATCAATGAAACATTTTTTTAAATTTATATAATTAGGTATGTTTATCGTACATATTTTTTTAGTAATTAGGAATAATTAAATAATTCTATTTGGACATAATTTATTTAACTTTGATTATGGTTACCGATTGTATATTTTAATTTTACTTTGATTGTCCAGCTATTAAGGATTAATAATATCTATTCGTGTATATATAAATATATTCTTTTCTTTACTAGTTTTTATAAGATTCATACGCATATTTATAACAATTTAAATGTCCGCCTAAGAACAGGCTACAGCCTAGTTAGTTGACATTAAAA
Source organism: Micropterix aruncella (assembly GCA_944548615.1). Classification (NCBI taxonomy): domain Eukaryota; kingdom Metazoa; phylum Arthropoda; class Insecta; order Lepidoptera; family Micropterigidae; genus Micropterix; species Micropterix aruncella. The sequence continues at coordinate 22,432,937 of OX155968.1, forward strand.
TAGGATCATTGGCAATAGTTTTTGTCATTTCATACACATATTTATAACAATTTAAATGTCCGCCTTAGAACAGGCTACAGACTAGTTAATTGACATTAAAACAGAATTATTGGCATCAGTTTTTGGCATTCATACATATATTTATAACAATTTAAATGTCTGCCTTAGAGGTGTGGTAACAGGCTATATCCTGGTTAGTGGACATTAAAATAGGATCATTGGCAAAAGTTTTTGTCATTTTATACACACATGTATAACAATTTAAATGTCCGCCTTAGAACAGGCTACAGCCTAATTAGTTGACATTAAAATAGAATCATTGGCAACAGTTTTTGGCATTCATACGTATATTTATAACAATTTAAATGTCCGCCTTAGAGGTGTAGTAACAGGCTATAGCCTAGTTAGTTGACATTAAAATAGGACCATTGGCAACAGTTTTTGGCATACCTATCAGCAGTGGCGGCGCTAAACCACACTTGGACGTCGGCGAAATTAGGCTTGCGAGGCCTTTTCTATTTCCCAGTCAAAAAGAAAACGTTAGATTACATGAGCCGAATTATAGTGATACTAATGTATGAGTAAACGAGTTTTATTGCTAATGAAATGATGTTAAAAATTACAGAAATAAAAATTAAAATAGACGAACTTTTCGGCTTTTGGCCTCACTGAACTTTTTCAGGATGATGTCATAGCTAATACTAGCCGCTATTTCAGCTTCAATTGATAGAATTGACAACGCAGATAGTCTCTCTTGGGTCATCGTGCTTCTCAAGTAGGTCTTATTCAATTTTAACTTTGAGAAGCTTCTCTCAGCGGAAGCTGTACTGACGGGAACTATGAGCATGATTCTAATTGCTATGTAAACATTTGGATATATTTCTTCCAAATTATTTTCTAAAATGTACTGAATGAGTTGTTTCCCGTCGTTGACAGAGTCAAGTGAATTCGCTTTTAAAAGCTGTAGCTCTTCATATATTATGTAGCTCGAAAGGCTGTATGTCACTGTTTTCGCCGTCGCCTTCCCGCAGTAAATCATTACAATGCTTGAGAAGGTCCTCTTTGGATATCGATTTCAATAATCTGGATAATACCCCTAAACTACTACTCACTCACTTCACTCACGCATGTGTATGAAAATAAATAAGAATAAATAAATAAATTTTAAATAATTTGTAAAACTTTTGCGAGGTCCCTCAGGTGCGAGGCCGTCGGCGGTCGCCGACGTCGCCGACGCCTAGCGCCGCCACTGCCTATCAGGCATGTAATCAGTTTTTTGCTACAGATTTTTGTCTGTGACGTGTTGTCCATTTTGCTGTAGATAATTAGAAATTAAATTAAATATTCGTCGAAAAGTAAACATCATCAATATTTGCCGCTTTTTCTTCTAAATACCGAGGTGTGCTTCTAGAGGTATTTTAAAATGCCGGTCGGATACCCGACCGAGGGTTAAAGTACCTACTAAATCGTGCAAATGGCTACCATATGGTAATCCCTACCTTGAAGTGACTTCGGATTCAAAGGTAACTTGGTAACCACGCATTGAAATACAGACACGGGTCAAATATTGACAGTTTTGACAGTTGGATATCACTGTCCAAGTAGCGTCGCACAAGAGCAGAGTCGTTCGCTGCGATTGGCAATAATTGTTCACTCTCTGGTTACGTAAACCGAAGAGGATTTGCAAGCGTTGAGTAGTTATGAGCGTTGAATACGGTGTATTACGCGTCGCATTGGCGAGATTCGTGACTCGTTGCCGAATTGTGATGAGCCGCGGTACTTTCCCGCTCTGTTGTTGGCGCCGTGAGGTAATCGAATAACGCACATGTCTACGAGAAAGGTGCTGCTTCACATAACAAATACCCGCCGGCGATTATGTCAATTGCTTAGGTGGCTTGGAAGTCTAACATGATTAAGAGTTGGCATTCTACAATAAAAAAAGTAAATTTGCATTGTCAGTTCATTAATAGTCGATTTGACAAATTCATTAATAGTCAGTTGACTATATTCACCACGCTGATTCCGAATCCGCAATAATCGTTATTTCGTCTTAATAAATAAGCGATATATAGGCATCCAAAGTCAAACCCGCACATTTCGGTAAGTTGTTAGTTTTTTTTTTTAAATACATAAGCACCTGTATGGCGGCAGATTAAGTTCATTTTTTAAAAAACAATCTTGAAAACTGAGGTAAAAAAAAAGTTTTAAAATATGCCGCTTCCGAGGCTTTTTTCTATTACATTTAGCATTGGCGCGTGCTTTGCGATGCTTAAATGAAATTCACTCGATGGCACCAGATTTTGATATTTTTACCGCCAACAGGCTATTAATTATTTATTAGTATTTTGTCATTCTATTGGTATAATTGTGATTTTATCTTTATTAATTGTACTCTTCAATGTCTTGGTTTTACTGTAATGTTGTATAGTAATAAGCGAATAAACAAATAAATAAAATGATCGAATCGAGTACTGCTTATTTTTTTTTTTTGAGAAAGGTTCCTATACTGCATATATTCCAGCGTCAACTCAAGCCGAGTACCGCATGGGAGATGCTTAAGCATTGCTGAAAGTGTCAAACGCGACATTTCCATGACGTTTCCTTCTATTTCCATGTATCTCTGTCAGCTGCTGCCTCAGCCAGTTGGTCTCCCTTTGCATCGCCTTGTGGTTTTTGGTATCCACTGGACAAGCCTCTTCGGCCACCTCGCGTTATCCTGCCTTGCGACGTGACCTGCCCAGCCCAACTTCACCCTAGCGATACATTTAATGACATCTATCACCTCCGCGCGCCTTCGTATCTTTTCATTGCGCACTCTGTCGCGGAGACTGATGCTCAGCATTGCTCTCTCCATGACCCTTTGGCATATTCTGAGGCGGTTGGCACTGCGCTGCGTTAGAGGCACTGTTTCAATGCCGTACGTTGCTACTGCTACTGTCTACAAATGACCACAAATATAATAAATTCAACAGTAAAACAAGTCAAAGGCCGGGAATCAAAGCGCCAAAGGCCAAGCAAAATGGCGGTTGGCGCTCATGTTTTTTTAATCGCAGGGAATGAGTTAACATGCGGGATTTAGACAACATCTTGAAAAATAATGAAACGATTAAAAACAAGGAGGATACGGCAACAGCATTTTTACACGAAATATAAAAGTTTAGTAATTTATGTAGGAGCATTTTATGAAATAGAATCATTCCACCTCTTTGGCCAATACTATTACGTGTATTCCCAGACGAAACTAAGACAATCCCGTGGGGATGGCAACTGTCTACAGAAAACAATCGATGCTTGGCTAAGCTATGCTTAAGCATTCGCCAATAGATTCGAGCGTATGACATCTGACTTGCCCAACTCACGGTTCAACTCCTATCTGGTAGCCTCCTCGTATAGGGATTTTTAACCTGTCAGGACCGCTGTGACCTCTGCCTGTGGCTGTATCCTGCAGTCGGAGGCGCTTAGGATCAGAGTGCGAGACAAAGACAAGACAATGCTTTTTCTCTCGGGAGACCAACATGTTTAAAGAGATAAAACAGAGAGTTGGCTGGCAAGCCACGAGCACTACCACCGCGTGAATGTGTGAACAATGAATCCGTTCCGGGTGACGGCCTTTGCGAGATCATGGAATTCGTTCAGTTTGTAGTCGTGGTCTTTGGGGGTGTATGATTCCCATGGAACTGTTAATTCTACAATAATACCAAGACAGTGGAAGTTGGTTGACATGGAAAACCCGCACACAGTAAATAATTTTTCGATAGCAATGAACTGACAATGAGGATTGTCAAATGCTACGGGCGGACCCGTCACTCCAGGGAGTTTTAACGACATTAGGCCATTCTCTCTCCCATTAAGTGAAGGCAGACACTTAGGGACAAACACAGTGTACAGTATATCCACGCCAACGGTCCGTAAGAATTTAACGCCTTACAGCGAGACACTAGGAAGTGAGCCCAGCGGGTCGACCTCACGCTCTTACTATCAGATTTGGACGTATTTCATTTTCTTCCAGTCTGGTTATGGGTCCGACGTCGCTTGCGCGGCCCCTATGTGATTTCAGCGATAATATATCAGATCGAATGTGTCGCGGATCTGTGGCGCCCTTTGCCCTTCAGATCACTCGGTGGCTATCGGATCGTTTCTAAGGATAGATGACGCCAGGTCAAGAGCTACCCCCGCTCTTTAGGAACCAGACGTCTCCAGGACCCTCCCGGTTATTCGCTGGATTGCAGAAGCGTGGCTGATTTAGCCTAGTGCGCAAACCGCCCAGTTCTGCAGGAAGTGTTCACACAGATCCAACCTAAGTTCCCAACTACCCAAGAATGAGCCGCAGGCGGTGTTCACAGATACCTCTGCAGATCATATCAACAGTCAAAATATTTAAAACAAATCAATAACTAAAATACCAAAAAAAAAATAATGGTAACTAAAAATTACAAAAATAATGCATAAAATCAAAATAAACAATAGGTAGCTACTAATATATGCATCTAAGGCAAAGAATAATTATTTTTATTTATTTATTTATTTAAGAATTAATTACTATAAAACATTAATTTTGCTTACAAAACAACAGGAACCAATTGGCAAAACCTTATCCTTTTTCTTATTTGATTCTGTAGCCCAACTGTGACTAGCCCGTTCTAGGGTGGACAGGACTATAATATTACAACCAATTATGTAAAAGTTTTAGTAAAATGCTAATAACACTAAATTGCCCTAAAATGTGGTCCTTATAAAAAATGTGCCCTAAAATATGGTATTATTAAAAAATAATAATAAAAGAATATTAAAAGATAATATAATAAATAACATGCAATTATAAATAGGATAGAAAACGAATTTACCGCGTGAAATTTGTAGGACCCGACGTTTCGGTGACGTTGCAGCCGCCGTTGTCTAGGGTAGACTGAAGATCTGTCAGTCCGTTGTTTTGCGGGTAGGCCGCAAACCGCTGCCGCCACTGCGTAGGTTATAACGGTGGTGGGGGGCCGGGCTCGGAGCGCGGGAATTTTTAAAATCCGTCTTGCACACAACACTCAAGACGGATTTTAAAAATTCCCGCGCTCCGAGCCCGGCCCCCCACCACCGTTATAACCTACGCAGTGGCGGCAGCGGTTTGCGGCCTACCCGCAAAACAACGGACTGACAGATCTTCAGTCTACCCTAGACAACGGCGGCTGCAACGTCACCGAAACGTCGGGTCCTGCAAATTTCACGCGGTAAATTCGTTTTCTATCCTTTTTATAATGTCAAACAACCGCGATAGTCTTCGATTTTATAATAACATGCAATTCCATTATGTAATGGGCAATAAATGTAATGTAGAGAATGACAAACAGAATAGTCTTAAACCTAAAATAAAGAGAAAAATAATTTTATAGGTAAGAAAAGAAAGGAAGTCATTAATATTTAAGATATATTAAGTAATATAAAATTTAATATAAAAATACCTAGTAAAAAAAGTGCAATTGATTGTCAGAACAATATATCAAAGTTCAAAGTTTATTTTATTCCAAAAAAAAACCCGGCGAGGGTATAGAACTTACAATTAATAAATACATTTTATATAATATTCATATTTTAAACATATCATTATCTGGCAAAAATAAAATTAAATCACGTTAGAAATCTGAAAGTCAATAAACTATACAAAATCAACCATTACATTTTCTTAATATTAAAAAGAGCATTAAGAAACATCAAAAATAGAAATACCAAATCCAAAAAATAAAAATAATAGAAAGGCAAATCCATTGAATGATCTCGCAAATAAATAAATCAATAATAATAATAATAATAATCAAGGAGTCCAATTTGGAAAGAATCAAATAATAATCAGAGTAAAAATATAAAAATACAAGCAATAATTCCTAAATCAAGTTACAAAATCAGTAGGTAAATTGTCTATAAAATGAAGTGTTCAGAATGGGATAAAATGGAAGTTGAAAAAAAATAAAAATAAATTAAATAAACAAGTAGTCAATTGTGAATATAAAATTTTAAAATTCCGTGCCATATAGACATTTTTGCAATAAAAATTCCTTGGTGTGTTTTTTAAATAGTGCATATGTTTTTATATTTTTTAATTCCTCTGGTAACCTGTTATAAAATGTTATGCTTCTGTATTGAGTTATCCTTTGAAATTGTGATGTTGCAGGTATAGAATTATGAGTATACATATATACCAATAAAGTTAATTAATTTTTGGTAGTTAGTTGAATGTTAATGATAATTACTACCCTATTTTTGCTAGGGCATCTTTGCAAGCCATGTATGGTCGGCTACATTCATCATCGGATGCGGTACTCGAAATGAAATGATAGATGCATCTAATCAATGAAGGCGAAGCATCACTTCGAGATGGCAATCTCCAATGTGCAGCAGACACGATGACCCGCGGCAATAGCTTTCACCCGCCAATAAACGAGCCGCTGCTTGACGCACATTCAAATAGACTCAGACAATAGCATCTTCATCTGTTAGCACGTCGACCACACACACATCCGCGTCCACACGCTGGGTAATTGCAAAGCCACATACGCCAAGGTGAAATTTTACCATTCAACAATGTTGACTTAAGTAGTCGGCTGCCTTTTCGAAAGCGAACGCAAATATTGCCGATTTCGTATTGGGCAATTGCAAGTGGCACCTATCTATGCGACAGGTGAACGGTATGAAGCTGGGCCTACGTTGCTATTAGTGCCTATACGTGCAAACAATTTTGCATGTACGTGTGAAGGTTGAGAAGCTTTGAACGAGATTGATAAAAACGACAGCGTTTATAGTGGTATAGTTAAATGATAAAAGAATATGAAGGAGTGGCAATTATGAATCGTAACAGTGGACTGTACTGTTTTGAACCTGATTTTTTAATCTGACCTGAACCTGTTTTTAACACGCTTTTATTAGGTCGACCTGTATGTAACTAACTATGCAATGGAATCTAAGGTAACTAATTTAAAAAACCATCTTCCAAGGATCGTAGCGTCATGAAAATTGGCAGCTGTATGTAGTTCTGATGACAATACAATAATATGGTACTGTCGAACTGATCTGATGATGGAGTCGGAAGATATGAACTGGAACTTCATGATGAAACATCGTATCATAGCTGTGTTTGGACTTGTTAGAAAAAAAAGTCTTGGAATGAACTTTGACCACGATTAGGTTTTAAGGTCTGATGATGAAGCCGGAAGATAGGCACTGGCATTCCATGATGGAATATCGTATCATAGCCGTGTGTATGTGAATCGATTCATAGCCCAAAAGCGTGTTTTTAGTGTTTTCTTTTTAAACTATTAATTTATTTTACAAGCTTTTATTTATCTTACAATGTTTGCCAGTATGTTTGTTTAGGTCAAATCTTGCAAGCAGAATTAGAACCACTTTCTCTTATCCTATGAAGTTGAAATTATACATGTTGGTTCAGTTCCGATGACAATGCATTTTTATGGTAAGCATGACATGATTCTACAACCAGGAGATGCTCCTGACGAGGGGACGCCTCAACGGTCAACACGAATTTTTGTATACGCATTCAATTATGATAGCCCGTTATAAGTGTCATCATGACATGGCTGCTGGGTTGGGCACGACACCCAGGGTTGGCTTCCAACGAGGGGACTCTTCAACGGTCAACAGCACTAACACGAAATTCTGTATAGCATTCAAATGCAATAGCCCTTTCTAAGTTCCACTATAACATGGGTACTGCACCTAGGGTTGGCTCGGCACCGACGATTTTATTAAAAGCTTGTTATTAAAAATGTGTTTTTATTATCGCGGACGCTTCGGTCTTCCTACGTACGAGAGCAGACTGGACCACTTCGGTATTCAAGCTCTAGAAGACCGACGCACTGTGGCTGATATGGCACAGTTACACAAAGTTATCCACAATACCATAGATAGTCCATACCTTGTTGAAAACTTGCGTTTTTTCGTTCCTTCGCGATTATTCGGAATTCACGCACGTTTGAGGTCTCTCTTGCCAATACCAACTACGGGAAAAATTCCATCGCTTATAGGCTGATGTGCACGTACGACTCTCGTTTCTCCACCATCGACATTTTCAACCTCAACCAACCGACGTTCGTTAAAGAGTTATTCAAATCAATTGCACCTAACGAGCTTGATAATGCCTATTGTACTTAGTTATATACTTTTCATGCAACATATCAGTAGCTACTACAAATATTTATAAATATATATAAATATTTATTATATATCTATAAATATCTATACACATCAATAAATATCTTTATCTATATATCCACTATACGACCTATCTATATCTTTATTTATAACTATATACATATACACATACCATCGTCTAACTCCTTCTTCCTAATCACTTTCAATTCCCTATCTCTCCCATCGGTTTTCTATATTAATTTTATATTTAATATGAACTTAGTTTAATTACAATTAATTTTTAAGTGTAATATACTGAAATCCAAATGTGTAATATGCGGAAATCTGTTACTTTCGTAGGAAACGATTATCGGCGTAATATTTTTCTTTTTTTCTACATTATGTTTATGCACACGTGTGTCAATTTTATGCGCTGTATGTTTCCAGAAATAAAATAAAATAAAAAAAATATTAACTGATTAATCTACAAGATGGGCAATATGTAACTGAGTGGCTGCACGGAACCACGCAAGCTACAAGACAAGCTGCAAGCAAGTATAAGAGTTCGGTAAAGCTTGGGCTTGATGGCCTGTCTGTGTTGTGTTTTCTCAGGTCGACTCAACTCACGGTTATGCTTCCTTCCGGTAGCCTCCTCGAAAAAGGACTTAACCTGGAAGGGTCGCTGTGCGCCTGTAACCTGCAGTCGTAGACAACTAGGGTTGTCGACTACAGCGGGCGAGCCCGTCACCTCAGGAAGTTTTAGCGATTAGTCGTTCTATCTCCCTGGAGTGAGCGCAGAAGACTTGAGGACAAAACAGTCCACCATCTAGCTCCGCCACAAACCCGTAAGAGGCCAACGCCCTAACCGCGAGATAACCAGGAGTGTTACCCGGCGGGCTTACACTCACGCCCTTACTTCCAAATTGTGACCAGATTACTCCAGTCTCTCGATTGGTTACGAGTTCGAGGTCGCTTGCGCGGTCCTCTCCCTTACGAAGCGGTGAAACGGTGTTTACCGAATCTATCGCGGACCACAGCGTCCTTTGCCCGGCTGTTCACCCAGAATCGGATAGCCGATGGTCGTTTCAAGAGCAGTCGCCGTAAGGTCCGCAACCACCCCCGCTCTATTGGAAACAGTACTGCTTCCAGACTCCCCCGACTGTTATTCAGAGTGCGCAGTCGATTAGCTTACGCCGCACGGTGCGCAGACCGTCCAGGAGCGCCAGAAGGTTGATTTCTAGGGGAAACTAACCATAGGGCCAGAGTCCGACCCAGGCTCGCACTTCATGCGTGGAGGCCGTCGGATAGGTGTTGACCCGTGAGTGTGACCAACCCTGAACTGGGCCTTCGTGGCCAACTCAGCAAGGGCCCATTGACGCCCATTAACTCCCTGCAGTCGTAGACAGTTGGGAACGGAGGTTCCGAGCGGAACTAGGCGTTTTGCGCATCGTGCGGCGTCAGTCAATCATTAGTGCAGTCCGGCGAATAACCAGGGGAGTCTCGAAACGTACGTTACCTAAGAAGCGTAGGGAGTTGATGACCTGGCCTCAGCTATCCTTAGAAACGATCCGCTGGCCACCCGATCCCGGGCGATTTTGTCGGGCAAACGGGGCCTCGGTTCGCAACCAATTCGAAACACAAATTACCGCTAACTTCAGGTATAAGAGCACGGCTCTTTACATTTTCTAACGAAATCACGAATTTATCATAGTATGGGCATTGATTATTTAGTACTACGTTTTGGCAGCTACGATTTTACTACGAGACGCAACGTGTAGATGGCAATTATATACGTACTATTTTACTATAAAATGCAACGTGGAGATGGCACTCATGGGTCCAAACATCGATAAATCTTCTCTTATGTACAGTTGCCCAATATATGGCGTTCTAAACACGCCTATGCGGTATTCTACCTCAAAATAATATAATAACAAACGAATTTTTAAAGCATATCCCTTATTATTTTAATATTGTTCGCATAAAGAGGCCAATTTTTAATTTGGTAAACCGGTTTCAATATGGATTCAATATAATTATGCACTTTAAAGTTCAGATAGACAATAGATGGCATGCTTTATCTCCGTATAATTTCTGTGATTAAATCAGCCTCTAAAGAAATGTAATAAATAGCACTAGTAATTGAATATTATTATTGAATATTATAATAATTTTCAGGCCTTTATAAAAAAAACCATTCACTAGGCCCGATTGCGTTTCCTTGTGAACTAAAACTGGAATTAGTTCAAGCAGACGAGATAGAGTGATACGTTAGAGCGGAATATGAAACGAACGATCGTCGGAAAAAAAACTACCTGTCGAACTTACACTCATCCGAATAACTTCGAACACATTTCATGCGGACTTAGATTCAGATGCTTTAACTTAGTTTTAATGCGAAAAAGTGACAATCGTTCATTTCACATTCCGCTCTAGCGTACTGTCCTATCTCATTCACACGAACTAATTTCCGATTTTAGTTCACGAAGAAACGCGATCGAGCCCACTATTAATGTCGGTTATATAAATTGCTATTAGTTTTGCCGGACAACGATATCAGTGCCACTTGCATGTCGCAGCGCGGAGAAGGGTTGCCAAAACATACTATGGCATTGTGCAATCTGATACCCTATATAATCAATTGTATGGTTCTCACCGTTTTTATTATCAAAAATTATTTAGAAATACCGACTTACCTATTTTTTCTCTGACGATGGATAAAGTCCCAAATTACACCTGGACAATATTTTTTTTAAACTTGTCAAAAATCACTGACAGATTTAAATACTTTTTAATATATCGAATTACTGCACTTGGTTAATTTTCCAATCAGCACTTAGAGAAAATGTCGATATTTCCAAACGCAAGCAATGGACAGAACAGAAACTATTGATGTATACTATCCAAACATATGAATGAGTGCCTACATTCAAGCTATCAAGAATTTAAACAAAACAAAATTTTAAAAAAAGAAACCGCACACACTTAGGTTTTTTGTACAATCGCAAGATTTCCTATGTTTATTAGGTTTTAGACTATCCTTATTTTTAATTGTGTAGTCGATCTCAATCTCAAAAATGCTGTTATAATGTCCCAATTAATTTAAGTGTTATATTTTCTGAAGCTAAAGTACGTTTATTACCATGATAATATAATTTCTTTTTTTCTTTTATTACCTGGTTTCTTACATTTAATAAATGCTCCGGTTTATGTAAAGTTTATTTAGACACTTTATGAGTTAGTTTTGATATGTATGTCATTCCTATACAATGACTTTGTTTGTCACGATACAATTGGGTAGAAATAGAAATAGTGATACAATTGGGTAGAAATAGAAAGAGTGACATATATTATTTTGCGCTTGCCTAAAACAGTGTTTCTCAAACTTATTTCGTCTACTTTGAAAATCAATTATTTTTCAGCGACCCCCATATTTTCTTTACTATACAACATCTTAATACTACAGTACAATAATTTAATACTACAACTAGAACTGTCAACTACAACGGGCGAGCCCGTCACCTCAGGAAGTTTTAACGATTAGTCGTTCTATCTCCCTGGAGTGAGCGCAGAAGACTTGGACATAACAGTCCACCGTCAATCTCCGCCACAAACCCGTAAGAGGCCAACGCCTTAACCGCGAGATAGTTAGGAGTGTTACCCAGCGGGCTTACACTCACGCCCTTACTTCCAATTGTGACCAGATTACTTCGTCGCTTGCGCGGTCCTCTCCCTTGCGAAGCGATAAAACGGTGTATACCGAATCTATCGCGGACCACGGCATCCTTTGCCCGGCTGTTCACCCAGGATTGGGAAGCCGATGGTCGTTTCAAGAGCAGTCGCCGTAAGGTCCGCAACCACCCCCACTCTATAGGAAACAGTACTGCTTCCAGACTCCCCCGACTGTTAATCAGAGTGCGCACTCGATTGGCTTATGCCGCACGGTGCGCAGACCGTCCAGAAGCGCCAAAAGGTTGATTCCTAGGGGAAACTAGCCCTAAGGCCAGAGTCCTACCCAGGCTCGCACTTTATGCGTGGAGGCCGCCGGATGGGTGTTGACCCGTGAGTGTGACCAACCCTGAACAGAATGGGTCTTCGTGGCCAACCCAGTAAGGGCCCAATTTAATAGTCCCAATTTAACAGTACAGTAATAACTGAAGTCCTTTCCGCAATAAAAGAAAATAATTAAGTAATGCCTTGCATTATGGCATAAACGGAGCCAAAACGGATTCGCGAACCAACGCAGCCCGACGGCCGGCGCACGCGCAGGAGAAGCCGTGACGTCAGTGCGGTCGCTCTTGCCAGGACAAGGCGAATTTAAGAACCCTTTGCCAGTAGTCAAAATAATACAGTACAAATTTACAGGCTTTAATAAAATACTTAATCTACTTTTCCGAGTTTTCTATTCATAGCTATAGAACACACAAAATATACGTTACACTTAATTGCTCAGGGGCTATCCTACGAAAAGTATGTAAAATAATGTTTAATTTGTATAACTGATATGTGAGTACTGCGCTGCCTGGTGGACTGATTTCAAGCGCAATCATTTTAACTTTTTCCATGACAAAATGATGCCCGCGTACAAAATTTCAGCGCAATCGGATTAGGCGTTTAAGCGCTATCGTGGAGCAATACAGACAGGCAGACAGAGAGACATAGTCAATTTAACAATGGTCTTAATCGTCTCAGGGGGACTCAAATTGAATATTTCTGCCTTCATCTCGAAAAAAAAATTACCGCGTTCATAATACCATTGATTTTATAGTGTAATAGATAACGCCATTCCATACTGCAAAGTGGAAGTCGCAATTTAATACAAAAAACGGCAGGTAGATGGCCATCGTAGTTTTCAAACTCGATTTAATGCGCTTCCATCTTCATTAAACTAATATTTGGCCGATAGATGGCGTTCAAACATATTATCGGACGCGTCCGTAAGCCGCGGCTTACGAACGTGTGCCTAGTCGTCCGCGACTGACGTCCTATAATGTGCAGCAGGGCGATTTTATATCTCCATCGCTAAAAACTCGAAACGAACTCAAACGTTACGGTTCGAAAACGATTTTAGCGAAACGAAACATAACATATCGTATCGGCCGATTTTGTAAAAAAGACACTTCGTTTCGCTAATTTTACGAGATAAAATTGGCAACATCGCATTGGTTTTCATTTGTTAAACGTCAAACTGTGGTCAAACTGTCAACTGCGCGGTGCGATGTGTTGAAACTCAAAAAGGAACGCAATTTCGCCATCGATATACGATTCCTTCGCCTATTATTTCGCCATTCCCACACGTTATCGCGAATCCCGTTATTTTGCTGTCGACATCATAATGCAACAATGCGATGTATACTATTTCGGGATTCAGTTTCGGTTCGGATAGTGACGTATTTCGATGTGAAAACGAAGTTATAAAATCGGCCGCCAGTTATAGTTCGCTAAATCAGCGCGATAGCGAAACCAATTGAGAACGCTAAAGTTACAAAATCGCCCTGCAGGCTCCATAGAAATTCATTACACAGATCGCGTGCATAAGCCACAGGCATAAGCCGCGGCTACGGACGCGTCCAATAATGTGTTTGCCCCTAAGCGTATGCTGTCAGAGATTAATATTAAAATAGAGCGCGAGCGCGCGAGTGTGAACAGTAGACACGGGTGTGAACAATGCAGCGACCGCCCGGCTAAGGCCCGCAGTCGTTCGCGAGCGCTTGTGAAGTGATATAGTTGGGAATTTGTAGAGCATTTTTATTGTTTTTAAGAAGAAAGATGGTTAAATGTGCAATCGATCATTGTAAAAATGATACTAGAAAACACACAAAACACAAATCTAGTGTCACATATCATCGATAAGCAATTTTGAATTACTTTTCAGCCAAATAAAAGTTATCCATTACGGGGGTGAAGCGAGGAGCGCGACGTAAGCGGATGAGGAACACACTGCCCCACCCTTCGTCTTGCTCGACCGCAAGTAGGGAGGGTGTTCACTAATCGAGAATCGAGATATTTTAAAAGCGAAATCGATAATCGATAATATTTTTTTATAAAAATTGACAAATCACTTTTTTTAATTATAGGTAGTAATGGTAAAAAAATCTTATGTTAATATAAGTATAGAGTATATATGGAATATGATAAATAATGCATAATAAGGCCAATAAGGGATTCCTTTTTGGACCACTCACATAGGTTTATCCAATTGCTTCAGATGGAGCGTAGATGTTTTTAGGGCGTACCTTTATATGCTGATATTATGCATGTATGAGTGTCTGAACGTAGAGAACGAACGTCTTGACGGGTTTTGACGTAAGTGTGAGGTGTCGTTGGATTCGACGTGATACGGTGGTGCGAATACGTTATATTAAAAACCGACATAAAAATAATTTAAATTTAAATTTAAATAATATTATTATTATTAACTTAGAAACTTACCTTACTTTTAGGTTTCCAAAAGACAAAACAAATATGATGAAGTAGATTGATGCTGTAAAGAAGACCGATTGGGAACCAAACTTTTGGAGTAGAATCTGTTCAGTACATTTTCCGGATTCAAGCATGTATGAAACCAAAGATTAACAAACGACCCTGTACCTTCGCTTTTTCTACAACAATCTCCATTTTCCGGTCAACAGTCGGAGGTTGCAGGGCTTTCCAATTCAGGACTGGTACACGACACTCCAAGGAAACGAAAGTTAAAAACAGAAATTATCCGTTTAGAAGACATTGCAAAACGCCGACGTATGCGGTGCAAGGCACTACACGCTGCTAATCGGCGTTTGAAAAAGAAAGTTGACAATTTATCTAAGGTATTAAAAGAACTAAAGCAAAAAAGACTGATCAACCAAGAACAAGTGGATATTCTGGAAGTGTGCCGGCTTTCTACAGCAGCTCTTTTGAAAAGGATGACTCATAAAGGGAGAGAATATCCACCTGAACTGCGTACATTTGCGCTAACCCTCCATTTCTATTCTCCAAAGGCCTACTCTTACGTACGTAGTACCTTTAAAACATGTCTACCACATACAAGCACCATAAGAAAATGGTACCAATGCATATACGCCACGCCAGGTTTCACTGCAGAAGCTTTTAAAGCACTTGATCAAAAGGTCAAGTCTTCTGACAAGAAAATTCTATGCAATTTGGTAATAGACGAGATGTCGATTCGACAATTAAAGGAATTTGACGGTAATGCAGTCCAAGGATATGTAGATTTTGGTGCTGGGTTTGATGTTACCGGAGTTTCAATGCACCATGCAAACAAGCTCTGGTGTTCCTTTTAGTTGCCATTAACGAGCAGTGGAAAATTCCAGTAGGATATTTTCTGGTAATCGGCGTAACAGGTGAGCAAAGAGCCAATCTAGTAAGGATATGTCTTTCTAATTGCCACGATGTAGGCGTGGTAGTTGTATCTATGACATTTGATGGTTGCCCAGCAAATATAGCCATGGCTCAAGAACTTGGCTGTTCGTTTAACTACCAACGTCAACTAAAAACCTATTTCGAACATCCTGCAACAAAAGAACCAGTTTTTGTATTTTTTGACCCATATCACATGGTGAAACTGGTCAGAAATACATTACAAAGTAAAAAGGTTCTTAGAGATAATAACGGCGGCCTAATCAAATGGCAATATTTTGAAGAATTAAACACGCTCCAACTAAATGAAAATTTTCACTAGGGAAATAAATTATCGACACAACACATCAACTTTCAAAATCAAATAATGAAAGTAAAGCTAGCAGTACAGCTGTTAAGTGCCAGTGTTGCGAACGCTATTGAATTTTGCGACAAAAAATTACGTATAGGTACTTAATTTTGCTCACTCACAACCAACAGTGAATTTCATCAACACAATGAACAATCTGACATATAAGCAATAATATGTACATATAAGCTTTTTGTTAGAGTTATTTTTTGGTGCAGTTAGATCACTGGGGGGCTTTAATAATAATCCTTCCGCAAAACAGTTTAGGGGAGCATATACAAAATTACTCGTCCACGCCGAATTTAAGCCGCTGAAGGAAACTGAATTCCGTTAGAGAATATACCTACCTATTCTAAACTTTACACAAAAATCCCAGTATGTTGATACGATTAATAATTCTCTTGCAATTAATAATTCTCTATATATATATATATATATATATATATATATATATATATATATATATATATATATATATATATATATATATATATATATATATATATATATATATATATATATATATATATATATATATATATATATATATATATATATATATATATACATAAACCCTGAAATAGGTCCATGTAAACCATTTTTAGGGATTTATTAAAAAGGACGTTGCGTAATTCTCTAAATACGAAAACCAGGTACCTTGTGAATGATTAATAACAGTAAAATGAGCCAATTTTCTTTATTTTCTATGTTATTATGACTCTTTGAGGAGAACATGACGGTATCCATAGCCTTGGACGCTTACACTTATTTTAGTGATGTGCATTTATATTATTAAACGCAAGAATTATATTTAAATGAAATGGATCTAAAAAAATACAAATTTAAAAAACAATAACGTGGTTATTCACATTAATCCACCAATCAATGAGAGCGTCAAAGTCCGGATAGGAAACTCCTCTTAAAACAAACCGGAGATACCGTAAGCAAAATTAAATATGATATCGTAATGAAATATTATACTTATCTTTAAATAACACAACAAAATATCTTAAATTTAATAATATGTACAATATATGGATAAACAGTGACGATTTACGACAATGAAAAATACTCCCAGTCAGACCTTAGTTCGGACATGAACTCCGCTCATTTTCGTGTAGTATGTAGGGAGGTACATGAAAAAAAAAATAAATAAATGAGTAGTGCGTGATTTTTTTTCCTATAAACAAATTATGTTATTTACTACATGAAAATAGTCTATTTTGCATCGAATGCTTTGTTAACATATAATGAAAATAAGTGCTTTATAGTTAAATTAATAAGACATTGTTTTATTAACCCCTAGAGCCCCGATTGGCTGATATCGGCCAAGACACGATTCAGCGTGACGGCCCCGTTTTAATTTATTTTATTTTATTATGTTTCATTATGTTAATATGTTTTATTTTAATTATGGATACAGTGGTTTGGCAGTAATTAATGTTTCGGTGAAACAGTGTCATAATTCATTTTTTTTACTAATTTTTACTAAAATTTTTTGGGACATCAACTTGTTAATCGGCTGAGGGACCGAGGCCTGAAGGGTTAAATTAATTATGTGATTTGATCGCAAACTGAACGAACATGTGGATTAGTAAACAAGAAAACATAAATATATTTGCCTATAAAGTATTTAATTATTTATTTTACTTTTTTGGCAAGCTTTAACTTCGGAAAATAGGTAAAGGTACAGCGTGTTTTTAGCACACGGGAATATTTTGGGACAACTGTACATCAAATAAAAAAAATGGTGTAGTTATTATTAATATTGGATGCTGATGTAGAGATTTACTAATATTAGCTGCTACTGTAGAGATATTATTAATATCAATCTAAAAAAAATATCCACAATTTAATTAAATTTAAGCTTTAGTTGCAGAGGAACAGCGATTTTATGTTCAAATTTTAAGTATTAAGATTTTTACTCAGTAACAAAGGCCTACAATAAAAAAGTTGTTTATGATTTTCAAGTTAGTTCTTTTATGTAGCATAAAATGTCCTTTTTTGTAATTATAATTATATGTTATATTTATTAAATATTATTTATGTTGAACTATTTTAATTTTTTTTTTGTTAGTGTTTTTTTCAGAATTCCATTTACAATTTTTGAATATTTTACAAATAACTAAAGTCTGAATCACAAATTGAATGTGCTCTTTGCATGATTCTTCGAAAGTTAATAGATTTTCGTCAATATTTGTATTAATAAGATCTGTTAATTGCTTTCTTATTTTTTTACCATGGTAAATTTTGTAATAGTTTTTTTCGAATATATTTAAGCATCTAGTAGTAAATTGAATAAAATGTGCAGAAGGGCAAATTAAGAAAAGCGTTTTATTTAAATTTATTCCTCCATAATTTTTACTTAATATCAGTAACTGCCTGTTGTCTGTTAAGTGGTTTTCAGTGATTAATACTTTATGGCAGCTTTCACAGTGAAATTTTTCTAAACACCTTTTCGCTAAATATCCTGAAAAATATGTGATTGAGCAATCTTCTAAAGTTGTTACTGAGCTGGAAGCTATCGATTCAATGTTTTTAATGATTTTAGTGCTTTGGGTATGAGTGTTTGAACTATTGGGTTTTTGATTAGCTAGATGAGGTTGATTTTCTATGTCTGGCTCGTCCACCGTTTGTTCCATGTCAATTACTACGTCAAGATCCGGTTCACAGTTAGCTGATTTTGGTTGTCTCATCAATGAGTTTATGCTGTGACTTCTAAAGATTTGCCTGAAGAGACGAGCTGTCGGGTTCTGATTATATCCACCCTTTTGACGAAATACAGAAAATAAATTTTCTAGCACATCTTGGTTCAAACGATTAGTTAGTAGAAATAAAGCACCTAATTCTTTTTCACTATTAAAAAACTGCAATATTCCTTCTATCGTTTGCAAAAGTCCATTAAAACAAGGAGGCCTGACATTTTGAGATTTATAATTTACCGCTGAAAGATTAGTAATTATTTCCTTAGACTTAGTTAATGTTTGAAGAACCACACTATTTTTTTCTGATAAACCACAAGCATATGGGTTTGTTGAAACTAATGTTTTACTATTTAGGCCATCAAATAAGTTATTCATTAATTCTAAAAAATCTGCGGTACTTATTGCTGAAGCTGTTTGAATTTGCTTTGTCTCTATACAAGTTTTAATTGTGGCAGCTACAGAATGACTAAATATTTGTGCGGCTAATTTCACACTCATTTTTTGAAAAGAATTTGGATATATATGACGGTCTGTTAATTTGGGCATGGCTCTACACATTTTACTATTTTTATCTATTTCGTATACTTTTTTTACGTCAGAAAAGGATATTATTTTCCCGTCAAGAATGAAGTCCTTCGTTAGCAAATTATTTCTAAAACTTTTAAGAAGATGTGGAACGTCATAGATTGCAAAAAACTTAACGTTGTCATGATGAAAATACGGATTTTCACAAGAGACATTCAATGCTTTCATCGCGGACTGGTTACTGGTGCCCTGATCACAAACTATAATTTTTGGTTTTAATCCTGTTTCTAAAAGTCTGGATAAAGTTTGTTTAATTAAATCTACAAGATTCCTGGACGTAACTCCTGTACTAGAGAGAAAATAAGCTATTGCTATTTTCCAGCAAGAATAAATACCCCTAGCCATAAAAACTAAAGCATACTTAGCTGTTTTATTTGACCTACCCATGTCACCTAGATCCTGAAAGCCCTCTATTAAATCATATTTTTTGGAATATTCCATTCGTTCCATTATTGCCATTTCGTCGAAGCAAACTATGCAGGTTTTCTCTTTTTCAGATTTAGAGCTAAATTTTTTCTTTATTTGATTTAAATATGCATTATTAAAACCTGGTAGAAATGACGAATTGCCAATCCATCGCCTAATCGTAGATAGTGCGGGTAATATTATTTTATTATTTCTTAAAAAGTTATAAGTCGCTGGAGATTTGTAAAATAAAGCGAGGGAAAAATTTTTTTCGTTAACCGACCAGGGCCGAATGTTGCTTTTTAACTGCATTTTAACTAAAGTCTTAGATTGGACTGAGGAGAACGGGAATGAATCGAATACACTGCTGGCAGCGCAGCGGTTCCTTAGCAGTTTTACTTTTCTTTTCAATTTGGAAATTAGAGCATATTTCGATTTTAACCTTGTCTTTAATTTAATATTCTGAATTTTGTATTTGCTTTCTGTTATTGGTTTATTTTTAACAGGGGATGTTGGTACTATTATTATTTCATCTAAATTACTTTTGGTGGAAAATGACGAGCAAGACGATCGGGATCCTAATAACTTAGTCTTATTAGTATAAACTCTGTTGGGCTTTAGCACTATCAGCGGAGGAGATAAGGTACCTTTTCTCGAATCGGACCATGGAGGAAACAATGAAATCACTGCGTCTTCGTTGCATACATTTGCCGAACTCACTAATTCTGCATTACCTGTAAAGAGAAAAATCAATGTGTACGCACTACATAGATTTGCGGAAAGTTAAATACGTTTTTATCTATATATTTTTACATTTGTAACGCTGAAAACACATTTCATCTACCTACATTTTTACTACCACTTATTTTTAAAAACTAAACGTTCTAAAGTATAATCGATAGATAATCTGTAAATGTCAACCCTACGTATTAACCGCGAACAGCTGACCTCCAGGCGAGCTGACAAGGCTAGCCAATGCTGTCGTTATAAATTATTTTGTCTATGTCATGTACAAACCTGTATATTGGGAGGACGACTTATAATCACGAGGTACAGCAGTTGCATTTAATAGCATTCTTCCCCCATAGCCCGATCGAAACGACGTACTATCGAAATGGTTTTGACAAATGTATCTATTAAAAAGCAGATCTCGTTCGATCTTATAGAGAGAAGCGTTTCCTAAAAAAGACAAAACGAAAAATCAACACAATATGAGATTTTATCGAGGTTTTAATACTTGACTGGCGTATTACTTTGTAATTTAGTAGGTATATTATTTAAAAATATGCTATGACTGTAGAATAGGAACCTCTCCTAGATTGTCGATTTTTTAACGTCACCCGACTATATTTACCACGCTGATTCCTATTGCTATATTGCTAGGAAATATTGCTAATTTCAAATGTCCGACACTATTTTCTTTCAAATTTAGCATTGAAATAATGTGTAGTGTGTAGTTTTTTTTATAGAAAGTTTCCTATACTGCAGTCATTCCATAAATATAATAGGTACATACCACAATTTCGCATCCAAAGTTCAAGCCTCTCTTTGTCTTTTATGGGAAATCTAAACATTTTAATGTTTTTATTAGACCTCCCCGACATCCTACACGAAATATATGAGCAAGTATTAGGCATTTCACGATCGAACTTCAAAACTAGGCCAGAATAAATATATATAATCCAGGACTTCGCACCACTAGCACCGATTGTGATCTGTGAGCAGTGAGCACCACTGCTTGCGGTATCTCAACCCGTAAACATAAATTTGGCAACGCTGCGTTCCACGTTGTAAATAAGAATATCTATCGATAGGTAAAATATAGCTAATATACAATATTACCGATATTTTGCGCACCGCTAGATAGCGCATCGTCCTCAACACTTTTTATACAATTTTTCTAAAAATAAATTTGGCTAAGAAAAAGGTTTTTAGTGATCAGATCAGAGAATCTATTACACTGTATAAGAACGCTATTAAGTATGTTTTAAGTGTCGTTAATTTACATAACCAGTTAATTATTTTTAGTTTTGTTAGTTTACTTTTAGTTTATTTATTTAAAAACAGGTCCACGATTCGCTAGGTCAAAAAAACAGTAATTAAAGCTAATTCCCCACTGAGCTACCGCGCGTATAACAATACTAACACGAGAGAGACTAGCGCAATGACGGGACCCATAGTTACCTTGTGAATGAATAATAACAGTAAAAAGAGCCAAGTTTCTTTATTTCCTATGTTATTCATTTATTTATTTTAAACAACATGATTTATAGACGAATGGCTATGATATTCGGTATATAGTACAATAAAACGTGCAGGAAAAACAAGTTAAACCAAGAGCCGTTGGCTCATCGCATACCTAACTGAGCAAGAGCGCCCGTATCTAGGGATGCTGATATTTAACTTAGCATATTGCGAGCTGACAGGTTTGACGTTCGGTTATATAGTTATTATTGGAATATAGTATGGTTATGTAGTTATTATTATGACTCTTTGAGGCGAACATGACGGTATCCATAGCCTTGGACACTTATTTTAGCGATGTGCATTTTCATTATTAAACGCATGAATTATGAAAGAAACGCAAAAAATGAAAGTAAAGATAGCTGCCCAGTTGGTGTTAGATGACCAACAAAAGATAACAGCCAGTCGGTGTTAGATGCTCTAATGTTTTGATGAAAAACATTTATAAAGGTATCTGGTCTGTGAAGACTGTTTATCAACGGTAACCCATATATGCCCAGCGATTCGAAAACGAAACAAGAAGTAGTACTTTCGTAAAAGCATCGGAAATCCTTTGGGCGCTCAGTAAAATCCAAAAAACTGCTAGCTCTCTCAAGAGTACGGAACTGTCTCCCTTTTGATTGAACTTCTTTGAGTTCTCTTTGAACTCCCTTTTGATTGAATTGACACTTTTGATTGAAACAGTAAGCAGTGCCAGTTGTGTCATGTTCGCATCGTGCAAAAATCACGTCTCCCGAAAAAAAGAAAGTATTTATTCAGTTGAGTAAATCTTTGTACAAGTATCATACTTTTGTAGTAAATTTGGGTAAGTTTTGTAGTAAATTATTGACTTATTCGTGTTTTTATAATTAGTCGATTGTAGATAGAATTAGTCGATTGTAGATAGAATTAGTAGATTGCACGTGAAATTAATAATAAACATTAAATAAATTCATTATAACATCTTGGTTTGAATTACCTATAGGTAACGAACGTAGGATATTTGCCCATTGTTTCGTTTTCGAACACCTCAAAATATCTAGTTAACAAAAAATAATATATACCTAAAGTAGTTAATACTGTTATAGGGACTTTTCAATATAAGCATATCTGAAAATAATCAAAATCAACATCCCAAAATAGTTCCGGGCATATATGGGTTAAAAAGCCCCAAGAAAAAATCATTGACATCGACTAAAGACAAAGGAGGCCTAATTTACCCGAGTGATGATGTATATTTCATAAGTATGTGAAAAAAATTGCGTAAATTTTTAGTATATATTCACCATAGTAAAATTAAAAACCAAGATGTGCATACAATGATAAGGGACGTGATATTGTATGATATGCACTCATCGAATAACCAAATTATTTTTGCTGTTTAAATGAACATCAACTCGAATTCAGTTTTTTTGAAGATCATACATATCTTCTAATAAAATCGATCTGCGAAAATTATCTCAAGCTAAGAATCCATTTTAAAATGAAGAACGCTGTAGTAGAAAAGAGCGTCAGAAATTTTTATAATAAATTAGTGCTATTTAAAGGTCATTAGCGCACCCAAACTAGTATAGTAATAAATAATATTACGAGAATCTTACATTGTTTAATTGTGACAAAAAGAGATTTTTTAAAATAAAAAAACATGTTTTTTAATATATTTTTTTATTATTAATTAATATTTATTACTTTTATTTTGAATCTAATTTAATCAAGAATGATGTCGATAGTATTTGTAACTAGCGTTAACGAGAATCTGACATAGTTTAGTTGTGATAAAAATAAAGTTTTATTTTAAATAAAAGACTTATTTTTACATTATTAAGTTTTTACTACACCTTATATTGATAATACTTTTATTTTTAATCTAATTTAATCAAGAATCATACCGATAGTATTTGTAAATGCATTTAATATTACGAGAATCTGTCATTCTTTAGTTGTGACAAAAATAGGTTTTTTTTAAATAAAAAACCTATTTTTTAAGCATTTTTTTTTAATTCAGCTTTATTTATACTTTTATTCTAATTTATTCAAGAATCTTATCGATAGTATTTATTGTAAGCGCTTCCCTAGTCACGCACATTAAACAGCTTTAGAAACTCACACTAACAAAAAACGGAGTCTTTAGCAAATGCGCCGTTTCTGCAGCTGCAGTGAACGATTTGGCAACGATGCATTTGATAGCGCGTTTACACTCTCGCGCGAGGCGCCAGGCGAGACGCAAAACCACATCAGTAAACAAATGGAACAGAGGCAAAGCTTCTAACGAGCGTACAAAATGTTTACCAACTTGCTAGAAGCTTCGCCTCTGTTCCGTTTGTTTACGACATGGTTTTGCGTCTCGCCTCGCGCCTCGCGCGAGAGTGTAACCGCCCCATCACAAACCACAGAACCATTGATTTTATATGACAGAACTGAACGCGATCGTCGCCAGCTGGCGTTATTTACAGTAAATAAGAAAGTTTACACGTAACTGTTTATTTATTAATTTATTTATTTATTTAAACCCATAAAAAAAACAATTACATAACAAAAACATTGTCTTAGCCTAATAATTAATAATTTAACATTTCCTTTTGTTGTCATTTTAGTAATGCAAATATAAAATTTTATTAAGGAAATCTTAGGAACTATGTACAATAATATTTTTATCATAAAATCAATAACATCGAACAATAACGAGAGCTGTTCTATGGTAAAAATTTAATTTGGTAGTTTTTTTTAAGGTAACATTAAGAGTTAATTTAAATAAATTTATATAACAAAAACATATTACTATTTTAAGTAGGTTTTTACATTGTTACTTTCATTTTATATCATTGGTTAAAAAACGGTGACTTGTGTAAAATTTATAGTCATCAATTACTTAAAAATTTCAAATACAGTCGACAGTGTAAATTAACAGTAGTAAAAAATGTCAGATAAAATATTATAAAATGTATAAATAAAACAGTATTTTAATTACATAAAATTGTAAATTAAATGAATTGTAATATCAGCAGTATTATTGCTTACAACATATATGACAATATAATATAATACGATAATACATACCTACACCCACAGAAGTGCCTTAGTAATAATTTATAATAGAAAATTAAACTTACATATTAGACTACTAGACTTTTAGAATATACACATAACTTTTAGAATATACATTTCTTGAGAACGAACAACCTCTTCGGAAGTAAAATGATTACTGCATACAAACGAACCAGAGCTCGGCGTCCAATTAGAACGTGGAATAGCCCTAGTCCATCGCTTACGAAGATTATCTTCCTTCGGGAAAGAAAATGTTGAAACGGGAAGTTCTCCAGTTTTCAACGCAGAGTTATAATTTGATTTGTATCCGAGAACACAGCATCGCCTCGGCATCTAAAAAATATAAGCTAGTATTAGCGGTGATATTACACCCTAGCTGGTTCGAATTCGTTTGATATGTTCGACTACATAATGAAATTGTTTCCAGTCAGTCGATAGTAGCATCGATGATGATCATCGTCATTGAGTATCGCTCGCTTGATCAAAAGCTGCATACAGATACAGACTCATCTCTCCACGCTCTACCTTCATTAAATTATTGTTATCTATACTAGTCTATACTAATATTATAAAGAGGTAATGTTTGTGAAGTTGTAGGAAGTAATCTCTGGATCTACTGAACCGATTTTGAAAATTCTTTTACCAATAGAAAGCCACGTTATTTGTGAGTGTCGACAGAAATCCACCGTCGAATCTCGCTCGATTCGAAAGCGATCATTTCTCTCATTTAATATGACAACACAGTATACTGTGACGCGACTTGACTTGTTCTCGTCTCGTATGATCCGTGATACGCTTTATAAAAAGTTTTCAGTTTCTATTCTCGGGACGCGGTTTTTTGCCGGGGCCGGCAACGAAAGTTAGGATTGTGCCTATCGGGGACTCAAACTTCGCCGGTCGATTGATCCCTCTGAGGCAGACCCTGAAAAATTTCCTTAACTTTTGGGGACGAGAACACGAAGTTTAGCCTTCGCTATTGTGTCAGACATGCCGATAAAATCCGATGTTGTGATGTTACGCATGTTAGATCGCTTGGCTTTAGAAACAAATACGAAATCAAATAAAACCGATCTATTGCAATTTTTTACACGCACCCGAGGATTCCTTCCGTAAGTTATTAAGAAAAAGATTCCACCTATAAAAGTAATCCTACATATTAACTAGCTAAAATTTTAGCAGTCCTTTGATATTATTATTCTTTGATTCAAAAAGTTGCATACTTATGATATAATGAAACCCAAGTATCGAGTAAGGTTTTTCGCTATCCCTACCTTTATACAGTGACCAATATCAAGTCAGACGAATTGCAATTTCTCAGCTGCAAGTATAGAAGCAATTAAGGGTGTCAACACGTGCATACAACAGGTCAAAGACAACGGGTCGTTTCTATCGGCCTTGTGTTTATGCCATTGCGTCTGAAAATAGACAAAAAAATGCTTAAATGTTTGATATGTTTAAATATTTAGCTCACCAAATCCAACATCTACTGAAGCACAAGCTTCGCTTAGTTGGGCGACATCGGTCAGTAAACATCATAAGAGTTTAATTTATTTCTGTGGTTTGCGTAATTTAGTTTAATATTTTGTTTGATGTTTTAATTGTAGATTGCATATTTTTTTTGTTAATTTCTTTATCTATACTAATATTATAAAGAGGTAAAGTTTGTGAGTTTGTGAGGTTGTAGGGAGTAATCTCTAGATCTACTGAACCGATTTTGAAAATTCTTTTACCCATTTTAAGCCACGTTAGTTGTAAGTGTCATAAGCTATATATTAATCCGAAAAATGAAAAGACTTCTTCGAGATAGTCGGATTTCCAAAGTAAGTCGGAAAAAACGGTCGAACGAAAACGTTTATAACTAACGCTGCCTTAACGATGAGAGATATATGATTAAGTTCTAAAGAAAAGTTGTAGAGCTTGATAATGCGTACACAAAAGCCACGACAGCATATGCCTAACTTTTATATTTAGGTCACAAAAAGTAGTATTTTTATATGAAAAAAAATAATTTAAATCTTTAGGTCATGTTTATTGGTCATATTATCAACAATTATGAATTCTTATCAAAATAAGTAAATTTATCGTCTCAAGTGTTTAAAACAAAAGGCTTTCCTCTTTTACTGCATATAATTCCCCTTTTACTGCATAAATAGTTAAAGAAATAATACACTTACAAATAAGACACTCACAAGAAGACACTCACAAATAACGGTATTATAGTCAAATTGGCATGCAAATACATACATATGCAGTAAAAATATAACCCTTCTTTTGGCAGTCAGGAAATAAATCATAGCACTCAGTACTAACCGAACCACACTCATAATTCCATCACAGGTAAAAAGTTTTACAGCCCAACAAAGTGGGCACGGGTCAGCTAGTTAAAGATAAAAAACGAATAACCAAATAATTACATTGACGGATTAATGTAAATCGTATTTTATCCAGGAATGCACTGCACACATATCCCTGGAATGCACCAATGACTCTCGGAATTTGAAATTTAAGTCAAAATTAATGAAAGGGTATATATAATGAGGTATACGAGGCAAACCAATCGGTTGAGTACCTATATTTTATCCAGATTCAACGGCGCTCTGTCTCTGGATTGCACTAACAACTCCTTCTGGAATCTGTAATATATTTGAAGTTAAATTAATGATGAGGTACATAATGAGGTATGCAAAACAAAGCAATAGGTGTGTTTAGAGTGCTCAAAAACTATTATATATTTAATGGGTAACGTCTTTTAATCTGGACAATCCGTCTTGTTTCTCGACTGATAGAACGCCGATATTGCTGTGATAATCTTAAACGAGGCCTGGTTGGCCTGTGGCCAGGCATGTTAAAAAAGCTATCTTGTTGCATGCATTAATGTTCGCGGATAAGTGAACACGACAATTTGAGGTTATGTTTCTATGTAAAACAACATATTAACGCAAATTTGTTGATAAAAAGATGTATATTTACCTTAAATAGTTGTTGCAGATAGGGAGATGAGTATTATACATTAAATCACATTTAAAATTACACATAAAAACCACAAAAACTCAGAATGTCCACCGTTCATAGAACTGTCGTGGAACTGTCAACAATACTTAGATCGACGTTGCCAGTTGCCAGCCACATCTTATTGTTGGAAAGGCGATTCCTGAAATAGCACGCCATCTATTATTTTCTTCATTGAACATGTGATTTGTAGCGTAGAAGGAAATGCAATAGATAGCGCTAATAATTGAATGCTAATTTCGTTGAAACTGCTTGAATTATTGGGTTTTTAGAATCAATCGATCCTTTATAATTAAAACTTAATTATCAATGTTAATATAGATATCCAAATAAATTCCTATACTTTTCGACGTCAGCACTACCAGTGCCATCTGCGTAGTGACGGCGAGAAATATGCTGCCATTTTCTTGTATGGGGTGGCGCTATCTATTACACTATAAAATCAATGATAATACTTTCCCGTCTGGTCGGCTGTTACCAGGGCAAGTAAATTTTTTTGCGTGTGTACAATACTTTTTCTCTTCGTGAGTCGGAAAAGTAAAATAGGACTAAATGACTTTTAATGTGGTCGGATGTATACATTTACTGGGCTAGTGAGAGGCTAGAGATGTGTCTGGACGTAGAAAGGCGGAAATGAAAGGTTTAAAACTGGTCCCAGGGACCCACGTCACTAGGGTTAAAACAGAACAGTATGGATAAATGAGCCACTCCGGCTCAGCCTATCAGGTGAGCGTCAAAGCTGCGATCCGGTTTATATAAGAGCAGCTCTGCGGAGTACTATCTATTGTTAGGGCCTAGTTTTTATAGTATACAAACTTTAACCTAAATCATTTTAATAATTAATCAGTTAACTTTATCCATCGCGCCATAGACGCGATACACCGAGCGGATACGTCTTACCGTATGTAGACGACAAGTCGCGCACATCCCTAATCAATTTTAATCAGTAAGGTAGAATATTTTTACTTAGAAAAGAGATCTTTCTTCTTTTTTTTTTTGGCTGGCAACGACCGAGCAAGACGGTCGAGAAGACACCGGCCGCTCCGCCGTTGGCGGAGCGGGCCGACTACCGCCCATTTAATTATTCATTTGCACACCAGCCAACACAGTCTAGAACTTAAATTCTGTGAATATCTAAAATCTATAATTAAACTCAGTTCAGCGTACCGGGCAAGCCCTCATCGGATTCCGCACCTATCTACAGGCAAGTCTTCTATCTGTAACCATTAGCTTCCTCTCGTAAAATCAGATTTCAAAAAAATAATAAATTCAAATTAATAAGATTGCTTTTAAAGCCAAGTCCCCTGTAAATTACCGTTGCCATATCTTCGTTGGTGAATAATTAGAGTCAAGTAAAATCAAAATTTAGTAATTTGAGTGCGTCAAAATAGAAGTAGGTAGTACGTCGGGTCAGTCATAATTCCCGGTGTCTGAGCATCGCCTTCCGTCTCCTCGCCTCAACTAATTTTTCTACTATCATCTAAAGGTCGATTTCGGAAAATATAATTTAAAATTTAAAATCGCATCCGGGGAGCAGGCGCTAAAAAATCTAGAAGCAACCCTCCAATAACTCCCGCGGGTAGCAGTGTCTTCCTTCTCTATTCCAGAACCCAAAGTACCTGTCCAAAATCCCACTTCGCCGAATTAAGCCCTGAAAATTGAAAGGCTCTAACGTTCAATTTTCCACGAATTTAATTTTAGAATTTTGTCAATTCCAACTACTCGGATTCGCCATATGCTATGGCCTAGCTTTCATTTATTATAATTAAAATAAAATATGTTACTCTGTCAAATAAACCTTTCATTTTGGTTAATTAATCATTATTTAGCGAATTAAAGAAATCGAGACGGTACCTAAAAATACCGCCGGGTCAGAGCGAGCTACAATCTCGTAGGTACCCGACTAACACTGGACAGGGTAATGTTTCAGGGCAAGGGATAAATAAAGAATAATTGGTATAACTGCAGTATAGGAACCTCTCCTGGATTTTTGATTTTTAAACGTCACCGGACTATATTCGCCACGCAGATTCCGAATCTGCAATAATCTTTTGTCGCTCTCAATAAATAAGCGAGATATAGGCATTTAAAATTTGCATACTAAACGTCAAAAAGACGGCCATATTGCTTCAGAAGTAGTGTCGGAATATACTTAGTCGATATACCGCGAGTTCTCTAATATCGATAACAATTCGCGATTTTAGAAAAATGATGGCATGGTCGTGAAAAAACATGTGCGATATTAAAAAATAATAGTCTATTTTCGAGGGTTTTTTCAATGACTTTGCGTTTTGATAACAAAAGGTATCCTGAAACAATAGAAAATTCCTAAATATCTGAATATCCCCGCAAGCAAAAATTTTTTTTCGAATTTCGCGCGAAATTCGAAAAAAAATTTTTGCCTGCGGCGCTATTGAAGTTAACATGACAATAGAAAATTCCTAAATATCTGAATATCCCCGCAAGCAAAAATTTTTTTTCGAATTTCGCGCGAAATTCGAAAAAAAATTTTTGCCTGCGGCGCTATTGAAGTTAACATGACAATGTGTTAGCGATATTTCGTTTTTTTCCAAGGTTTTTACTAAATGACTTTGGTGATAATGACAAAAGGTAACCTTAAACAAACGAAATGTCTTCAATATCAAATTAACACCGCAGACAAAAGAAATTCGAAAAAAAATTTTTGCCTGCGGCGCTATTGATATTAACATAAGAATGACAAAAGGTAAACTGAAACAAACTAAATTTCTTCAATATCAAATTAACACCATGTGTTAGCGATCATCTAAAACAATTGGACAATTTTCGTAGATTTTACGAACATTTGAAATTTGGTGTATTGATGACTAAAGGTAACCTGAAACAAACGACATTTCAGGATATCTTCTGTCATCAATACGCAAAGTCATTGAAAAGACATCGAAAATAGTGCCCTTTTTTAATTTGCGCGAAAATATGTATTTTTCCAATCGCTTTTGTTCAACATATTTCAATTAATCTTAAAACTCTCCAAATTGTCATAATTTCTGTAATATCGCTAATTGTTATCGATATTACGATATACTCGAAAGTGTCAACACGGTAAGTACAAACAAAATGGCCGAAACTTTGTTGACATTGGGATAACAAATTTGAACGCCTATATCTCGCTTATTTATTGAGATCGAATAAAAATTATGAAAGATTCGGAATCAGCGTGGTGAATATAGCGGGGTGAATTTTATTTTGGGCCATTTTAAGCTATTTGTTTACATATAAAATTTAAAGTTTGAATGCCTATATCTCGCTTATTTATAGCGACCGACACAATTTTCTTCCAGATTTAGCATTAAAATGCTACAATCTATTAGTGTATATTTTTTTTTTTTTTTTGGTGAGAGGTTCCTATACTGCAGTTATTCCGAATAATTTTATAAAAGGAACTTTGAAATTATACATTTTAATTTTATCATTTAGCGGAGAAAAGAACCGCAGTACATTATTTAATTATAGCAGCATCTGCTGGTTTAGAGCGCACCTAGATTCAAATAGTATTTTCTCTTTTTTTTAAATATAATTATCTAGCAATTATTTCCAATAAATACATTAGACGATTTAGCCATTGATTTATGTAAGAGCGCGGACCGGGACCGGGGCCGAGCGCTCCAAGCGGGCGCGATCGACGCGCACCGGCGCAGTACCTCGTCGGTAGACCGATAGAGGGCGCGGTGAGTAAATCACAATATTCGATCTCGTCGCCGCAGCGCACTAAACTTGATATCGCTTCTTCTTCTTCTTTTAGTCCTCTCACAAGATATATCGAAATTCATTTTATAATAAAACATAACTAGGGTACTTGACCGTCCATTCAATTTGAATGCTCTCGACTTTAGGACGACGTCAATACAGGATTTTAACCACCCCTGAGCACGACTGAGCTACCGTGGTATCCTTGGCGTCGCTCCACTCCCACGCACAAAGGTAACTTCCCAGGCGGAGGGAGGCCCTTTGCATTTGTTTATGTGGTCTATCATCTATTTCCCGCATGTGTAGCTGGCGCCTCTACAAATAAATACACTTTATCGTTACACATAGCAACCTTCAAGACAACTTTACATTCTATTTTATTTAGACACATAACAGATTTGGCCGCCCAACGGGGGCGATTTTTTTTTTTAAAAAACGTTTATAGATTTGTTTTAGGATTCAAAAACTTTTTCCAGTACGCCTTTATTATAACAATATTACAATTTTATTTTCTTTTTGTATCTTCTCTATTATCGTCCGACATAGAGGACACCATAAAATTTCCCACCCAACCCGCCCAAAAATTTTTCTTTTTATTATTTTTATATTTTTCTTTTATTGTTTCTCTACACAACGTACCTACTGCCAATTTATTTTACAGGTTGTTACAAAACTAACACAATATTTTTTTTCATGCTTTAAAAAGTGCTTTACATTTTAATTTTTTTAAATAATATACTACATGTACAATAGCCTTTCAGCCATAAGCGTAAGTAATAACCAAGGTGTCTTGGGGATTTGACTTCGGAATCAGCAAAGGATTACGTGGGGATTTTGCTTCTTCGACGACACGTTGGACACATATCTAGTTATACAGTTACAACAAACGAACCTTAAGACGTTTATGCAAAAAAATATCCGCAATTAATACTACTATTCACACTTATAGTAAATACTTAACAAAATTTCACAAGCCTACAGGGTGTTACAATTTTCTTTTCTTTCATTTTACTTTTTTATTTTTTTTTGTTTTCATTTAACTTCATCAATTTCTTTTTTTCATTTCCTTTTTCCCTTTGCCTTATTGCATATGGGACTTCAACTTAATAAACTCATAATACACTCTAATCAATACACACTCACCTACATCCACACACTAGCATCAACACTTCCACGTCTAAATAAATACGATTAACTTTCTTACACACTTCATCATCCGCTGTTTACAAATATTTAAAAGACAAAAACGCCAAAATAATACTCGATACCCCACACGAATTCGCAAAGGGATTAGAGTCATTAGCGGACGCCTATGACATAGTGCAGGAAAGAATGTTAGAGTCATTCAGAAATAGTTCTTCGAGATACAACCTTAGAAGAAAACACGTCGAATTTAAAACAGGAGAGTGGGTCTGGGCCAAAAACCATACATTGTCAAGAAAAGCAGATTTTTTTTGTAGCAAACTCAGCCCTAGGTACATAAAGTGCAAAGTCATTGCGAAAAAATCCCCAGTCGCCTACGAGTTAGCCGACGAGAACGGAAAACCGCGGGGTCTTTTTCATATTAAAGACATTGCGAGTAACTAATACCCTATAACAACATATGGTCTAGCGTGGCGTCGCCGAAGTGAAGTCGATCGCGTCGTCACGGTCTCCATCGTGAAACTGCGGATTCCGGATATAAATCGCACAAGGTACACAAAAAAGGTATTAACTATTGCGTCTATAAGGCATAAAATAAGCTATTCAACAGAAAAAACAAAGAGTCAAAATTATAATTCCATTTGATATAAGACAAATAAAATAAACAATTAATTGTAAACAACCTAACGCACTTTATCAAGATACAAAATCCAAAACAAAGCGCAACAAATAAACTAAATTCACACACACAAAACACATTACACAACAGAACACACGGTCTAAAGTACCTACAGAACAAAAAATCGAACACAAGTACAAATAGTTTATACAAAAAAAAATTTTTATAAAATATAAAATTTTTTTTTGAAAGGTACTCTCATCCGGCAAGAAGGCCGCCGGATTCGGTACCCTACCATGTGGGCAAATTTAGCCCCAAATTCTTAAAAATATAGTAAATATCATTAATGTATTTTCATTCCCAAATTTAAAAACAAACAAGATTTCGAGTCAATGCAATCAAACGCACTTACACAACACCTGCGTTAAGCGATTATTTATAAATAGATCCGCCCGATCAACGTACACGGCAGTAGGTATGATAAATCATAATATAGAGATAAAATCGAGCGCATTTACACACAATTTAAACACAACATTTCCCTTTGCATGGGCCGTTGCGGCAAAATCAAAGAACAAAGATATTTCTCTACCTTAATTATATTTATACGCAATTATGCGATTTTAAAACGGTTCGGTGCTTAACCGTTCGCTTGCGAGAGAAACACCGCCGGACAAGCTCTGGATTTTTTTTAATTATATATTTACTGGGTTTAGTGTTCATCCTACCATAAAGGTAAAAAAGCGCAAGGAACTATTATGTTCCGGGTATTCAATGCATCAACTGTCATCGGCGAATTAAAATCTACATGCTCAGCTCTGTTGTAAAAATACTTCTATATTTTTCTATCAATTATTTTATATTTTCTTTGACATACAATCACGCGGCAAGTAGATCGTTAGTACTAAGTAGCGACTAGGAACCCCTTCAAAAACCGTTGTAGATTAGTCATAAGCTACAGAAAGCTCTTTGTTCGGTCTTGGCTTTTTGCCAAGATATGGAACTTTCCATACCATAATTTCTTCATTGTAAGATAAAATCCCCCATTGATTTCCCGCAACGTTATTTTTTAAATAAATAATCAGCTCCGTTTAGTTTGTCCATAAATACTCATCAAAAATCAGAAAATAATGATCTCAATTGGATATAAATATTTGGAAAAAATGACTTATAAAGGTCATAATAGCATTCCTCCATGTCAAAATATTAAAATAGGTACGAGACAGACACATTTAAGTATGACAGGAAAGCATGAAAGGAAGTGCTTGCATGATGACGAAAGACCGAAGCGCGAATGGCACACGAAAGGAAAATACTATGTCAGAAATATCTAGTATTATTATTTATCACCATGACTACAAAACTACATCTCACAAATTTTATATGCAATAAAAACATCATATACTAAGGACCTCAAAAATCCTAGAAGTTAGGGAGTTGCCTGCGGAACAACGCATAGAGGAACTCTAAAATTTAACTTCATACCATCACGAGTGAAAGACCGCGAGGTCTATAAACATCCAGAACTGGTTATTTCGTGTAAAAGAAAATCACACTGCCGTTCTTTCCCGTCCACAAACAACAATAAACACACACGCTCATTTTTTAAAAAAAAAAAAAAAAACACAAACATACAATATTTGTTAAAATTATAAACCTGAATACCAATACGACCAGAATTTTACGCAAATTAAAATTACGTAATTCGCTTCTGTATACTTCAGATAAGTCGTCAAAATGGTCAATACAAATTAAAGAACCGGCCTACAATCTTTATTTCCCCTTTTCACATTATATTTACAATTATTTGATAAAATAAGCTCGAACGCTTCTACACACTGCACATTGTTGCGAAATATATTATTATTATTTGTTTTAATAAACGTAATAGCAGACATTTATTGGTAGTCTTGCTTTCGTTAGTTAAGGCCGGTTTCACTAAAAAAAAACACACCATAAATACAAAAAATTAACAAATATTAAAACACTATATCAAAACAATCAATAATTAAAAGGGCACAAAATCAAAAGGAAACACCGCTACCCGAAGTACCATTCTCGCAAATACATTTCATAATTTCAAAACTTAAAATTAAAATATATTATAATTTTTTTTTTAAATCCGGAACCCTTCATATTTCTT
This sequence comes from Micropterix aruncella, assembly GCA_944548615.1. Classification (NCBI taxonomy): domain Eukaryota; kingdom Metazoa; phylum Arthropoda; class Insecta; order Lepidoptera; family Micropterigidae; genus Micropterix; species Micropterix aruncella. The sequence goes on from OX155968.1 coordinate 22,468,375, forward strand.
TTGTTTATATAAATTATCCGGAAACATTTAGCACCTGCTCTCCCATACCTACTACACCCCTTTCACCATTCTAATAAACAATTAATTTTTCTATTCCCCGTTGGATTAATTATCTATACGTTCATTTAATAAAGCCTGAATATAATCAAAAATATAACCCGCCGGAATGGATGCTTATAGACCGAGATAAAAAAAGAGTTTAGTTTTTTTCCTTTCCCCTTCCTTTCTTCTAATTTTTTTTTCAAAGAAAGTAGCTACAAAAAGTAGCAACATTTCTAATTTATTTATTTCTTTTTGTTTGTTTTTCAACCATGGAATTTCATGTGTAAAGCTGCACAATATGAGCACTGCCACTGTTATAATAATTTTTCTTGTTCTTTGTTTTATTACTACATTATAATATGTAAGTATACACGTTAGGCAGCACAGTTTAGCTGCATATTCCTAATTTAAAAAATAATATCATATGTTGAATAGATTTTAAGATGCCTTGTTGGATTAATAATATACCACATTGTGTACCTACGCGTCTCACAATACTTGTAATTTATAATAATTTAATTTTTTTTTTGTTATGTACCAATCTTTCTTATCCCGCTTAAAATGTAGCATACAGACAGAACATAAGCACCAGTTTTTGACCCCAATCACATAGGAAATTTAAGAAGTCGGAAAATACATTTACTTTTCTTAAAGAATAAAAACAAGTTTCGAACTGAATTGTAAAGCGAAGATATGATAACACACACATGGTTACATATATTAGAGCCTCTCCTTCTCTCACCACCCATCCTAGTACTCCAGTAAAAAACTCAACTAGAAAATCGAACGAGATGATGCCGCATAACTTTTCACGTTCCAGACAATATTTGGAGAATTGAACACACCAACCAGACATGTCCAGTGACATTCGGCAAGGCGGGAAGCAAAACCTCAAACGTCGAGCCAAGCTGCTAGATACCATAATGAAGGCAATGCTGACCGAATTAACCAGCCCATAAATCCACGGACCATAATTCTGCCAGCCAACCAGTATGGACATCCGAAACCAGGATACCTACTCCAGTCTAGAGGTAAAGATACATTTTCCTATCTCTATATGACAACCAGGACGGCATTCACGATAGACGACATCCGATAGGCGAGGACCGCAGGAGCGTTCCCTATCAATAGGAACATTTATCACTAAACCAGGTGGACCAGGATGCGAAGTCACACAAACCAGACCGCAAGTAACCTCCACATATACTATTACCATCAACATGCAAATAAGGACGCTTTAAGTACCATTTTAACATCAGCGTAGTGTGTACACAGTGAAGTGAAGTAGTGTTCTCTGGAATGGACAGGGCATTTAGGCACGAAAATCACCTTCCTTATTACACCCGCTAGCCACAACGCACCGGACTTTTCAAACAAGCGACGTGTAAAAATCTGAATTTCTTCCGTGCACACAGACTTGAAACAGCTAGTGTAGCACCACGATTTTGTCCCAAGTAGAAGCTCTGCAAAAAATTTTCCACCGGACTTTTTTTTAAACAAGCAAAGTGACGCAATTTGCCAAGCAGCAGCCCACTTATTATGTTCTTCGAGTTGCCTCGATTAAGATCATCACGACACAACATCAGAAAACTAGGCAACCTACTAATGCTCGCCTATTTTTTCCGCAATTCCAAGGTACGGCTCATCAATCGACCACCACGAGACACGTTGTGTGTCTTACCCAAGGCCCTACGACGCGCATACGTCGATCTCCAAGCAGCGACCCCACCGAGAGAGCGACGCAGCAACCAGACGATACGCCACGCGCTACGCCCCAGGAGAAGATCAACCCGTCAATCATGTTAACCCTGTTACGGACAGGCGACATCTTTCACGGCTGAATTCTTTCCCTATTTTCAGTTCCTGACTTTCTTAACTCCAATCCTGATATGAATAAGCGTCATATACTGCAGTCAAAGAAACTCTTATGCACTTTTTGGGATCAAAAAAATACTTTGTCAAAAATCATCTTCTCTCGTTTAGGTGTTATTTATTTTTTTTTTTATATTTTTTTAAAATATCTTGATTTGTATCAACCCTTGCAAACAGGGCAAATTTCTTCATTACCGTTACGTACTTATTCTTATTTTTCTTACTGTTACCAATATTTATTGTATTAGCGGCTACGCATCGTAGCAAGTAGGGGTTAGTGTACAACACTCGTAGCATTATATCTTTAACATTGATTGCTTATGTAGGTCACCGGGGACGGTGACTAGGTCTCTATCCGGCAATGTTAGGGCCTAGTTTTTATAGTATACAAACTTTAACCTAAATCATTTTAATAATTAATCAGTTAACTTTATCCATCGCGCCATAGACGCGATACACCGAGCGGATACGTCTTACCGTATGTAGACGACAAGTCGCGCACATCCCTAATCAATTTTAATCAGTAAGGTAGAATATTTTTACTTAGAAAAGAGATCTTTCTTCTTTTTTTTTTTGGCTGGCAACGACCGAGCAAGACGGTCGAGAAGACACCGGCCGCTCCGCCGTTGGCGGAGCGGGCCGACTACCGCCCATTTAATTATTCATTTGCACACCAGCCAACACAGTCTAGAACTTAAATTCTGTGAATATCTAAAATCTATAATTAAACTCAGTTCAGCGTACCGGGCAAGCCCTCATCGGATTCCGCACCTATCTACAGGCAAGTCTTCTATCTGTAACCATTAGCTTCCTCTCGTAAAATCAGATTTCAAAAAAATAATAAATTCAAATTAATAAGATTGCTTTTAAAGCCAAGTCCCCTGTAAATTACCGTTGCCATATCTTCGTTGGTGAATAATTAGAGTCAAGTAAAATCAAAATTTAGTAATTTGAGTGCGTCAAAATAGAAGTAGGTAGTACGTCGGGTCAGTCATAATTCCCGGTGTCTGAGCATCGCCTTCCGTCTCCTCGCCTCAACTAATTTTTCTACTATCATCTAAAGGTCGATTTCGGAAAATATAATTTAAAATTTAAAATCGCATCCGGGGAGCAGGCGCTAAAAAATCTAGAAGCAACCCTCCAATAACTCCCGCGGGTAGCAGTGTCTTCCTTCTCTATTCCAGAACCCAAAGTACCTGTCCAAAATCCCACTTCGCCGAATTAAGCCCTGAAAATTGAAAGGCTCTAACGTTCAATTTTCCACGAATTTAATTTTAGAATTTTGTCAATTCCAACTACTCGGATTCGCCATATGCTATGGCCTAGCTTTCATTTATTATAATTAAAATAAAATATGTTACTCTGTCAAATAAACCTTTCATTTTGGTTAATTAATCATTATTTAGCGAATTAAAGAAATCGAGACGGTACCTAAAAATACCGCCGGGTCAGAGCGAGCTACAATCTCGTAGGTACCCGACTAACACTGGACAGGGTAATGTTTCAGGGCAAGGGATAAATAAAGAATAATTTTATAAAAGGAACTTTGAAATTATACATTTTAATTTTATCATTTAGCGGAGAAAAGAACCGCAGTACATTATTTAATTATAGCAGCATCTGCTGGTTTAGAGCGCACCTAGATTCAAATAGTATTTTCTCTTTTTTTTAAATATAATTATCTAGCAATTATTTCCAATAAATACATTAGACGATTTAGCCATTGATTTATGTAAGAGCGCGGACCGGGACCGGGGCCGAGCGCTCCAAGCGGGCGCGATCGACGCGCACCGGCGCAGTACCTCGTCGGTAGACCGATAGAGGGCGCGGTGAGTAAATCACAATATTCGATCTCGTCGCCGCAGCGCACTAAACTTGATATCGCTTCTTCTTCTTCTTTTAGTCCTCTCACAAGATATATCGAAATTCATTTTATAATAAAACATAACTAGGGTACTTGACCGTCCATTCAATTTGAATGCTCTCGACTTTAGGACGACGTCAATACAGGATTTTAACCACCCCTGAGCACGACTGAGCTACCGTGGTATCCTTGGCGTCGCTCCACTCCCACGCACAAAGGTAACTTCCCAGGCGGAGGGAGGCCCTTTGCATTTGTTTATGTGGTCTATCATCTATTTCCCGCATGTGTAGCTGGCGCCTCTACAAATAAATACACTTTATCGTTACACATAGCAACCTTCAAGACAACTTTACATTCTATTTTATTTAGACACATAACACTATATAACTAACGTGACCATACTATTTAGGTGCTGAATGGGACAAAGGAATTCTACGAAGCAGTGGAGTCGTATCCGTAGTATACTCGCCCCAAAAAATTTTAATAGTTTAGAAGAATCAGTAAAAAATGTTCAAAATGTACACCAATTTAAGATAAACGTAAAAAAATGGCTCCTTTACGAAGTAGGTCGTACAAAGACTGAAAAAGAATTGCTTCATACAATAATTTAAAATATGTGTGTATGTAAATGTATGTGTGTGTGTGTTATTATATATGTATGTATGTATGTTCGTATGTGTATATGTGTATATATGTATGTAACTAACCCTTTATCATATATATTTGTATTAATATGTGTACTATTTTATGCCATTATCTTAGTGTGAGTATTGAAAGTAGTCTATTAGTCAGTACTACTCAAACGTCAGTACTACTCAAAAACAAAGGCTATATATTTCGTATGCCCAGATACAGGCTGTTCGGTCTAGTTGGGTATTCGTCTAGAATGATCGTATGGGTTGTGTTCATTTTCTTATTGCTTATATAAATAATTACAAATCATATCTGTACGATCTCACTGTTAACTCTCTACCAAGTTGTAACAAATAAATAAAAAATAAAAAAAATATGTAATATATGGGGATGTTTTGGGAACGGTTAGAGCTCACCGTGTGGATCGTGAAAATGGAGTTCTACAGGCTGGGTTGCCTCTCATTATAACCACAATACCGACAAAAATATAACGATGTAATACAGATCTTAATATATATAAATTACGTGTCACGTTGTTTGTCCGCGATGGACTCCTAAACTACTTAACCGATTTGAATCAAATTTGCACACAATGTGCAGTTTGATCCAACTTGAAAGATAGGATAGCTTACGTCTTAATTTATAGTCGCGATATTATTTTATTGCAATGTCTATTATTTGACATTCGCAATTATCTGTTAGTTCCAAACGATTTTAACAGATGGCGTTATCTATTGAGTAATCCATAGATGGCGCTGCTATGTTAAACCTACAAACGTCATAGTCGGCCAAGCGTTATTCTAAATTCAAAATATTGTGAAGGTAATACAGTGAAATTATTCATGCTTTTTAATTATTTGTGCTTCATTGTTCAAAACTCTTTAATTAAAATATATACATGTAAGTATTATCACATAGTTATAAAAGTGGAATAACTGCAGTATAGGAACCTCTCTCCAATTTTTTTCATTTTAATGCTAAATCTGGAAGAAAATTGTGTCGGTCGCTATAAATAAGCGAGATATAGGCATTCAAAGTTTAAATTTTAAAAACAGGCCAAAATAATATAATATAAAAATGGATGTTGGTATATCTGTATGCCCGTCTGTCCGAGTTTAATAGACTCCGAAACCGTTTGACCGATCACCATGAAAGTTGGCATATATATGTATTTTTTCATGGTTAAGGTTTCTATATATATCCGCTTTGTTGCAACTTTCAACTAGACGGCGCTGCAGCACACCAACTTCTATACTGCTCAACCGATCGCCATGAAAATTGGTATACATTGGTATTTGAGAAAAGATATAACACGGGCAACGCCGGGTAATACCACTCGTAAATATATAAATAGAATCGAGCGCATTCAAATGAAGTTTGTGAAATATCGCTGCTTCCGTCTGAAAATCCCATACAGCTCATCTAACTATTTCAATTTATGCAAGAAATTTCATATCCCCCCTTGATTAAGCGACGTGAAACCGCAGACTTGCTATCATATCAATGCTATTATATATGGCCAAATAAATTGCTTTTAGTTTGGCTGGCAATGCAATCAGCACCACCTGCATTTTACCGTTTTAGAAGGGTTGCCAAATCCTACTATAGATTTAAGAAATCTAATTCCAATTGTTATAAATAATTTGAATTATTGGCGTTAAATATTATTTTCATCGAATGGATCCTAACTTTTACGTACACGTACGCCTTGTCGATTGTTATTTTGAGATTTCTTTGTGACTAATACTAATACGTATTTTAGGCTAAAACGGGTCATTTCTGTGATTCGGGGGACAGCAGGACCCCCGATTCAAAAACAGGACATTCCCGCCGAAAGCGGGACGTCTGGTCACATACTTTAGTAGTTGGTCGTAGCGGAGACCCAAGTCGTGACTCGAACCCCGGCGTCGTCAGATCGCCACCGTGCGATAAACCACTCGACCGTTACGATCGATGCCCCGCCAACAACAATAGCTCAGACGACTCCTCTCCGAGATCACCATCACGGAATCCAGCCGCAACTAGCAGAGCTGTGCGCAAAGTGCGATATTATCTATACTGAGTCGGATATTTATAATCTTTTAGTCGGGGAGGTAGTGAATATCTTTAGGACTTATTTTCCCAGTTCGCTGAAGTAATTAAATCTGGTCTATTAAGAAAATACAAACGGAGCTGCCATGGAATTCACCGACCGAAGTCGGGCCCATCATATAGTGTTATTACACTTCTGGGGGGTGAGCATTGGATTCCGGACTAACGACCGGCTGTGGTAGGTTTAGGACAGCTGTCTTGCCACATGTGAACGTCACCTTACCACCCATTCACTCCCCCTTCGAAGCTATAGAATTTGATGCGGAAATCGCGGTTTCAGATATTTTTTCTAAAAAGGAGTTGATTATTTTCCTGGAGAGACCAAGATCTTTAAAAAGGTGAAACAGAGATTTAGCTGGCAGGCCACGAGCGCCAACCTCCACCGCGTGAAGGTGAACAGTGAAGCCGTTCCTGGTGACGGTATTTGCGAGATCATGGTATTTATTTAATTTGTACTCGTGGTCTTTTGGAATATTTGATTCCCATGAAACAGTTAATTCTACGATAAGATTGATGCTAATCAAATCTGAGTCTGAAAAGGTTATCATATGGGAGGTGAAATCGTATTGTACTTATTTTCCCAGTTTAAATGTGTTCCATTACCTAGAGTCGGTCATTAAATGCACTAAAAAGCGATCTGAATTTTTTTACAGTTACGCGAAACTAGTCTGGCGGAAACATTTCAACAATTACAACAACTGAATAAATCGATGTGTTTTTCGGATACGTCGCTTTTACTTCTACACGTTCAAAACTTCTAATACAAATTAATATTATCACAGATTATCATTTGAAAGAAGTCTGGCTACTTTAAGAAATCGCGGAATGCGCCTGGTAGGATCTAGAACTTAGACAAAAAAAACTCATCGCTTTTATTTTAACAGTCTTGAAATTTTTGAACATAATAATGGATCCTATAATTTCACAAAAAACAAATCTGGCTGTTGTTCCCAGTAACTAAAGCTTCGCCAGACTCATCTGAAGATTGTGGCAGTGTGCACTGATTTTTGCGCGTCTCTCGTTTAATGCGCGCCAGTGTGACGCGCATTAAACGAGGCTTTGGTGAACGTACATCACAACCAGATGTTGCCCTAAGCTACCGTTATAATGTTAAGTACCATCTAAACACAATTTTCAGGACTGCAAATAAGGGCTACCATTTTGTTCGGTTTTACATACCTACACGTATATATCAACCAGATTATTTTTTGCGTTTCCTATTCATTTCATATTAGACTAATCAACAGCAAAGCGTAGCCGGGTTTAGCAAGTATAATATAAAATTTATAAAAAAAAAAACCTAAAATTAAACATCGCCTTACTTACAGAAAACAACCGATAACTTTGGATCTCCTTAATAACAAGATAAAAATATACTTTACCACATTTGGGCGAGTTACGGGCAAGAAGCTTCTATGGCCACGCCAAATGTTATGCTGATATTGTTATGCGAAATGAAATGAAATGTTATGTTATGAAATGTTATGCGACCATTCGGCCACCCGATCCCGGGTGAATATACTGGACAAAGGAAGCCGTGGTCCGCGATAGAGTCGGTTGACACAAAATCACCGCTTCATAAAATAGAGGACCGCGCAAGCGACCTCGGACCCGTATCCGGTCGGGAGACTGGAGTAATCTAGTTGCAACTGGTAGTAAGGACGCGAGTGTAGGCCCGCTGCGTAGCTTACCTGGCTATCTCGGGCATGTGGCGGAACCTGACAGTGGACGTTTTTGTCCTAAGTCTTCTGCGCTCAAATCACAGGAGACAGAACAATAAATATCGTTAAAACTTCCTGAGGTGACGCCCGTTGTAGTCGACAGCTCTAGTTGCTGATAGATTTACAACTGGTCAATATAATCGATAGTAGATATCTCAATTATTATTATTACACCTCATTTAACGTTTCGTGATCCACGGTGTTAAAAACTTAAACAATTTACAATGAGACTTAATTGTTGCTATTAAGTAATTACATACATAACGCCGTACCTAACAGCATACCTAGGGTGCCTGTGTTTTTTCTTAACTAGGATAATGTGTGGTCAAAATTAAATATGTAGGTACGTATATTTCAATATCCTTATTATTCTACCCGCGGGCCCTAAAATAATTATAAATAAAAAAAACGTGTAAAAATAAAGTAGATGCATTTTTAACTTTTTTACATTCTTGTTGTATATATTAAAAATTCTTTCCTGTATTAATTTCTTACTACACTGAAAAATATATTGGATTGCTTCTTACTATTCCGTTATTAGGGATTTATACAGAATACGATGTTTCGATCGCAATATTGTTGAATTACAAGGAATTTTATCATCATTTTCCTTATGTTTAATAGGTAAATAACAGTACTTACTACGTACGTATACTAATACTTGCTGTCATGTTAGAAGCGAGATCCCAAGGTCCCTAATAAAATAACTTTATGTCTTAACATTATGATACGGTAACTACCGTCATGCTAACTTCGTTACGCGTCATGCTAATTCATACGTATGGACCACAATCCGCGTTATATAAGTAATACTTGTTGAAACATGCATATTTCCGTGTATTACATTTTTATATTTTTCTCAGTGTATACGTATGTATTGCCTGCCAGTTCGCTAATTTGACCAGCTACTTACAAGGAGCATCCCTAGGCATCAAGGCACGGGCCTAGTTATATAGGTATGCCACTGACACACAAAGCTTAATATGTTCAGTATAGTTTCTCTTGCAGGTTCAGTTATAATCTGATCAAATTTATTTTATACTTTAATCTGGGCGTATAAAATACAAAAATTTAAAAAATCAGAACATCCACAACATTTAAATGACAAGTTAAATCTCATGATGGTTCTTAAATTAAAAGAAAATAAAAAATATGAATTTAAAGAAAATAAGATATTTAAAGGCAATATTAATAAATGGTTATTTGAATTAGGAAGGTTTAAATCTGAAAACTTGGTTTGTAAAGCGTATGTATACGGTTAATTTAAAAATATTATTGTATATTTATATAAATTATTATGTATATATTAATAGTATATCATATCATATTTTTATTTATTTTAGTTCATATTTTTTAGCAGTGATTTTATAATTGTATTTATATATATACCATATATCATTTATTATTTATTGATATCGTATTTACGTATATGTGTATTTGCCATATTGTATTACCTACAATGTATTATTCGTACAAATTTAGTGTTTTTATTTGTATTATAATGTTATTTATTTATAATTATATATTACTCAATCTTAAAATAATAATTAAAAAAAAAATAATTAAGTACATTCATTTATTATAAAAATAAAAAGTTTTTTCAAGTTAATTAGGCTAATTGTTACATAAGTTGTATTACTTATTTTAATTACTCTGACCCGCCTAGATACGGGACAGTTTAGTCCTAGTTAGGTGGGCAATGAGCATTAGCTGGATTTCGGTGTTCAATTTTTCCGAGTTACTTATAACATTGATAACAATGGGGCTAAATGTACAAAAATAAAATGAATAAAGTATTAAAAAAAAAAAAAAAAAATCTAAACACAAAAGAATAAAAACTTAAGGCGTTGGCCTCTTACGGGCATGTGGCGGAGCTTGACGGTGGACTGTTTTGTCCAAGTCTTCCGCGCTCACTTCACGGCAGACAGAACGAACAATCGTTAAAACTTCCTGAGGTGACGGGTTCGCCCGTTGTAGTTGACAACTCTATTTAGTCGTTGCCTATAATTTAATTTCCGTACCATATGGTGCTTCAAATCAATTAAGCTTATTTAATTTTTCCGCATTACAAAACCCCAAAAAACAACATCATTTAAAAACATTATTCGTGCAATGGCTTTTAATATAATTGCCGAATCTCCCGAGCAGAAATAAACTTTTTTTGTTTTTTAATTAGGAAATAAGCAGGAAAATATAGGCAACTAAATTGCGCCTTAAATTTAGACAACAACAAAAATTAGGCACTAATTAAGTATTATTTATAACGAAATGACATCATTACTTGGCGACTTAGGTCATTTAACTTAACTTAAAATGTGGACGGATTCATCAGATTTGATACATTTCCCAAAATAAACAATTAGTGCAGTCACTTAAACAAAACAGGAGTCAACCTCGAAATGAGAGATAATAAGCTGGAAACTCGTATACACCTCCATCTTGGCGTTATAAAAGTTGTCTCAAAAGACCCATAAAATCTCGTGTCTGCGTCGTAAGTTATTCAAGATCAAAGATCACAAAAATCGGTATACAGCTATATAGATAAAAAATTGTGTAGCTCCAACGATGTTAATATATATTATAAAAATTGTAGAGCATACAATTTGCGACAAATTTTATATCAAATATTTTTTCATGCGCTCAACCGTTTTTGAGATAGAGGGGAAAAGCACATAGCGCTCAGCTATACATACTGTATACATGCAAGCTTATTATCTCTCATTCCGAGGTGAAAACCCTAATATGAATGGACTAATTCCAATACTGTTTAAATCCGTAGGAGCTCAATAACCATCGCCCAATCGACGTCATCTATTTATCTCAATATTTATTTATTTATTTCAAACATATCCTAGAATAGAAGAAACTAATTTTATTATGCTATAAAAACTTTACTTAATGAATATTACACTGGTTTCACAAAAACAGGTAATTTATGCACAAATGGCAGACATATCGCTATAGCGATATCTTACAGTCAACAATTTCTGCATTACATAAAATGGTCATATCACGTAATGGCTTGCTCTAAGTGTAGTAACACAGGGCTCAGTTCTACCCTCATACTATTCACTCTCTATACGCCCGATCCCATCAATAACAAGTTCATAATTTGCCAATAATTGAAACGGTCGAACTCGTCACCCCAGTGAGTTTTCTATTTATATTATTTTACCTAACATTATCTAATGGAAGTAATATTTGGAAAAAAGAAAGGTTTATGAATAATAATATTTCTAGAGCAATATTTTGCCGAAGCAGATTCGATTAGATCTGTATGGATTATTTCACCACGGTTTTAGTATTTAAAACGTGATTTCACTTTTATCTTTTGTTTCTTTCATTCATCCGTATCGCTCATTCATTATTGAAAACTAAGATGTGTTTAAAGAACAACTAACTAACTGGTTAATATTGCCCATCTATAATAACTTTGATAATGTAATGGTCTTTTATAAAGGCCTGATTGATTAAAAAAATCTAATAATTTAACCAATGATAACAATAATAACATTCAATTATTAGTGACATCTATCGCATTTTTATATAGGCTGATTACATCACAGAAATAATACGGACAGATAGATTGCTATCTGTTAGTCTATATAATAAACAATAGAGTGATTACGATTGAAATATTATTAATGAAATCGAAGACTATCGCGCTTGTTTGACATTATAAATCAGATAAAAGCAAGTTTACCGCGTAAATTTTGTAGCACGCGACGTTTCTGCGATATCGCAACCACCGGTTGTCCAGGGTAGATATTCTACCCTAGACAACGGCGGTTGCAACGTCTCCGAAACGTCGGGTGATACAAAATATACGCGGAACATTATTATTCTGTATAAAACAGTAATAACAAAATGGTAATAATAATAATAATAATAAACGCTTTATTCGTATGAAAAGGCGAGCTTATTGCCTGCAGGCAATATTTTAGAGCTAACCTATACTATTGTACTAACATTATTTGCTTAGATGTTATATAATTACAATTTGCACTCGATAGGCGCCGCTACGGCGACACATAAAATATTAATTCCATTCGCAAGGCGCCGCAATGGCGCCATGAACAATAAAATAATATCTCAAAGCCTGCATTGTATATAAAATATGGGTAGGGACATTCGCAGGTATATTCATCGTTTGCATTTAGTTATGTACCGACAACTACGGCATCTTTACCATAATTTTTAAGAAAAAACCTTATAAATCGAAAACCAAACCACGTAGGATTAGCCTATAATTTGTAATCGATAGATGTAGTACTTGTCTGTAGCTTTATATAAATTCACTGCGGCTTTTAATTACAAAATAACTGAAGTAGCACCAAAAACAAGCACCAAAAAGAAGCCAACAAAATGACAACTTTACCTATAGAGTTTCCTTCGTACAATGAAGCCTCTAAATCTGAAAATAGTAAAGATTCCATTCCTCTATTAGTTCTTAAATTGTATACGTGGGTATGTAAACAAAAATGCTATACACTGGGCAACACTGGCTGGTAGGTAAAGGTGAAACGGATTTCAATGAAATTTTCATACTAACTTAATTTTTTACCCAGGGCTGCTACCAACAGTTAAAAAAATTTGCTCTTTAATGAAATTTAACTACTGGCTCATCACAAAACTACCAACAGGTCTATGAAATACCTAATAATTGTAACATAATAAAACTGATTTTGATTCATACAAGTCAGTGGTAGGTAAAGTTAACAAGGAAACTTTCTAAAAGTTACTCTAAGACATTACTCTTTCATTGCGCCGAGATTTTACAATCTGATCAATATGGAAATAAAAATGAATTTGACATTTAGGGAATTTAAAATAAATAAAAAAATGGTTATCGAATCATGACAGACTAACTATACATCAAATGCTAGAAATAATAGTCTAATAAAACTTAGGTGCACAAATTATTCACATATTTTTAAACATGTATGTAGAGTATATTTTAACATTGAACTAACTACCAAAAATTATTTGACTTTGACAATAAATTGTACTTTTTTGACTAGGTATTTTTATAATAAATCCTATATTACTTAACATATATTAAATATTAATGACTGTTTCTTTTTTTTCTCACATATAACTTTATTTATATTATTTAATCGAATTTTATATTATATTTATTGCCGATTATATAATGGATTTACATTTTATTTATTATATTATCTTTTAATGTTTTTTTTAATTTTCTTCTGAAGACCACATTTTAGGGCAATTTAGTGTTATTAGATTTTTACTAAAACTTGTACATTTGTAAGCAATCAAGCAATCAAGCAAACTTGATTATAATATTAGAGTCCTGTCCACCCTAGAACGGGCTAGTCCCAGTTGGGTGACAGAAACAAATAAGCAAAAGGTTAAGCAATCAATGTTTTATAGTAATTAATTCTTAAATAAATAAATAAATAAATAAAAAGGTAAAGATGCCGTGGTTGATGGTACAGTACCTGCTACCGATTTTTGTGAATTTCGCTACATTTTTTGTTTTATAATAATAAGTACGCATTATTTTATTCGGATAATTTTAGGCCATAGTAAAAATGTATGAAGGAAAGGTCCAAAGAGGGTAATATAAGCAGAAATCCAATATTTTGCTCAGTCTGGGGCATTTCAAGAGAAATATGTACACCCACAAACCAACCACAAAAGCGATGTTGAGGACAATATTTGAACAGACCTTACTGAAATAACACCAGATACCTGCGAGAATATCATGAAAAATGCTTGTAAGAACTCGCATTTGCTTTATGGCCAGAGGCGGCCACTTGATCGACAAATTATGCCATACATAATGAGACCGTATAATCAATCAATAAAATATAAATTATTAAATTGCTTTAAATTTAAAAGTCATTCAAATAAAACATCGGGCTGGGATACAAACCGCAATCAGTACCTATAATCCAATGCCCGCCGTATCTAATCGATCACCCACCGACGACTACTCCAACACAAAACATCTCACGGAATGTCGGCTCCACTTCGTTTAATCTAATGGACAATGACCAGTGACTGGAACCAGTGGAGCGCCCGAAAAACCCGTGAATGATTGTCTGGGCGGTGAGTTCGGAAGATCTTTCGTGTTGATTGTTTTTTAACAGTCGCATAACTCCGATTATTTAGCTATAACCATACGTAGCTACGGTGGGCAAGCGAGGAAAACCATATCTTCAAAACTAGCGTATTGGAACCATTGATATACGATTACGATTGCTAAAAATATATCGATGATTGGGACTATATCTACTGCTAAATGGGACTGCTAAAAATATATCGATGATTCCGATTGTTAAAAATATATCGCGGAATTTAAAGAATATGAAATACACAAGGCCTAAATCAAAAATGTTGTACTTTGAACTCATGCAGTATTTATAGAATAATATCTTGCACGAAAAGTTACCTAATATTCAAAAATATATTTTTTTTAAACTGATTTTCTTGCTTAGTTTCGCCATTGTTTACCTATATATGGTATTCGATTGCTTAACTCCGTAGTACGATTTGATGACTCTTTGGTGCCGGTTTTACTCATAACAAAGATTCGTTTTTACTCATAACAATGATTATATATCGTATTAGATTGCTCAGCTCAGCTCAGCAGAGTGTTCAGCTCACACGATATCTAGCTGGGAACAAGAGTGTCTGCTACATGGCGATCGTCCTCCCAAACCTCCTCTGCTCGTCATAGACATGGGGCCCATACCGAAAGCACGTTCGCGCACTTGACAAATTCCACCTTCGACGCCTACGCGACTTAATGAACATCAAGTGGTCCGACCGTGTGAGGAACACGGAAGTTCTTCGACGTGCTAAAGTCTGCGGACATACATGAAGAAGCATACATGATGCGACGACAGATGAGTTGGTGCGGACATGCCTCCCGTATGGCTGATGAGAGAGTGGAAAAGCCTATCTTCTACTCTGAACTAAAGTACGGCAAGCGGAAACAAGAAGGCCAGCTCCTCAGATACAAGGATGCTCAGAAGAGACACATGAAAAGGTGCAACAATGAGCCCTCTCAGTAGGAGCGTAAAGCGGAAGATCGGCCAGGATGGAGACTACTAGTGCAGGGCAATGTAGATGATTTCGGAAAGAAGAGGCTGCTCGACTTAGATGCCAAGTGCGACGAGCTCTTTAGCTCCTCGGTGGCCCGACCACCGGCGGCTATACAATATAATTGTATCGATGGTGTCTTGACGCGCCCAATGTCCATAATGCAGTTGAGTCTATAATGCAGTTGCTATGGACGAACACGGCTAGGAGGATATATAGATTGCTCAATATTATAGGACGTTTTGGCAACGCTTCTACGCCCGCGACATTCAGGTGGCGCTGATAGC
The DNA here is from genome assembly GCA_944548615.1 of Micropterix aruncella. NCBI lineage: Eukaryota > Metazoa > Arthropoda > Insecta > Lepidoptera > Micropterigidae > Micropterix > Micropterix aruncella. The sequence goes on from OX155968.1 coordinate 22,483,956, forward strand.
ATTATCCGGCCAAACAAATAGCAATTAATTTGGACATCTATAATAGCATTTTAGTATTTAATTATTTATTAGAAAAAATATTATATTTTAGTAAACAATTTCAGAACTTAGATACTTGCACAGAAATATTTTTAACTATTTATAAATAACATAAAATGAATACATTGCGTGCCCCAAACAAGACTGGTAAATGTATAGAAGAGCTACTTATCCTTTAGTATTAAATTCTATAATCTACTCCTTACCCTTTATCAAACAGCTGGAGGAAATAAAATAAAAAAATATATATTAAGGAGATGCTGATAGGATACCCTTTCTATAATCTGACTGAAAATTTTATTTGTACTTTTCGTTTTTGAATGTAAGATTTAGCTTTAGTTTGATTATTTACCACTTTACTTACCACTTTGGATGTTATTTATGTACAGTTTTTAGTACGTATTGTCGAATTATTGACTATCTCAATTGTTAGGCTTCGACTTTGATAATTCAACTTTTTACTGACTATTTTAATTATTGTGTTGAGTGGCTTTTAGTAGGTAGACATTAGAATTATTAACTATTTTAATTAATAAGCCTTTAATTTGTTTTGTAATAAGATTTTACGATGAAATACTTTTAGTAGATTCCAAATTTTATTGTATACCTACTAGGTATTTTTTTTCTTCAATTTAATAGCTAAATTCTTGACAACATATGTATGTTAACTAAAGATTAAAATAGTAATCAGACTTACTACCTAGCTTATTTTGACACGTCCAAGACCGGCTTTCATCCGCCAATTGGACACGACGGAAATGTAATATAATAGACCTGTTTTAAGGTAAACGTTATTTTTTTATTTAAAGTACTGATTGAATTTAAAAACACAGTAATCACAGAAATAATACGGAGAGGTAAAATGCCATCTATTAGTATATCTGAATTGAAAATGCTTAATTAATTATACCAAATTAAAAATTTACATCTTTATGTAAATAATGGTAAAATAATCATAGCTACGACTTCAAAATTCGTTTGTCATTATATTATTTTATTTCGAGGATACCGTATAAGCTTGGTCAGAGCGCCATCTATAGTTCGCCGCCATACTGCCATACAACAAACTCCGACATATTGAACATATGAGAAAATTAATGAGTGTTTGGAACTATGAGTGCTATCTACGCGATGCGGACGGACGAAACCTTTTACATAAGTATAGTCACATTAACCCGCGTCTGATTCATCTCTCGAGTCATCCCATTATCAATAAAAACCAAAATCCCCAAAAAATCTCAATGACCTCTCGCGTCTCACAATGCATTGTAATTGTCAGGTTGTCACTTAACTATGAAAACAAAGGCGAATTTATAAAAAACCGCCAAAGGCGAACAATGTTCGGGTAATTTAGCGTAATTCGCTGGTGGATCTTCGTCCGTTGGAGAATTAGTCGTACATGTAGCAGCTATAGCGTGTTACATTTGTAGCAAAAACGTATACAATTGGTTAAAAATATATTTTAATGGGTGACTTCAATGTAAAGTCAGTACAGTAAATTGCGGACGAATCGAGCGGACTAATGAGGGCAATCTAAAATATCATACAGGTAATTGTTGACTGAGCGAACAATGATGCTAGATCGTAATAAATGGGCTGTACAACCACCTATATTCTATTAGTATGACAAATCCAGTCACAATATCGGAAATTATTGAATCCGGGTTCATCGGATAGAGTAATTCACTGATATCAAACATGTCGTTTTCTAACAAATCTACGCAGTGTTATGGGCAACTGAATTTGTCATATGTTATGTTTTTACCCACAATGCATGTGTTTGTAACGGCCCTTAAGTATCGTTACATGCAATCAACAATGCATTGATTTCCAGTGAAATGCACTGACACAAATTCAGCTATTATTCTACCTCGTGTAGCGATGAATCAGCACGATGAAACAATACTTTTACTCGGAATATTTTAGATTGCATTATTTCTCGGCCTATATAAACCGGCGAAAAAGCAACCAAAGTATCATTCCTCGAGTGATCACGTCCCCCAAGACAGCGACGGCATACCTCGGTACCCCGGCTTCCTGGTTTCCCCCAAGATAGCGACGGCATACCTCGGTACCCCGACTTCTTGGTTACCTTTTCCTTCCTTTCCTTATCGAGGCGAGAAGCATCAGTCTGCATTCCCACAGACTTGAGCCATGCCCAGAACGATTGTATACACCCTCGTAACTTCAGGCAGATAGCCAATACATTAGCGTCAATATAACCTATTCGAGAAGCGTTACAAACTGGCAATATCGAACTCTCATTAAATACCTTCTAATATACTTAAAATCGACTTTTAATACGGAGATAACCCGCAAGTTGACACCACCACCTCACACCGAATAATTTGGAGTCTAGTGAGGAGTGGTCCCTCACATGTTCTTTTGTAGAACCAGCCTTGTTGCCTATTGTATTTATAGCATCACGCAGTCAAAGACTCAGGCGGTCACCCATCCAAGAATTGACAGCTTCCAACGTTGCTAAGGGCAACAAAAGGACACATGTCTAATATTTGTACTGAACATGTGCCCTTTAAATAATAAATTAATTAAGAATAGTCGACGTCCATTAGAATTGACCAGACCTCCTGGTTTACAACTGTTTGGCTATTGGGAAGGCTTCCTTCTTTGCGTGTAAATCAAGTCCTACATTCCAGGAATTACTAAACTATTGCAATTTCAAGCATAAGAAACAAAATCGTGCACAGTGAAATATTACATCACAGTTCTATTCGAAATGGAATCATTTTTATAACCACTCCCTATTACATTCATAGAAAATTGTCGCGTTTGCCGTACCCGCTATTAATCACGCCTGAGCTCATTGTATTATAAAATCCGGTGGCACGCCTTCGCAAAACGAACGGCAGATCTTATCACCAATAGCCGAGCGCCCCCACAACTTCACACCATAAACGACAATTCGTTCGTTCGTTAAAGTTTCCGGGCCAGTTTAGGACACGTCTCTCAAAAATATGCGACCTGGATGGCCTTGTCGTTCACCTCTTGTAGGTCCAGGTGTGTGATGGGGGTTGACAACTGCGGGCAGAATAGGAGGTGGTATTCACCTTGAAGCGTTCCACAGTCGCATATTGAATTCTCGGTGTATCCCCAGCTGACGAGATTGGCTCGGCATTTTGTCACACCCATCCCAGTCTGTTGAGAATACGCCTGGTGGTATAGGGGAGATGGGACCCGGTGCTCTCTGTTTCTTAACATCCTCGCAAAGGGAAGCCCTCCCTTTAGTGATGGACTGCCTTGGAGTGCTTGTGTGCGGCTCAATAATGACTTTCGCGATTTGAGGCTATTGTGATGTGGTTCTTGCCCGTGGAGTGGTTGTCTTGGGTCATCTAACACCTTTAGGCATTTAAAACCAGCAAGGACATCACGAGTATTGCAGGGCCAGATGCCGATGAGCGGATTAAGTTTTAATAAAAATAAACAATAACTTTCAATATTCATCTATACTAATATTATAAAGAGGTAAAGTTTGTGACGTTGTAGGAAGTAATCTCTGGATCTACTGAACCGATTTAAAAATTCTTTTACCAATAGAAAGCCACGTTATTTGTGAGTGTCATAGGCTATATATTAATCCGAAAAATGAAAAGAATTTTTCGTGGTAGTCGGATTTGCAAAGTAAGTCGGAGAAAAGCGGTTGAACGAAATCGTTTCTAACTAACGCTGCCTTAACGATGAGAGATATATGATTAAGTTATAGAGAAAAATTGTAGAGCTTGATAATGCCTACAAAAAAGTTAGCGACAGCATATGTCTAACTTTTATATTTAAGTCACTAAAAGTAGTATTTTATATTTTTAAAAATAATTCAAATCTTAGGTCATGTTTATTGGTCATATTATCAACAATTATGAATTCTTATCAAAATAAGTAAATTTATCGTCTCAAGTGTTTAAAACAAAAGACTTTTCCCTTTTACTGCATATAATTTCACTTTTACTGCATAAATGGTTAAAGAGATAAGACACTCACAAATAAGACTCACAAGAAGACACTCACAAATAACGGTAATATAGTCAAATTGGCATGCAAATACATACATACATATGCAGTAAAAATATAACCCTTCTTTTGGCAGTCAGGAAATAAATCATAGCACTCAGTACCAACCAAGCCCCACTCATAATTTCATCACAAGTAAAAAGTTTTACCGCCCAACGAAGTGGGCACGGGTCAGCTAGTAAACAATAATTACACTTTACTTTTAAAGTAATAAAAGTGCAAGTTTATTTGGGTATACCATTTATTTGTTATCTTATTACAAAAATTAATAGTTGTTTTTGGCTGCTTGGATGACCGGTTTGAGTTGGACATCCGAAATAAAATAAATTTTAATTCAAAGCCATGTATTTTTTTTTCCAAAATCTGTTCCTTTGTTGTCTTTCTGTTGTTTGTTGTCGCGTAATTTTTTAAATCGCGTAAATTAAAAAAAAAAAAATAATAACTGAGATAAATTGAAATAAATTTATTGTCTGAATTATTGTGTTACATTTATGGGGATAATGCAGGACATTATGTCTCTTATAATTCTCTGTTATCGCAACAGATTGACAATTTTAGTTATTTTCTTATTTTTGTGATAACCAATTAATAAATATCATTATTTTATGTACAACATTTAGAAAATGGCATTATACAATAATACTAAAACATAAAGAAACAAAATGCTATCAATCTTTCGATATCAAAAATTCGAAATATTCATTGAATGTCCTGAAATAACATTAAAAAAAGATACAACATGAAATAATCGAAACAGACCGGATTAAATACATAGGTAGCACTTACAAATAAATAAAATTAATTCGCCAATAACATTCAAAAAATAAGAAAAAAATCAAAATCAAAATCCGCATATAAAAAAGAAATGTATATAATATAAAAAGCGTTATCGCGTAAAAGCGTAATTGAATTATTGTAAAAACGTATGCCCACAATATTGTTTTGGGAGAAATATGAATAAATATAATAAATTCGTCAATAACATAAAAAAAATAAAGAAAAAATTCAAAATCCGCATATAAAAAAGAACTATATATAATATAAAAAGCGTTATCTTTATAATTGAATTATTGTAAAAATGCATGCCCACAATATTGTATAGGAATAAATATTCATTTAACGTGTAAAAGTGTTTTCAGAGAAGCCACTTCAATGCTGTGGTAAACCCTTTTCCCTTAAACTCTTTAATATAATTGATTAAAATAATTGATTATAACTGATTCATGAAACTAATATTATTTAAATAACAGATTATTATATAACTCAGGCGATTGTGATTATTTTAGTCTGCTGGTCTTAACATTATAATTGTAATTATTTTATAGCTATGACCATTTTTAAATGCTCTCATTTTTAGAAGATATTTTACGTTTTATTTTTTTATTTGTAATCTTCTTTTTATAATTTTTTAACTTTGTGATAAATTAAATCGCTTTTTTACTTTTAGATTTTTTTACGCATTGACACACTAGGTAATGTAACTAAGGTTATAGAATGTCCGATCAAGCACAAGTTTTGGTCGGTTAGGCGACATCGGACACAAAAAATCATACAATAATTCGGGTTAATTTCATGCTGTGGATTAAGTAATTTAATAATATTATATTGTATTTATTGTTTTAATTTGTAATATTATTTGTGAATTGATTTAAATTAAATTAAAATTAACTTTTTGAATTAGAGGCCTTGTGCCGGTGCTTTGCATTACAGCTTCTTGCTGTCTTACACACAATATACGCAAATGTGTACTGTCAAGAACAGCTAATAATGATGGAGACGCTCCAGGATTACCGGGGACAGACAGACCATTTTGTACTTTACCGGCAGAAGGAAATTATAGTGAACGCACTTCTATGTGTCTATGACTCTATGTGTATTTCTCTACCATAGCGCCCAAACGCTTCATCCGATTGAGCTGAAATTTGGTATGTAGGTATCATTGTTGAAAAGTAATCGTGAAAAGATTGTGGTTAAATTCGGTTCACAACGGGGTAAATAAAATACAAACGGGGCTGCCATGGAATTCACTGACCGAAGTCGGGCCCATCATATAGTGTTAATACACTTCTGGGGGGTGAGCAGTGTATTCCGGACTAACGACCGACTGTAGTAGGTTTAGGACAGCTGTCTTGCCACATGTGAGCGTTCACCTTACCACCCATTCACTCCCCCTTCGAAGCCATAGAGTTGATTATTTTCCTGGAGAAACCAAGATCTTTAAAAAGGTGAAACAGAGATTTAGCTGGCAGGCCACGAGCGCCAACTTCCACCGCGTGAAGGTGAACAGTGAAGCCGTTCCTGGTGACGGCATTTGCGAGATCATGGTATTTATTTAACTTGTACTCGTGGTCTTTTGGGATATTTGATTCCCATGGAACAGTTAATTCTACGATAAGGGCTATCTTCCGAGATAGAGAGTAAAGAGTTATATCTGGACGCAGGGCTGTGCATCCGATACTTTCAGGGAATTTATACTGCTTAGAAACCGAATCGACCTCCAGAATCCAATCGGAAGCTTTCTCGATTATTGAGAAAGGTTTTGTAGTGAAATGTATTTTGCGTTTAGAGCCATCCCGCACAAACTGTATTGGGGGTTTGGAGGGTACTGTCAAACCCTTGTTGGCACGAGCTACTGAGAGGCTAATTACCTCGCGAATAACAGCGAGGACTTTGTCGTGGCGGTAAGTGTACCGTCCTTGATCTAAGGCCACCTTGCAGCCAGCTAGAATATGCCTGGCTGTGCAAGGGTATTGCTACAAAGGGGGCATGAACTATCCTCGGCAAAGCTCCAACGAGCGAGGTTACTCGGGTCGGAAAGCGTATGCTGAAAGGCATTTAAATAAAATTTCAGCATCTCTGGCGTCCAGTCATACAACATACGGTAGTCATACTTCAATCTCGAAATATTAAACTTAAGAACTTGAAGTTCTGTATACAGATGCTTTGTTGGGCCGAAATCACGTTGTAATATTTTGTTTGGAATGTCCCATATACCAGACACAAATATCTTTTAAATTCCCCCATATTTAAGAAAATACTACGTCATATAGGAAAAATACCATTTAATTACGACGGAAAATACTACTAATATAATACGAAAATAAATACTATGAAAATACTACTAAAAGAAAAAATCTTAAAAATACGTTCGCGGTTTTAATTACATTCACTACCGGGAGTGGGGGGTGGGGGTTGCGGAGACCTTGTCTATTACCCGGGAAAGTCTTGGCGTGACCCAACCGATTTTGTTCCAAATTTGAACAATATTTTAACGAGGGAAAACAAACATTTTTATACGGCAACGTCGTAGATAAGGACCAAATATTTTATGCGAATATTTTACAAGCTTTTTTAACGTTGTTTATCTCAGATGAAAGTTCAAATGAATACCATCTGCAGGATATAAAAAAAACGTATTTGGCGACAATTTTATTTCTTTCTTTGCCGATGTTTTCGGTACGACTCGATAACGTTGCAACACAGAGATAAGTCCCACCATAATTTGCAATCTTGCGAAGCGGAGACCTGATAACAAAATAGTAACATAGATTATATTACATTACGTATACAAAGTCTAACGGAAAAGAGGAGAAATAAAATGGACACGGGGGAAAATATTTTAGGAAGACAACATTAGGTATTGTATTTATTCGTCTCATCAGATACAAATTGTTCGCTCAAGAGAAATCATGAATTTACTCATTTATTAGATATAATTAATTATGATTACTGGATCGAATGATTTGGAACTTTTATTAAGATAATTTATTTATATTGGTCATTAAGGTCAGTTTTCTTCTCAGTAAATATAGTACCTTACAATAGAGCTCTCTTTAGAAGTTTTCTAAACTTTCACAATTTAAAATTTTTAAAATTAATATATTTCTTTTAATTACTGAATTTCTGAAATTTTAGTTGTTATAATAACATATTTTTAAATATATATTTATAGGCCTGTTATACTAGTAGTTAGGGGACGTTCCAGTATTACGTAACGCAATTTGGGCGGGAGGGGAGGTCTTGTAAATCGTTATGTTGCATTACAGGGGCGGGATGGGGTTCGAACAATGCGTTACGTAACATTGTTTTTTTTTATTTAAATAAAAAACTAGGGATTTAAAATCTCCCAAGTTGGCAACCCTTTTATAAATATGTTATTTTATTTTAAGAGTTTACTAGTAAAAAAAAAGGTAAAACAGGAAAATATGTAGTACCTATATAAGGACAAAGCCAAGTCAGAAAAACGCCATAATTTAATGTAATATTGGTAGTAAAAGTTTACTGGGACAAATTTGAGCCCATTTTACACAATATGTATTGCGAGTTAGAAATCTTTCATTTTATTTATTATTACCGCAAACGCGATTAAAACATCAACAAAAACATTTTAGCGACTTTCCGGTACTTTGCGCAACATAATTGTGACTTTTAGTTAAAAATGGTCACTTGGGTGTTACGTAACGGTTAGAAAGGGGAGGGGGTGCTGAGAAACGTTACGGCGCGTTACATGGGGGGGGGGGGGAACGAGGGTCAAAAATCTACCAAAATTGCGTTACGTAATACTTGAACGCCACTTATATGTGTAATTTTATATTGTTATTTAATTTCTACACCGATATGGTTATTAAAAATAAATAAGTAGAACTTCTACTTAAACTATTTATATCTACAGCATTACATTTATACGCGTGTAGCGTCTAAGACTGTTCAGAAAACATTTTATGTTTATATGATCATAAATACATTTTACCAATTGGTTATTGTTTTACACAAACAATTCGATATATTTCACAATTATTGAAATTTTCACTTAGTTTTGGGGTTATGTCTGGTTTTGTCATTCCGTTCCTACCGTGTGTACTGAACCCACACAATCTCGATAACTATTTTGTAATTAAATCTAATTTTAATAATAATATTGTATCCATAATGTTGTATCCAATATACAATCCATTTTGTATTAGTTAAAAAAACTGCGATTGAGGGTCCAACACTCAATTATCGAAATATACACAAATGCAGACAAATTAAAAACAAGTTTTATTACGTTTGCGTTCGTATTTTCATTTTAAATAAAAATATATTATTTTTCTTTTTAAATTCAGAAGCTTTTAACCCTTCGGCGACGTAACGACCAAATTTGATTGCACATCAGAACACCGTTGACTCCGTAACTACCAATATTGCCGGCTTGCTCCCGGAGCGCACAGTAATATTATTGTATAATTCGAACGCATTCTAAAATCCACATCAAATATCTTATTATTACCATAGATACATAGACGGTCTCTAAAATAATTTCGCGCGTCATTTCGTGGATATTTCTGGTAAATTCCATTGTCAAACATCATTATTTTTTTCGAGAAATCATCAAAAAATTTATTGGTTTTTATGAGCTAATATCTAAATATTTCTGTATATAAATAAGCAAACCTAAATATTATCCTAGATAGAGTAATAAAGATCACGATAGTATTTACAATTTCTAAATAGGATTCCGTAATTTTCCGTAAGACAAGTACAAGTTAGAAATGCCGAGATTTTTCACTTTTTCGGATTTCTCATATTTATTCATAATTATCTAATTGTTTTAAAAAATGGGATTTCAATATTCTATATACTAAATTTCAATGTGATCACTACGCAGTTATTCTTTTTATGACTGCTGTAGTAGTTCCATAGTTATAGTACTTTTTGTTGAGCGCGGCGATATTGCAAGAAATTCCAATAAATTGCCGCGGTCTGCTATAAAATTACGCCGCTACGGTTAAGCGTTCTAGTGATATTTTTAATAACTTGCCAAAAATAATAGAAACCAAAGCGCACAATAAAACTGTATTGATTATTTAACTTCAAATAACTCAAGGGTTTACGTAGCAACTTTTATCTGATTCGTCTCGACCTCGTTATCAATTTAATCGTATATATGTGTTGCTATACAGATTTCCATTTTTGCTTCTTGATATACAAATTCCCTTTTTTACTACCCTTTTTTCAAGAATGTAAGCGGTTAAAATATATGAAGTACTCGCGACTTGAAAAATCTTTCATTGTAACTCTGCATGTGAAACTGAACAAGAAAATATAAATTACTATTAATTTAGCTTTTTCTGATAAAAAACATTTCATTTGGATGTTAGAAGATTCCATGTGTACATTAGATCATTCTACATGCATAAAACTGATTTAAACGTCTGGCTTTTTGAATAACAAAGGCCTTAATCAAAAGTGACTTTCAACTCAATTTGTTTATGTAGAATAATCTCCTGTACAAATAAAATCTCCAAATATCCTAAAATAGCATTTTTAGAAAAAAAGTCAAAGCAATACAATTGTTAATTAATTAATAATACGTTTCACTTACAGATTTACAAATAAGAGGTTAGTCGTGCATTTCTTCTTCTGCTTTCATTATTCAATTTTTTAAATGAATATTTTAATTATTGTGTTTAGTGGCTTTTAGTGGGTAGCCATTAACATTATTAACTATTTTATTTAATAAGCCTTTAATTAGTTTTGTAATAAGAGTTTAGGACATATAACTTTTAGTAGGTTTCATAATTTCTTAGATACTATGTTTTTAATCAAATTTATACCTAAATTCTTGATAAGTAAATATTAAAGTAGTAATGAGACTTACTACCTAACACAAATATTTTGACACGTCCAAGAGCGGGTTTCAGCCGCCAACTGGACACGACGTAAATGTAATGTAATGTAATATTTCATATACAACGTTTATAAACCACATTTTCTTACCAATGCATATTCGAGGTCCTTCGCCGAAAGGAAGATAAGCAAATGGATTTATAGATTCTTTCGAAGTGGCATCGAATCTTTCAGGTATAAACTCCTCAGGATCTGGGAAGTATTTCGGATCGTGGTGAAGAGCATATATAGGAATAAAAACGTTAACTCCTTGATCGATCGTCACGTTGGTTCCTGTTAATTTACACGGTTTCAAACACATGCGGTTCATAGACGGAATAGGTGGATATTTTCTTAGAGTTTCATCTATGGTCATTTGGAGGTACTTCATATCTTTAAGGGCATCGTAAGTTATACGTCCTTCAGACTTGGAGAGCACTGTTTGTATTTCCTCCGCTGCTTTCTCTTGGGCATCTTGATGGAATTCCAATTCGTGTAGAGCGAAGGATATCGTCGCTGACGAAGTTTCGAAACCAGCGGCGAAGAACAGGAACGCTTGAGCCGATAGCAAATTATCTGTAATTTCGATTTCGCCGATTCTATTTTCCGATTTCGAGGAGTCACTTTTCGATTTCAGTTCCATTAGCAAGTCGATGAAGTCGTTTCTCGTCGAGGGTGTATTTCCTCTGCTGTTCATTATGGAAGGGACTACGCTTAAGAAAAATGTTTCTACATCTTTATGCAGAAACGTTAAGCCGAGTAGCTTGTAAATTGATGGAAACAAGCGACGGACAAATTCTTTTACGGATTTTTCGAGGGATGGCGCGAATATTTTGCTCCCCAAAGATCTGAATTTATTTATTTATTTATTTATTTATTTGTAACGAAACAGATAGTAGGTGCTACATTTCATTAATAACATAGTGCCTTACATAATATGCTCTAACCTACTATCCTATAATATTGTTACAATGCATCCGTTAATAAGGCTCTAATCTAGATATTATATATATATATATATATATATATATATATATATATATATATATATATATATATATATATATATATATATATATATATATATATATATATATATATATATACATATACATATATACACACACATACATATATATATATATATATATATACATATATACACACATACATATATATACATATATATATATATATATATATATATATATATATATATATATATATATATATATATATATATATATATATATATATATATATATATATATATATATATATATATATATATATATATATATATATATATATATATATATATATATATATATATATATATATTGTGACATAGATAGTTGGGGGATACCTTTGGTGACCTATAGAATCTATAGTAACCTGTAGAAACTAGAATCACCTTAGTAAAAGTCACTTGTTTTTATTAGAATTCGATTTATTGGGATCTTAGTCCCCATTACGAGAATATAAAGAAAGTGGAAACTAGAATCATTGAAAGTAGAGCAAAAGACGTGCGAACCTTATCCAGGGTCGGCTTACAAAGTATTGGATTTTTAAAACAATTATTGGATTGTAGCACGTGGGGACACGGGAATGTAGGATGTGACGATCTTCGACGGAGTCGCGTTTCTTTTCGGCTGGCCGATCCCCGTTCTTCCTCTTCCCGCTCTACGCCGTGCTTTCCCACGGGAGACGGCGGCTGATGTACATGCGACGGGCGGCACTCTCGTACGTGCGATGATGTTTACGTTGGCCGCGGTCGACCGTCTTGCGATTCGGTAGGTAGATCGGCAGGAATGGTCCAACGGAGAAGATTAATCCGATAGGAGAATCCCTGTAATTACACAGGAGCAATAAGTGGGAGAGAAGGAAAATGAGGAGTCAGTTTGCCCAATCCTAGGGAGTCGGCTCACTCTTCAATCCATCCCTTCCCAACCGAACGGATAAGGATTCATCTTGTATCTAAATATTGAACAACCGCTTCAAAACTCACCGGGTTAATTTATCTGATTACGTGCACCACGGGATTCTCAATTAATATCGACCGCACCAGCTGAATTGCGAATTCGAAAAAGAAAGGGCGGAAACATGGCCGTCTAATGATGGATTCTTACTCGACTCGTTTAGGCTTCCGGTGCTTAATTTACATTTATTTTATTAAGTTGAATAATTGTTACAGTATTTTTATAAAATACTAGATTTAATTTCTAGTTGAGCGGATCTGATTTAATGTGGCTAAGTGTCCGCGTTTTTACGTACGGAATTTAATTACCCATGTTAATCATGATTTTGTGTATTAAAAATTGTATAATACCCAAATAAATTATTGTATTAATTTTCCTAGCATCCTGGTTTATAATTTGATCTTTCTTTATTTTTACCGACTTAATTAAAATTATTCTTTTTCCTAAAATCCATTTTCATAACTGAATACAAGATTTAAATGTGGCAATCGACTAGCCGACAATGGATTCGGTGTCAAATGTACGCTTGTAGATACTACGATAGTCGTATGTCGTATATGACAGTCCTAGCTTGCAAAGCTTGTGAATTGCATCAAGATGGCGCTGCATGCATCTCATGCGTGTGTGTATTGTTGTTTACTTAAAGTGCAATGCTAATTTATCGGGGAAAACAGCAATCGTGTCACAATCCCCCCGCCTCGAACCGAAAATTCACGGAAGCAGCGGAATTTTCGCCTTATTCACGTAAGTAGATAACATCCAACATTCCTACACGCTTCCCAAGTTTGACAGCTTTAAGCACGCGCTGATTCTAACCTGTGAACTCACATGACTCTGGGTCAACGATGTGCCCCTCACGCGTCCGACCCGGGATCCAATCCTTCCTTATTCTATTCAAGGATAAGCCCTTATTCGATTCAAGGAACCTACTTTTAAGGATTAGCCCAAGAAGAACGTTGAACAGCTCGGTAATTAATCTTTCATACAAGCTCTTACATTCTTTCAATCATAAATCTCTGCACTCATCACCATCTATAATACGGTAGCCAATCTAATAGGCATACCGATCCTTTCATTCGACACTGAAACCCTAAATAATGTGTGCTACTGTGTCACACCAATTTCGTTGACACCTCATCGAAGCCTCACTTTCCTGCCTAGAACGCTTTGCTGCACTGCTACTTAAATAAAACTTTACTTTTCAGAACGAGCGCATTGTCGCATTGGTTCCACTGAAACTGCGGCAACCTGTTGTGTGCAATTCCGTACGTAAAAACGCGGACACTTAGCCACATTAAATCAGATCCGCTCAACTAGAAATTAAATCTAGTATTTTATAAAAATACTGTAACAATTATTCAAATTAATAAAATAAATGTAAATTAAGCACCGGAAGCCTAAACGAGTCGAGTAAGAATCCATCATTAGACGGCCATGTTTCCGCCCTTTCTTTTTCGAATTCGCAATTCAGCTGGTGCGGTCGATATTAATTGAGAATCCCGTGGTGCACGTAATCAGATAAATTAACCCGGTGAGTTTTGAAGCGGTTGTTCAATATTTAGATACAAGATGAATCCTTATCCGTTCGGTTGGGAAGGGATGGATTGAAGAGTGAGCCGACTCCCTAGGATTGGGCAAACTGACTCCTCATTTTCCTTCTCTCCCACTTATTGCTCCTGTGTAATTACAGGGATTCTCCTATCGGATTAATCTTCTCCGTTGGACCATTCCTGCCGATCTACCTACCGAATCGCAAGACGGTCGACCGCGGCCAACGTAAACATCATCGCACGTACGAGAGTGCCGCCCGTCGCATGTACATCAGCCGCCGTCTCCCGTGGGAAAGCACGGCGTAGAGCGGGAAGAGGAAGAACGGGGATCGGCCAGCCGAAAAGAAACGCGACTCCGTCGAAGATCGTCACATCCTACATTCCCGTGGCCCCACGTTGGGCGCCAATTGTGACATAGATAGTTGGGGGATACCTTTGGTGACCTATAGAATCTATAGTAACCTGTAGAAACTAGAATCACCTTAGTAAAAGTCACTTGTTTTTATTAGAATTCGATTTATTGGGATCTTAGTCCCCATTACGAGAATATAAAGAAAGTGGAAACTAGAATCATTGAAAGTAGAGCAAAAGACGTGCGAACCTTATCCAGGGTCGGCTTACAAAGTATTGGATTTTTAAAACAATTATTGGATTGTAGCACGTGGGGACACGGGAATGTAGGATGTGACGATCTTCGACGGAGTCGCGTTTCTTTTCGGCTGGCCGATCCCCGTTCTTCCTCTTCCCGCTCTACGCCGTGCTTTCCCACGGGAGACGGCGGCTGATGTACATGCGACGGGCGGCACTCTCGTACGTGCGATGATGTTTACGTTGGCCGCGGTCGACCGTCTTGCGATTCGGTAGGTAGATCGGCAGGAATGGTCCAACGGAGAAGATTAATCCGATAGGAGAATCCCTGTAATTACACAGGAGCAATAAGTGGGAGAGAAGGAAAATGAGGAGTCAGTTTGCCCAATCCTAGGGAGTCGGCTCACTCTTCAATCCATCCCTTCCCAACCGAACGGATAAGGATTCATCTTGTATCTAAATATTGAACAACCGCTTCAAAACTCACCGGGTTAATTTATCTGATTACGTGCACCACGGGATTCTCAATTAATATCGACCGCACCAGCTGAATTGCGAATTCGAAAAAGAAAGGGCGGAAACATGGCCGTCTAATGATGGATTCTTACTCGACTCGTTTAGGCTTCCGGTGCTTAATTTACATTTATTTTATTAATTTGAATAATTGTTACAGTATTTTTATAAAATACTAGATTTAATTTCTAGTTGAGCGGATCTGATTTAATGTGGCTAAGTGTCCGCGTTTTTACGTACGGAATTTAATTACCCATGTTAATCATGATTTTGTGTATTAAAAATTGTATAATACCCAAATAAATTATTGTATTAATTTTCCTAGCATCCTGGTTTATAATTTGATCTTTCTTTATTTTTACCGACTTAATTAAAATTATTCTTTTTCCTAAAATCCATTTTCATAACTGAATACAAGATTTAAATGTGGCAATCGACTAGCCGACAATGGATTCGGTGTCAAATGTACGCTTGTAGATACTACGATAGTCGTATGTCGTATATGACAGTCCTAGCTTGCAAAGCTTGTGAATTGCATCAAGATGGCGCTGCATGCATCTCATGCGTGTGTGTATTGTTGTTTACTTAAAGTGCAATGCTAATTTATCGGGGAAAACAGCAATCGTGTCACAATATATATACATATATATATATACATATACACACACATACACATACACATACACATACATATACATATATACATACATAAATACATATATACATACACACACATATATATATATATATATATATATATACATACATACACACACATATACATACACACATACATACATAAATATATACATACATATCCACATATACATATACATACACACACATACATATATACATATACACACACATACATATCTACATATATTTTTATTTTTACATATTATATATATTTTTATTTTTACATTACACTAATGTTTTAGAGTGTATGGACTTTTTGATGTTCGCAAAGGTATCAGGGGAATGGGGAAAGGTATCAGGGGAAAGGTGAATGGGAAGTTATCGTCTTTTAAGGAGTTGATCTTGATTCCGAACGCGCATGATCCAATGACGTCTATCGTATATTTAGATGCAAGATTTCTGATCTCGGGTATTTTTCCTTGTTGCGTGAGCGCTTCGATGTGTTTCTGGAATTCATCACCGCATTCTGCTATGAGCGGAAACATATTTTTCATTTTTCCTGATGTAAACGTTGTAGTCAGCTTGTGACGAAGTATTCTCCAAGCGTCGCCTTTTGCGGTAACTAAATGCTGCGATAGAGGGTCTCTCATGAAATCTGTCGCCATGGCGCGATCGCGGAAACTGTCAAAGTCTTTGACCACCACCTGTTTGATCAGCTCGGGATCTTTCACCATAAGCGTCGGCTGCGTGCCAAGGTAGCCGCCGATGATCTTCTCCTGCGAGAATTTATTGTAAACATTCATTGTTGCTATCGCCGGACTCACTCGTTCGCGGAAGGAAATGTAAGAAGTCCCTACTAACGGATAAGGTCTCTTACCGACCACATTTCTTTCCTTCCAATAACTGAAGGTCCTCGTTGAATACCAGGCAGCAAACAGTAATGCTGCCGCTATAACGAACACCACATCCAGCATTTTACACTAAGAACGTCTTGCAGAATGATAAACTTATCTAAGGACGTCTAGAATGTACTATGAATTGTTGTCGACTAACAGTCGAAATATTAGTGATAACATTTAATGTCATTCTAATTTTTACCTTAACCTGTATTTCTCAAACTTTCTGTTCAATAAACACCGTGACGCGACTGGACTAACACAATAACATTGGTTATATATTTATTTATTTATTTATTTATTCGCTACATAAACATTCAAACGCAATAGCACAAAAGAAATATAATGTACAATCCAGAAAATACCGCTAAATGTTTCTAAATTTAAGCACACATCTGTCTGTGCCCAGGCCAAATTGAATGTATAAATTATATGTTAAAGTTTGTATTCCTAATGTGCCAAGTAAAGTGAAACCGAGCCCGCCTTGCTAGGCACTCCTGTGATAAGGCGAGGTCACTTCCTGAGTCTTATTGGAGTACCACGGTTGTGTCAGAAAAAAAAATAACAAATTAAATTTTATATATATTACGTAATAATTTTAACCGCAGATCATATCAAACATATGCGATACCGCCCTTTTGCCGTTCCGACGGCTGCCGTGCGCATTCCTACGAACTTCGTTTTTATTATTGTAATATTGCTCAGCTTAATGAAGGTAGGCAAATAATACGTATCCGACTCGAAGTCTTCACAGATTTACGATTTTCAGGGGTTCATAACTGGCGTTATTATATCGAATATGAAATTAATCAGGCAGATATTTTTTTTCCTATAAAAGTAGTTTTCTAAGTATAAATTAACCTAAAAATTATGTAAACATGTACTTTATTTAAATTAACTTATTTTACAAGGGATTAAATAAAGTTTACATAACTATTGGATATATAATTTATATTACATGAAATTAAATTAAATTTTATTACTTTTGAATACCAGAAATTTTGGAAATAAATATACATATACACACTCATACATACATACACGCTTATTGAGATTACAAATTGCGAGTGCACTTCTAACGCACTCACGTTGATTAAAATGTATACAAAAATAAAATAAAAGAGAAATAGTAGTCTAATACTTTCCAATTTATTATTCTTCTAAATGGAAAAATAGTTTTTGTGCCCTCTCTATACGACTATGTATGAGTTTGAAACGTCAACAAGTAAATATATACAAACACACTAGACCGGCGAAAATTCAATGTGATTTTGGCCCAACGAGGTTTATTTGTTTGTTTGTTTATTTACACTCTTTATTGTGAAAATGTCACAATGGGCGGGTTTATTGTCATATGAAAATCTCTTACAACCAACCCTACTATGACGTGTTATATGTATGTGTGCGTGTAACATGTCTGTAAGTGTGTGTCTTGTTGAAAATTCCATTAATTTGATCCCAACGGAAAATGGTGACGAAGTCGGGAATCGAACCCGGGACCTTACAATGTAAGATCAGGCGACCTAACCTCTATGCCACCGGGCCGTGTATCTGTGTACCAATATTATAACGACTAATAAATGAGAACAACTGGAAAATGATATCTATCTTATCACAAAAAATATAAAATTGATTATAGGACAAAGACTCTGCATAATAATATAATAGCGACCGAAACAAAATGAAGGTGGTTAAGTTAAACTTGAAACTTGAAACATACAATGTAACGATTTTAAATGAAATGATTATAAATTGTAATTCCTTTTCTAAATTTTATATTTTTTAAATTTTTTTTTGTTTTAAGTGAATGCGACTAAATATTATTATCATTGTGATTTGATATTTTTAAATGACATTTTAATTTAAATTTTAATCGTTTAAATTACACTAATTTTATTTCTTATTCTTTTAATTTAAGTTATTTCTCATGCTTTCAATTATTATTACCTGTTATTTTACTATGTTTCTACAATCTGTAAAGATTTTTGAAAATAAACAACTTGAAGTGTGAACAATTTTCACATGCCGGTAAACTTATTGGATGGCTCTTTATCGAAATACAATTTCATTTTTGACAGAGTAGCCAACCGTGAAATTTCGACTAGTGCGAGTTACACTTGCGCACCGAGCGTTACGCACCTTAAGAAAAGGATCCTTGCTAGGAAAAATATTCATACACATTGACTAGAACAGGAGTTTCAGTAGTCCATTGATAATGGATAAAGGAGTTACGGGTAAGCATTATCAATGTCAATGTCAATAATTTTTTGGTATTTTTTTTAAAAAAAAAAACAACTCAACTAATCTAACTCTAAAACCTTTCAGCCAGGGTTTGTTTGAGTAAGAAAAATATTTTTTGTTTGTAAACTAATTATATTTGGTTGTGGACCCGGGAGAAAAGAGACATGAGAGTTATTTGTATGCTTTTCAAGATCTTGAATAGCGTCGCTCCTGTAAGAAAAAATGGAAATCTGTATAGCAACACATACTCGTAGATACGGCTCACTCCAAATATAGCTGGCTATGATAACTTAAATTAATAACGCACAGAGATCGAGACGAATCAGATAAAATTTTGTAAAACAAATAGATAATTATGAATAAATATGAGAAAGTCGAAAAAGTTAAAAAGACTCGGCACTTCTAAGTTGTACTTGTCTGACCCATGAAAAGGAAAATTGTTAATAATTCAATAAATAATTAGGATATAGAAAAATTATAAATCACACATTATAGTTGAAACGCAAACCCAATTTATTGCATTAACAGAATGTGTCTATACTTTTTCTTTATGAGACAGTAAGCATTTAAATAATTTTCACACAAAACATTTTTTATCTCAACTTTATGCTACATGCGCCCTTCTTATTATCGGGGGCAGAATAATAAAATGCATTATTCCTACGAAAAGGCGAGCTTATTGCATGCAGGCAATATTTTAGAGCTAACCTATACTATTGTAACAACATTATATGCGAGTAGATGCTACATAACTTAACCTATATAAAGAGACTAGGACCAAAAAAAGAGGATAGAACGATATATATATTTAACTCTTTGTGGGCACAGAATGGGCCACACCAAAATAATCTATAACCTATAAGGACGCTAAGGTTTAAAAAGGAGGAGAATGGGAAGGGAAAGGGAATTTGTGTGGAAGATTTCATATGATCTCTTAGTCTGTTTTTGAAAACCATCGGCAAATCATTCCAAAGATGGGCTCCCTGCACGGAGAAAGAGGATGAGAAGAAGTCAGTGCTGTGACTAGGGATAGAGAGTAGCAAGTGGTCGTTTGATCTCAGCGGGCGTCCATGAGCAGATAGTGCAGTAAATCTGCCAGTAAGATAATTAGGAGCGACGCTATTCAAGATCTTGAAAAGCATACAAATAACTCTCATGTCTCTTTTCTCCCGGGTCCACAACCAAATATATTTAGTTTACAAACAAAAAATATTTTTCTTACTCAAACAAACCCTGGCTGAAAGGTTTTAGAGTTAGATTAGTTGAGTTGTTTTTTTTTTAAAAAAAAATACCAAAAAATTATTGACATTGACATTGATAATGCTTACCCGTAACTCCTTTATCCATTATCAATGGACTACTGAAACTCCTGTTCTAGTCAATGTGTATGAATATTTTTCCTAGCATGGATCCTTTTCTTAAGGTGCGTAACGCTCGGTGCGCAAGTGTAACTCGCACTAGTCGAAATTTCACGGTTGGCTACTCTGTCAAAAATGAAATTGTATTTCGATAAAGAGCCATCCAATAAGTTTACCGGCATGTGAAAATTGTTCACACTTCAAGTTGTTTATTTTCAAATATCTTTACAGATTGTAGAAACATAGTAAAATAACAGGTAATAATAATTGAAAGCATGAGAAATAACTTAAATTAAAAGAATAAGAAATAAAATTAGTGTAATTTAAACGATTAAAATTTAAATTAAAATATCATTTAAAAATATCAAATCACAATGATAATAATATTTAGTCGCATTTACTTAAAACAAATAAAATTTAAAAAATATAAAATTTAGAAAAGGAATTACAATTTATAATCATTTCATTTAAAATCGTTACAATCGTTACATCGATTCTCTTTTTTACTACCCATTTTATTTCAAAATGTAAGTGGTCAAAATATTTGAAGTATTCGCGACTTCATGAAAAATATTTCAAAGGCAATTCTGCATGTGAGAGTAAACAAGCAATATAAATTGTTATTTATTTAGATTTTTTTCGGATTAAAAAATACACTTCTTTTAGATGTTAATTGTAAAGTAGATCATTTTTCATGCAAAAACTAAGTTAAACGTCCGACTTTCTGAATATAAAAGGACTAAATCAAAAGTATCTTGTAAATGACTCTCAACTCAGTTGTTTATGTAGAATAATCTCATGTACAAATAAAATCTCCTAATATCCAAAACCAAGCTTTTTCAGAACAAAAGTCAAAGAAATTCATCAAGAAGTTAATTAATCAACACTTACAGAGTTACAATTAAGAGGTTAATTGTGCAGTTTCAAATACAATGTTTATAAATCACATTTTCTTACCAATGCATATTCGAGGTCCTTCGCCGAAAGGAAGATACGTAAATGGGTATATAGATTCCTTCGAAGTGGCATCGAATCTCTCAGGTATGAACTCCTCAGGATCTGGGAAGTATTTCGGATCGTGGTGAAGAGCATATATAGGAATAAAAACGTTAACTCCTTTATCGATCGTCACGTTGGTTCCTGTTAATTTACACGGTTTTAAACACATGCGGTTCATAGACGGAATAGCTGGATATTTTCTCAAAGTTTCATCTATGGTTATTTTGAGGTACTTCATATCGTTAAGGGCATCGTAAGTAATCCGTCCTTCAGATTTGGAGAGCACTGCTTCTATTTCCTGCGCTGCTTTCTCTTGGGCATCTTGATGAAATGCCAATTCGTGTAGAGCGAAGGATATCGTCGCTGACGAAGTTTCGAAACCGGCGGCGAAGAACACGAAAGCTTGAGCCGATAGCAAATTATCAGTGATTTCGATTTCGCCGATTATTTTTTCCGATTTCGAGGAATCGCTCTGAACGAAACCTTTCGATTTTAGTTCTATTAGCATGTCGATGAAGTCGTTTCTCGTTGAGGGTGTATTACCTCTGCTGTTCATTATGGAAGGGACTACGCTTAAGAAAAATGTTTCTACGTCCTTATTCAAAAAAGTCAAACCGAGCAGCTTGTGAATTGATGGAAACAATCTACGGATTACTTCTTTAAAGGATTTCGTGAAGGATGGCGCGAATATTTTGTTCCCCAACGTTCTGAATGGGGTGTTTTCGTCTTTTAAGGAGTTTATCTTGATTCCGAACGCGCATGATCCAATGACGTCCATCGTATATTTAGACGATAGATTTCTGATCTCTGGTGTTGTTCCTTGTCGTATGAGGGTTTCGATGTGGTTCTGGAACTCGTCACCGCATTCTGCAATTAGTGGGAACATATTTTTCATTTTTCCCGACGTAAACGTTGGAGTAAGCTTGTGACGAAGTATTCTCCAAGTCTCGCCTTTTGCGAAGACTAAATGCTGCGATAGAGGGTCACTTTTGATATCCGTCATCAAGGCACGATCGCGAAAACTATCAAAGTCTTTGACGACCACCTGTTTGATGATCTCGGGATCTTTCACTAAGAGCATCGGCTGCGTGCCAAGGTAGCCGCCGATGACTTTATCCCGCGGGTACTCATTGTACAACTTCATTGTTGATATCGCCTGACTCACACGTTCGCGGAAGGTAATGTTAACAGTCCCTACCAACGGATAAGGTCTCTTACCGACCACATTTCTTTCCTTCCAATAACTGAAGGTCCTTGTTGAATACCAGGCAGCAAGCAGCAATGCTGCCGCTATAACGAACAGCATATCCAACATTTCGCACTAAGAATGTCTTGCAGAATACCTTATCTAAGCACGTCTAATATCTACTAAGAATTGGTATTGACTAACAGTCTAAATATTAGCGATAACATTCAATGTCAATCTATTATTTACTTTAAGCAGTATTTCTCAACCTGTCTTTTCAATAAACACCGTGACGCGACTCGGACTAATGTAATACCATTGATTATATATGGTATTAGATTTCACAGTTCAATAGTACGTTTTGGAAACCCTTCTGCGCCGGCGAAATGCAGGTGGCGCCGATAGCATTGACGGCGAGACTAATAGCAATGGATTTGGCCATATATAAAACGTTTTATAATGAATGGCTTTCAGGAACTAGACATATTGTCAATGAGCAAAAACGAGTTTATCAGAGCGGTAAGAGACTAGACCATAAAAGCTTGAACAGATACATAACTGTGCATAATCACACACTATCATATACACAACTATGACACATACACGTAGATTTTCTTACACACACCCATTAAACACACATCACAATCACACATATAAAAACACACTCATCCTACTCTATCATATACACACTCACAATAGATTTGGCCATATATAAAACGTTTTATAATGAATGTCTTTCAGGAACTAGACATATTCCCAATGAGCAAAAACGAGTTTATCAGAGCGGTAATAGACTAGACCATAAAAGCTTGAACAGATACATAACTGTGCAGAATCACACACGCTCATATATACACAACTATGACACATACACGTAGATTTTCTTACACACACCCATTAAACACACATCACAATCACACATATAAAAACACACTCATCCTACTCTATCATACACACTCACAGATCGAGAGAAGATGATTATATAACAAAATATATAAATATTATTACACAACATCACGCACATAAATTGTGTATTATCAGGAGACTATTTTGGCCGTAATATTGTTATTATTAGACCCGAGCGCTGTTTTTGTCTTTTGTTGGAATAAAATAAAATAAAATAAAAATAAATAAATAAAAGTCAGATTGGTTAAAAAATACAATAATTTAACCAGTGATAAAAATAATAATATTAAATTATTAGTGCTGTCTATCCCATTTTTTATACACAATGATTACATCACAGAAAACGGAGAAATGAAATGCCATCTTTTAGTAATTAAATGATCTGATTATTAAAGCGCGTATTTATTACGTATTGAAACCTGTACACCAAAATAAAAATTTACATGTTTATGTAAATAATATTAAAATAATAAGTTATAATTTAAAACTTCGTTTGTTATAACATATTGTTATTTTATTCAAGATATTGTTATTTTATTTCAAGATAGTATACCGTATGGAGGTGTTCGGAGCGCCATCTAAATTGCGTCGCCATGCTATTATACCACAAACGCCGCTATATTGAACATAATAATATAATTTTAATCAATTTTTGGAACTATTTACTTATTTTATTTATTTGTTTCAAACATAATTATAAAACACATAAAAATGGTCATACCAAGTAAAGGTGCGAAGAAACAACGGCCCACATTCACATGACCATGCTCAGCGCATACCCAACTAGGCCAAATATAGCCTGTATATGGGCATACGACTTATTTTCTGACTTAGATGGAGAAGCCTAACTGACGTAGGTACTCATATAGATACATATACACATACACACATACATATACATATATACACAAATATATAAATATAACGATCTAAATATATTATAGTATTATTCTTTTGCATTATATTACAATATAGTACATTTTGTTTATTATCTTATATCATATTATATAGTATAATAGTAAAGTTATGCAGAAATATATATATTTTTTAAGATACGACTTGCAGAAGTTCATTCTCTGCCCTCGAACGACCTATGTCGTCAAGAAGCTATGAATGCCATCTACACGTTGCGTTTCTGTGGAAAGAAGCTTTTTTCATCCCTCTCCCAAAAACACCAGTCCCACAATCGGTAAAAGAATTCAGGCCGATATCAATTTTGCCTGTATTCTCAAAAGTATTGGAATACGCAGTATACTCTTAACTAAACTACTTTCTTACGCATAACAACCTGATCGATCCCCTGCAGTCAGGTTTCCGCCCAGGACACAGCACCACCACCGCTCTTGTCAGAGTTACTGATGACATTAGATGCGCAATGAATGACAGAAAACTTACCATTCTCTCTTTGCTAGATTTCAGTAGCGCATTTAACTCAGTTGACTTTGACCTTATTCTAGAACGGCTGCGTGCTCTCAATGTCTCTGAAAAGGTTATTACATGGTTTGACTCCTACTTACGTGGACGCCGCCAGTGTGTCAAAGCTTCCCACATTAAATCGGACCAGGTTGAGCTTACTGCCGGCGTTCCGCAAGGGGGAGTTTTATCGCCGTTACTCTTCTCAATTTTTATCAACCCTATTGCTAAGGGCCTAACATCATCATACCATCTTTACGCTGACGACCTTCAAATCTATTATCATGCCAGGCCAGATGACCTTTGCACTGCCGTGTCTATAGTGAACTCCGATTTAGATCAAATATGTGCTTGGGCTACAAAACATGGTATAATCATAAATCCAAATAAATCGCAAGCAATTGTTATAGGCGGCAAAAAAACATTGTCAAAAATAGACACTTCATCATTACCGCCGATTTGCGTAAATGGAAAAATTGTCGAATATACCAAAAATGTTAAAAACCTTGGAATTCTAATAGATCAACATCTTTCTTGGCAAGATCAAGTAAACCAAGTAAGTCGTCGCATTTTCCATGGTTTTCATAGTCTCCGGCGGCTTCAAAGATTTCTCCCCATGTCACATAAAAAAATGATTGTGTCCACACTCTAAGCCTATACTTGACTACGGTGATGTTTGTTATATATATGCCAGTGAGGTTATTTTGAATAAGCTGGAGCGTCTGCAAAATATCTTACTCAGGTATGTTTTTAATTTGCGAAAGTTCGACCACGTTAGCTGCTTTCGTGAGCAACTTCATTGGCTTCCTATTCGCAATCGAAGAAATTTTCATACGTTGTCGCTACTCTACAACATACTCAATAACCCCACTTCACCCTCCTATCTAAAGGAGAATTTCCACCCTTTGGGAGGCCACGGTCTTCCACTTCGATCAAGCCGGGATAACACACTCGCTATTCCGATACATCATTCTTCTGTTTACACGCACTCTTTTACAGTCCATTCTGCTCGTTTATGGAATCAGCTCCCTCACTCTATCAGGCATGCACCTTCGCTGCATACTTTCAAAAAATTGTTGAAGAAACATCTATTTTTACACAGCCACTAACCAAATACCTCACCTTGTCCTCTCCTTTATCCTTCCCTGGGCAACCTTAGCATAAGTTACTGACATGTATCTGTATAAGTTTATTTTAAATTTAACTTTACTACTTCTTTGTGTATTGTACGGTGAAAATTAGGAATTATTTTATCAAATGGTTGACTGTAAGATATCGCTATAGCGATAAGTCCGCCATTTGTGCATAAATTGTCTTTTTTATAAAACCAGCGTAATATTCATTAAGTTATGTTTTTATAGCACAATAAAGTTATTCTATTCTATTCTATTCTATTCTATTTCATAGTCATATCCTAACTGCCAAGTCGTACTGCATTGAGCAACCTAGGTCGCTATATATTCAAGTAGTCGAGAACCACAGTGGATTTTAGACTTATTTTTCTTTTTTAGTGTCTGTCCGTCCATCCGTACGCGCTTGGATCTCAAAAACTTAGTCTCACCACGTCTGCGACGGGTTTTCCGCTTCTTATTTTGACTGATATTATTTACTTTTTAATCTATTTCTTTAGGTTGTTAAATTTTCCGTTGCTTTCGTATGACTCGCCATTTTCGAACACCAATAAATCATGCACGCCGTATGATTTGAAACGTCTAAAAACGGCATGCACGGTGCCGAATTTCTTCCGTAAGCATGGTGAGTTATTTATTTATTTATTTCAAACATTCTCGGTAAATTTTATTGAATTAATTTATATGCAAAGTAATTTGTTAATTTAAGACAGTCCTTAGTTGTTTTCCCAAATAGCAAATCGCGCAGGTAGCTGCTAATTTCTTCCGCGAGCTTGTTGTTGTTGTTGAAAAACTGTATTGTACACCAAAGTATCCAAATAGGTGGGCCTATTTTTTTTAAATTTATTATATTATCTTTTAATATTTTTTATTATTTGGTACATTTTTTTTTGAAGACCACATTTTAGGGCAATTTAGTGTTATTAACATTTACTAAAACTTGTACATTTGTAACAATCAAGCAATCAAGCAAAATTGATTGTAATATTATAGTCCTGTCCACCCTAGAACGGGCTAGTTCCAGTTGGGTGACGGAGTCAAATAAGCTAAAGGTTAAGGTTTTGCCATTCGGTTCCTGTTATTTTTGTAAGCAAATCAATGTTTTATAGTAATTAATTCTTAAATAATAAATAAATAAATAAATATTGTCTAGTAGCAATATCTACTAGCCAAACCGCCAAGGTTTATGGTTGGCTATTTGGTTGATGCGAGAACTATTTGGTTGATAAGGTTCAATCATGAGTAACGAAATTATAAACGTTATGCTTATATAGCTTTCTCTTTAACACTAAACCTTCCGCCAGTTCTTGTATACCTTTTTCTACCGCTGTCAATATTTTCCATTGACTTTAAATAAATAGTCTCTTTCGTTTGTAAATTTGCAAATTCTCACAGTTTTTTTTTCCGTAATCCTAATCTAGCGAAAAGTTTTCTAGAAATCTGGAGTCTTATATAGCGAAAATAGAAAAACAACCAAGGCTAGACTAGCCCATTGTCAATATATATTTTTTTAGAATCGCTAACTACAGCTTGCTCACTAACTACAAATTGCTTGATTATAAATAACCATATTATGACTATACTTTCGAACTAAGTTTTAGATTTTATTGACATTGTTTTTATTTACGCATGTTTCAGAATTTTTCTTTTTATGATATTGATTGTTATTTGTTAGATTATTGATTATTTTGTAAATTTGACTATTTTTAAGTAATCACCTCTGATTACAATTATTTTTTTTCCTTTTAATTAATCAAAGCGGTTTTATCATCCGGTAAATTATGATTGTAAAATTTGACATGTTCCTCAGTATTGTGAAATGCTTTTATGGAATGAATAAATGATGATGATGATGATGACAGCAAGGTAGTGTTTGTCAATTTTGTCGAGATGCGCTTTTTTTAAATTAATATTTTAATATTACCCGCAATTATTGCAAAATGTGGTCGTTTTGGTATCAGTATCCCAGACGATGCTGGGTCATTTTTGTCGCAGTTGGGACACTTTACAGCAAAGGTAACGATTTCGTAAAATCTGAAAGTTTTAACAGCTATCATAAGCACCTCCTGCCAATACAGATAATTAATAGGTTCAATGGGTGGCCGCATTATATAGCATCACAGTGGATATCAATCAATAAGTAAAATACTACAATTTTTAATTTTTACAAGCTTTTATTTAGCTTGAAATGTTTGTTAGTATGTACGTTAGTTTGTTTATTTCTCTTATCCTATGAAGTTGAAATTATACATGTTGGTTCAGTTCCGATGACAATGCATTTTTATGGTAAGCATGACATGATTCTACAACCAGGATCGGCTCGCAACGAGGCTACTCTTCCTGAATCTGCACCCAGGATTGGCTCCTGACGAGGGGACGCCTCGACGGTCAACACGATTTTTTGTATACGAATTTAATTATGATAGATTTCATCATGGCATGGATGCTGCACCCAGGGTTGGCTTCCAACGATGGGACTCTTCAACGGTCAACATCACAAACACGAAATTCTGTACAGCATTCAATTATGATAGCCCGTTTAAAGTTCCACTATGACATGGCTGCTGCACCCAGGGTTTGCTCCGGACAGTGCATTTTAATAAAAGCTTGTTTTTAAAAACGTATTAACTTATTGACATAGCTATAACTGCAAGACTTACTGGTGGAAACCTTGTAAGGCTTTTACAGCAAAACATTTTTAATTTGATTTAAATTGGTTGCTTTTTTAAATAAAGAACTCATAATTGAGATAGTACACTACCAATAATATTAGTGTGATAAAAACGCGTTTGAAATAAAAAAGCTTGGAATTTTAAAAGTACATTTAAAAAGTCAAAGTAAAGTAACAAATATGTACATAGTAAAAGTACAAATAGGTACATTTAAAAAGTCTAAATTTAAAAATCTATTCCTACTGGCTTGCTCCTTGTATCATAGAGGAGAGATCCACATGAGTAAGCCGTAGGTACTTACTAAGGTATATTACGGCTAGTAAGTTGGTTGTTATCCTAATTTTTTACAAATGTATAGCAGGTTGATGTAGACGAACGCGTCATCTTAATCTAATATTGAAATAAGTCTGATATCTCATAATGTTTAAATATCTGTAAATGATATCTCCAACATGTGTCACATATCAGCTATATTGTCAATTATGATAAAAATCAATTTGACATATAGTATTTTAGCCAGCAGCCATCGTGATATTCAATCTACGAGTATCTATCGCGTGTCATCCAAATACTCGTGATACCAACCTGCTTAAAATATACACATAAATAACTTGAATGACCTCGTTGTTATCCCATTTTTTCCTCCTTTTCGTGAATTATTTGCAATTGGATGTGCGTGGTCCGCATATCGATTAGAGAACCAAGAGTGCGCAAGCCATTTTAATACTGTTTTACACTCGATTGCGTAGTTCGATCGCGTGTGCCGATTCGCTAAACATCACCTTTCATGCAAATCTCTGTTCGGACGTCCTTGAAGTAGGGATGACGTGCGCGAATTTGGGACAATCGATTTTTTTCAAAAGCCTTTAAAAAAATCTACCTTGTATTGTGATCGTTACTCCATACATGTGATGATCCAAGAATCGATATGAAATATATCAATTATAAATAGGATAGAAACGAATTTACCGCGTGAAATTTGTAACACACGACGTTGCAGCCGCCGTTGTCCAGGGTAGACTGAAGGAGCTGTCAATCCGTTGTTTTGCGGGTAGGCCGCATGCCGCTGCCGCCACTGTGTGGGTTATAACGGTGGTGGGGGGCCGGACTCGGAGCGCGCGAATTTCGAAAATCCGTCTTGCACACAACACTCACTGTATCCTGTCTTACGTCCTTGCGTTCGGCGTTCGGCGGCGGGAACATTTTAAGAAGAGGGTTCCACGTAGAAGAGAGTTTGTAACCGTCGTCTCTATTGAAGTTCGGGGTTCTTCTTATTTCAATGGCTTCCCGGATCATGCGAGGAAAGTAGAATTGTTCCTTGGATAGCACAATGGGATTTTGAAACTGCATCCAGTGGTTACTTCCGCTATCCAATGTTCGCAGATCGCCGATTTTTCTCGCAGAACGTTTTTAACAGCTTTTATGTGTTCTGTCGGTTGCGTGGCTATAGGCCGTTTCGTTTGTCCAACGTAGGCTTATAATTACGTTAGGCTAAATATTATAATTAAAAACAAAATACTAAAGCATAAATGGACCAAAAGGTAGCTATTGCAGCGTCAGAATTTCATGACGAGTATGACATCATGATGAGTACTTTTCCCGAGACATGGTGATTTCCTGTACATTTCAACCACCAAAAGAAACTCTTTTCCCGTTACAAATACGGCAGAGCGTCCAACCATCAATCACCACAGCGTCCGACCGACTGAGCTCAAAATGGAGTGCGTTTTTGACATGCAAAGACACGGAGAGCGGCGTGGAATGAAGACACGTGGAGCGTCAGTTTTGCATTCACGATGAGTTGGACTACGGCCATTGGAACCGCGCCGCGCTGGATTTGGAGTGTTTGGAAATTTAGAGTGTTTGGAGTGTTTGGATTTGGAGTGTTTGGCGGTTTTTTACATTCACGACAAGATATTGCACTAATTTGAGTGATGGAGTGGAGCGCTGCCAAATTGAGTGCCCATGAATGGGGACCTTTACATTCACGACAAGATATTGCACTAATTTGAAGTGATGGAGTGGAGCGTTGCCAAATGGATTGCCCATGAATGGAGACCTTACGTCGTGGATTTTGAAAAAAAAAACAATATTGTAACTTCCGCTACATATATTCGACAGTCCTCAGAGCTGAATTGATAAGTCAAATTACGTCATTCTAATTGCTTAAGAACTCCTCTCATAGCCTGTCTTGTCCACCTGTCCATAATGCTCGCTACGTATCTGCGATTACATCAGGTCTATGCCATCTAAAACCAGTTAGCGAGTATCCAGTTTTCGGAGCGTGACATCTACTCGTGCGATGTTTGGCAGTTTAGGTGTGAATGAACGGGTAGATCAAAATTTAGGCGGCTCGTGCCAACGCACGTCGGCAACTCGACTCTACCAAACCCAAGTCAAAAGTAGGGTTACCATACAATCACTTGCCAGTTTTAATTTTAAAAAAAGTCAGAATACTTTCTCGCCATTTTTATTTCTATATTTTGAAGGAAGCCTTAAAATATACATTTGTGTGTGTTTACTTATTTATTTACACAAAACAACATGATTAGTAGCTCAGTGCTATACTACGTTTTGCAACTCTTCTGCACCAGTGATATGCAGGTGGCGCTGATAGCACTGTCCGGCGAAACTAAAAGCAATTTATTTGGTCATCTATAATAACATTGATATTATACTATTTTTCTTAAAGAACGGGTTGATAATATCAATTTGAAATTATTTAACCAATGATAAAAATAATAAAGTTAAATTATTATTGCCATCTATCGTATTTTTATGTAGGCTGATTACATCACATACATAACACGGTGTAAGCGTAAGGCGCGTCGGGCGCGTCGCACAGATGGCTCCGTAAACGAAATATGTGAGCGAGCTCGATTATAATTTTCGGGAACAAAGAGGCAGACTTATACTAGTATGCATCAACCCTGCAACGGATCAGCTTATCAATATAGGCCATGGTGAGCATTTCTCTGCGCAATTTAAGAGAATTATTTCCCATTCATTTTCCGTTTCTAATTTAAAGTATTTAGTAATTTTTATTATAGTTTTTGCATTATTATTCTTTTGTTCATACCATATTTATATAATCAAATGATTATAATATTTTTTAATATAAAAATAATAAATTCATTGACGAAAGGATGTATGCCATTTTATAAACACAGTATTGAGAAAGAACATACAAACATTTTACCATAGAACAGGTCTGGCCTGTTCAAATTACGTTGCCACTGGACTATGCGATGTATTTTTTTCTGTCACTGATTCAATGTTAAAAATATGTTTGTGCATAGTTTATAAGTTTTGAAATCGTGGACTTGCATATTATATTTGTATTACTAAATAATTTAAGAAAATCGGTTGTGTCACCCCAAGACTTTCCCGGCAAGACTTCAAAGAATCAACAGTAATTGACATAGGAATGTTGTAGGATGCGTTATCTTAGTAAACAACGTTGGAATTTATGATTATAAATAACATATCATATTATTAACATACGTGCAATAGCTTACCGCCACCTAGCTGAAATACCTTCGAAAGCGCACATCGTTGTCTAAGCAAAGACACGAACCGCAGCCGTGGTTCATAGGTAGTGCGCAGTGACATAGGTATGGCGGAAACAGATGGTACTAGCCACCCGCAACTTTAAGCGAAGAAAATACAATTATAACAAATAAAAAAAGTGGACCGCTTTCGACCACAGCCTTTTCAACTCTTACCATGATCAAATGATGCCTACATGGCAAATTTCAGCTGAATCGGATGAAGTGTTTAGAGGCTAGCGTGGAGGAATACACACAGTCACACAGACTCACAGACAGATTTCAGTCTGAAAAGGGTCCTGATCGTCTCGGGGGGGATCACTTATCTCGATTTTTTTTTAGCCTGTTCACAGTACTTTCCTTTGCCGGGAAAGTAAAAATAAATATTTTTAAAAAACTACTAGGGTATAATAGAAATATAAGGGTAGTATCAGTATTGCAATAGAAAACGTAATTAATAAAAAAAATATATTGACATAGATCCTTATATGAACTCCATATCACTGAATTCGTTTCTTAATCTATACTTCTCACAATCGAATCATAAAATGAACGCAAAGCCCTAATATCGTGAGAATGTCTTAGGTTACGAATAACGAACAGACATCTACAAAAACAATACGGAATCGTCACTTAATGATTGTAATGTTCTACAGAAACGAAATAGAGGAAATTAAAAGAAAGGTGGTAGCCCTAGGCACTAGAGACGCGGTAATAATATTTGGTTTAAGGCCAACCGGTTTAGCCGAGTATGCTGGCTTGACTCCATGCTTCAAACACTTGCACCTATGGGTGTCGCTGTATGTGGCTATATGCTGTATGCATTGCGCGCATACCGAAATACAAAGGGCTGTCGCATAAATGCGAACTATATTAATAGATTGACTGTATTCGCTTTCTTTCTTGCTTACTTGTTTGCATGATTGCGTGATTTTAAATCCTTGATTACGCGCAAACTAGTGCATATGTAAAACAGATATAATTAATTTATTTAAATTATAAATTTATTATACAAAGTACAAAAAAATCCTTATCCTAATTCAATACTGTTTTCAATAACTATACATATTATAAACCTAGCTCGGAAAGGAGATCTTTGCTATAATAGCAAAGTGCGATACACTTTGCTTAGCAAAGTGCGATACAGTGTTATTCACCAAAATTTGTCCTTCTACATATAATAAGATTTCAGAGCAAATGAAAAGCCTTGGAGAGGACCAATTTAAAAGGATAATTATACATAATTTGTTAAGAAACCCAATTTATGGTATAAGGGAGTTTGAAAATTCTGAGTTTATTTTCCATTTTGATGATTAATGCAATGCGCAAAGTTTTAAACATAATGGTATTATGATAGCTGACATTCTAATTTTCATATAATTTATTATACATCTATTCATTTAAAAATAATACAAAGGCATATTGCTGGATTGGCAATAAAATATATATTTTTGGATTTTTCTACATAGAATTTGCATTTCTATTTTATTATATTACTCTTAAATCACATTAGTATATTTCGATTATTTGTATGTAGGTAATATTGAATATAATATTACAGCCATGACAACTACCACGATAGTTATGTTTTTAATAATTAAATTTTTAGCAATTTTGTGACGTATCCAAGTGTAGGAATGCCTATCTACTGGAGTAGTTGATTGTATTGTATTGTATTGTAATAATGACACATCTTTGAAATAATACATACATATGTACGTGCTTTGATAACAATTTCTATTACAAATTAGAATTTAGAATGCTTATTATTAATACAATATAATAATTTGTATCGATACTTTCCTTCATACACTTTGCATCTACGTATATCTCATCTGGTTTTTGCTTGCCGACTGATCACGCGTAATCACGAATTAAAAATATCACAAACACCTGCTTTTGCAAGTTCACAAGAGAGAATAAACACCAAAATTAGACAGTTTTCAAACTGGCCACTTTGAACTTAAATATCTTCGGTTTGAGTTAAAATTCCAAAACCATTTTTTTTCATTTTATTATTTATTTATTTATTATTTATTTATTTATTTAAAACATACAATAATAAAATATAAGCATAACAATAATAACATATAAACAGATCTAGCAATAGCAAAGCTAAGGATGTTTTAAATTATTTACAATATTTAATAAGGAATACGATACTATATGCTGCAATACAATACTGGAAAAAAACGGTCACCCCAAGACTTGGAAAATCTATTACTGGCTATACCTCAGCATTCATCAACTTTCATGTCTAGGTCTTTCGCAGTGCAAGCGGCCCGTCTCTGGAATTCCGTGCCTTTACCGATAAGACAACTTGAAAACCTGAGCGGGTTTAAAAATTCTTTAAAGAGACATTTACTCAACTTATGAATTCCCCCCTCCCCTCCCGTCTCCTTTGCTTGTCCTTATATTTCCCTCCTCCCTTCAATACGAGTTGGCATACGTTACTAATCACTGAATTATATTTTATACTATGATGACTTTTTTGTAAGTGTATTTATTTATTACTTGTAAATTTATTTGCCCACATAAACCTTCAGTCACAATAACCCTGGCGGTATGGTCGGTAGATATTGCCACTTGGCAATAGGCCCACCACATTGTATTCTTTTGTGTGTGCAATAAAGCTTTTCAAACAAACAAACTTTCCCGGCAAGCAGACAGCCCCTATCCCCCCTGCGCGCTAAAGCCCACAACCTCATCCCTTGCAACCCTCCCCCCCTGATAGTGATTGTCTCAAATAACTATGATAGTAAAACTAGCATATTTTAGTATTTCCGTGGTATTAAAATAGTATTTTTCAAAAATTATGTAATATTTTCTTAAATACGGCGGTATTTACAAAAAATGCGTCCCTGTATACGAGATATTCCAATTAGGCGGTCCAACGGCCCAACAAGGCATTTGTGTAACGAATTTCAAGTCTTTACATGAAATTTTTCGAATTTGAAGTATCACTAGCGCGCCATCTGGCGCCGCGATTTCAGCTACAATCTTTTCAAGCCTTGCCTTGACCGAATGATGCCTGCATGCCAAATTTCAGCTCGATCGGATAAAGCGTTAGAGCGCTATCGTGGAGGAATACACACACACACACACACACACACACACACACACACACACACACACACAGAGAGAGAGAGAGAGAGAGAGAGACAGACACACAGACTCACAGACAGACTTCAGCCTGGAAATAGTCCAAATCGTTTTAAGGGATATCAACATGGATATTTCCGTCTTCATCTCGATTTTATAGAGCATTTACAATACTTTCCCAGCTCCGCGAAAGTAATATAAAAACTTTAAAAAATATTCAAAGTCATGGTATTTTTTCCAATAGGAGACTTACTCATTCATAGCTAATACGGGAGCAAAGGGAACGTTATACGGCGCTGGAACCTTGCTGTGGCGTACCAAAAAGCCTTGCAAACCTAATGCTCAAACAAATATGTTTAGAACAATCCGTCAACCACTGGAACAACACGCCAGGGTTGAATCAATTTAAACCGCTAATTAAGGCTTACGGCCCTAAGACGGCCTGTGAGGCTGTCTTAAGGCCGCATAATAATCTACACATACTGGTGAGGGCGCTCACGGGGCATTGTGGCCTTAACAAACACATGTACAACCTCAAGCTCTAAGACACAACAATGTGCAGGTTCTGCCAAGGGGCAGAGGAAACTCCCCTGCACATAAAAGTACGTAAAAGTACATCCACTTGGGTGATCATTACCTCCAACCTGAGGAGGTAAAACAATCTGGCGCCAAAAGCCTGTTGCAGTTCTTAAATGACACGAGGCTTAGCGCAGAACTATAGTTGGTGGCGAACACAATAGATAAGCAATGGTCGCAGTGCTACAAGGCTCATAAAGACCTTAGAAAAGCCCCACACAACAAATTAAAAAAATATATTAATAATACTCATTCATACTTTTAATTAGCTGTTAAGTTGATACATTTATTCACACCCACAATTGCAAATAAACTAACAAAACGCTTTAGACGCATCGAGAAACCGACATAATATCCCAAACGAGCCAATAATACACGTAACTCGCAACGAAAATGATTCGAAATGTAAATAGTAGGAAGAGAACAATCCGGAACCGATGTGAGATTGAGAAATTATTATTTTAGGCACATTCATAATGCATATTCGTGCTTGGACGAATACACAGTTGGGTGGATTTATTGCTTGCATTATAACATCGCGAGCTATCGATGCGGTAACGTATCGGTAGTGAAAGTGACATCACAGAAGAGCATAAAAAATGATTACAATGATTATTATAAGCCAGCTAATGCAAAAATGCATCCTAATGCCCCAGTCCTCAAAAATTTCAACGGTTTTTTGATGAGGAGTAAACATTTTTAAATTTAAAACTTTACCGACCTACCAACCGACGAGGTATTGTGAACGCGTATTTTTTTTAGAATATACATTTTTAACCTACCTGCAGGGTTCATTTTGAACCCTGCAGGTAGGACAATTTCCAGACTGCAGTCTGTCTGTGTGTCTGTTTACAGTTTAGGTCAATGTGAATTTGAGTAATTTTAGTAGTACAGTATTAGGGTCACTGTGAATTTTAGTACTAATTTGCATAATTCAAAAAAAATATTCTCCTAAGCAACATGTATTTAAAGTTTTTAGAGTCGTTGACTTATGGTATGTTAAATGACTAATGGTGAAGGTATTTTAGCCATGGTAATCACAGGAAAAAGAACTTAACGCGTAAAATGGTGAAATTCTCAAGTTTTCTTCGAAGTTACGCTTTTAGTCATCACGGAGAGAATGTTTATGGTCAGGTAAGTTTTTCATTATCATAATGACAACTAACTATGGCGGCTTGTAAAAATTAACTTTGACGTTATATGCTCTCACTTCTTTGCAAAAAAAAGTCATTCTGAATATTTTCAGAAAAATTTAGTAGAAATTCCATTTTTTTTGTTGTTATTTTTTTATTGATTTTAGTAATATTGCCATCAAAACATAGTCAAAGCTTTCTTGTTTATGTATACAAAAATACATTATAGCCAAAAATGAACCGACAAGTATTTCAACAAAAATGTAATTCCTTGGAATACATTTTTAATTAGTTAAATAGATAAGGTATTTTTTATAATATTCTATTTTTTTAGTTTTTAAAGCCGAGGCATAATTTTAGGAATTTAGAATATTATGAAAAACCAACTCTTTCTCGTTAGTTTTAACCATTGTAAAGGTTCCATTTGTATGTTTACTTTAAAGAAAACGGTTGTGTCACCCCAAGACTTGCCCGGAAAGCCACAACCCCCCCCCCCCCCTCCGAAATCACTCCCTCCCCCAACCACCCACAACTTCACCCCCCCCCCCCCCGATATAGTGATTAATGTCAAGTGTGTGTTTGTAGTATTTCCTTGGCATTAAAATAGCTATTTTCCAATATGATTTAGTATTTTCTTAATTACGGCGGAATTACAAAATTATTTGTGTCGCTTTATAAAGTGGGTGAATCAAAACAATCTAGTGAGCAACTTTGATTTAAAAAAATCGAAAAAACAAATAAAAAGTTTTTTTATTGGAAAAAAATATTTTTTGTTTTTTTTTTATTTGAAAGTTTGAAGAAGCGTTTGAGCGCGCTGCGCCATCTAGCGGTAGGTAATATAGCGTACATAAACCATATTTGCGATATTTCACCTATCGCTAGATAGAGCATAAAAAAAACAAATTTCAAAATGAAAATGTTTTTTTTTCAAAATTTTTCATTTTAAATTTTTTAGTTTTTTTCTAAATTTTTTATCAAAGGTTGCTCATTTCGTTGTACTGATTCACGCACTAAAAATGCCCGTTCAGTAAAAACATCCTGTATGTATACCGAATTTCAAGTCTCTAAGTCCAATATTTCGAGATTGAGTATGACTAGCAGGGTCCAAGGTGGACCGATTTCAACCACAAAATTTCATGATCTTCTTTTTGACTTTTGCCATGTTCAAACGATTGCTGCATGCAAAATAATCAGCTCAATCGGATGTACGCTATCGTAAAGGAATACACACACACACAGACACAAATAAGTGTGTTCATAATACTCTCTCTCTGCCGGGAAAGTAACAAAGAATGTTTACATCTCAATAAAATACTGTTGAGCGTAATTTTTTGAATGGGATGATTCCAACGTTTGTCAACAACCTAATCTACCGGAATTATATTATACTAGCTGACCCGTGCCCACTTCGTTGGGCGGTAAAACTTTTTATTTGTGATGAAATTATGAGAGTGGTTTGGTTAGTACTGAGTGCTATGATTTATTTCCTGACTGCCAAAAGAAGGGTTATATTTTTACTGCATATGCATGTATGCATTTACATGCCAAATTGACTATATTACCGTTATTTGTGAGTGTCTTCTTGTGAGTGTCCTATTTGTGAGTGTCTTATCTCTTTAACCATTTATGCAGTAAAAGTGAAATTATATGCAGTAAAGGGGAAAAGTCTTTTGTCTTGTGTCTTATTTGTGAGTGTCTTATCTCTTTAACCGTTTATGCAGTAAAAGGGAAATTATATGCAGTAAAAGGGAAAAGTCTTTTGTTTTAAACACTTGAGACGATAAATTTACTTATTTTGATATGAATTCATAATTGTTGATAATATGACCAATAAACATGACCTAACGATTTAAATATTTTTTTATATATAAAATACTACTGTTTGTTACTTAAATATAAAAGTTAGACATATGCTGTCGCTGACTTTTTTGTAGGCATTATCAAGCTCTACAACTTTTCTCTAGAACTTAATCATATATCTCTCATCGTTAAGGCAGCGTTAGTTAGAAACATTTTCGTTCGACCGTTTTTTCCGACTTACTTTGGAAATCCGACTACCACGAAATAGTCTTTTCACTTTTCGGATCAATATATAGCCTATGACACTCACAAATAACGTGGCTTTCTATTGGGGAAAGAATTTTCAAAATCGGTTCAGTAGATCCAGAGATTACTTCCTACAACATCACAAACTTTACCTCTTTATAATATTAGCATAGATTTCCGGTAATATAGTATATTATGACGATATATTATGTGGATATATATGAAGACTTTTGATAAGTAATTAGAATAAAAATACCGTCTCATAAGCAGAAAAAGACACGAGATGTAACTTGTTGATTAGTGTGAAATGAAAAAGAAATCTGCTATTTTATAACGCCGCATTATTATTATAATTTGCGTATTAAATAGACAACATTCTATTTATTACGTTTTATGATCTCTTTCCATGATAAGTAATGTTAATTAATATGTCTAAATTTGTTTTTATAAAATTTTAGAAAAATATAATCGTTTTATTGAAATAGTTTTTATTTGTGCACATGACAGATTATACAAATATCGAGGCACAAATATTAGGCTCTTACCTATGAAATTGCCGATTTCCAATACTGGCTAATTTAAACTTAAATATCTATTAGGTGTGCAAATATGAAACCGGTAATTTCTTTAAAAAACAACACGTTTATTTTGCGAAAATGGTTACAAATTTAATCTTCAAAGTAATTGCCCTCGCTAGCTACAAATCTTTGCCATCTTTCAGCCAATTTATGGATTCCTCGCCAAAAAAAAATCTTTTTTTGAGGCTATCCATTCATTGAGCCATTTTTGCAATTTTTATTTTATTTATTTATTTATTTATTTATTTTATCCATATTAATAACATATAATTAATTAATTACAAACTATTGATTAAAACTAGTAGTGCTTAACATTAATACTTAATTAATCATTAATAAAAAAAGGTACAGGCTCATGTGGATTTTACTGCCTCACTAGGCTTAGGCCTGTGTCGAGGCAGTAGTCTAGTGAAGGTTGTCTAGTAGCAGCCGTGTGTTAAAAAAAATATAATATAAAAAATAGTAATATTATATATATACATATATATATATATATATATATATATATATATATATATATATATATATATATATATATATATATATATATATATATATATATATATATATATATATATATATATATATATATATATATATATATATATATATATATATATATATATATATATATATAAAAACCTTATGAAATATAACACTATATATATATATATATATATATATATATATATATATATATATATATATATATATATATATATATATATATATATATATATATACACACACACAATATACATAATATAATAGTAATATAACACTAATATTATATTTATATATAATATATATATAATATATAACATTATTAATAGATATTTTTACCTTAATGATAATTATAACGAAGATATGTAGTTAACGTAGATATGCAAAGCAAATACCAAAAAAGAACAACAGCAATAATATTATTAATAAAAATTGATAATAATAATGATAATAAATACATAAGGGGTACATAAGGGGTGACATGTCAATAAGTTATTATATATAATAAGAATTAAAATGATTCCTCGTAAGAATTGAAGTGCGAATCGTTGAGTGCATGTCCTGTCAAGGAAAACAAATAGTAATCGGACGGCGCAGGTCTGGTGAGTACGGCTGGGGTAGGGGCTCCCAGTTGTACGATTCTATCAAATTTTATTGAACGATGTTCGATGTGGCGATGCGTTGTCATCTTGGAATAAAATTTTGTTATGGCGAAGTTGAAATTCGGGCCTCTTCTGACGTATAGCACGGTTCAAATCGATCAATTGTTGTTGGTAGCGTGCACCAGTAACTATTTCACCTGGTTTTAGTAGCTCATACCAGATAACACCACGCTTATCCCAGAAAATACACAGCATTGTCTTTCGGCCGAAGCGATCTGGCCTTAGCGTCGATCGGGGCCGTTGGCCGAGGCTCAAATATATTTTTATCGTTTGAGATTGTTGAAATAAATCCATTTTTTATCGCCAGTGATGAGTCAATGGAGGAAACCTTTTCTTTTTCGCCTGGCGAGCAGCATTTCACAAGTGGTTTTTCGGTTTTCTTGCTGCTTGTCGATCAGTTCATGTGGCACCCATCTACCGATCTTCAAAATCTTTCCCATGACCTTCAAACGCAAGCAAAAGGTTTTTTGTGTCACATATAGTTGTTCGGCGAGCTGTTGTTGCATTTGACCATCATATTCATCCAATAACGCTTGCAATTCGGCGTCTTCAAACTTTTTCGGTGGCCGGCCACGCTCCTCGTTTCACACATCAAAATCACCACTTTTAAATGTATTGGTTGAAATCGGTTGAAATGGGTCCACCAGAGGGGGGCTCATTACTTTAAATTTGATAGAGATGCGTCGTTGGGTCGAAACCAAATTGTGAAATTTTGGTTGGAATATCTCATATACAAGCTACACTAACAATATTTAAATTCCACCATACATTTTAATCAACTATTAACTCTAATCTGCTGGAGCTTGGCCCAAACTCGACCTTAGCCGAGAAACGAATCGCGCCACCCGAGGTTGCGCGTGAACCCAACGGGGTTCGTCC
The DNA here is from genome assembly GCA_944548615.1 of Micropterix aruncella. Lineage (NCBI taxonomy): Eukaryota > Metazoa > Arthropoda > Insecta > Lepidoptera > Micropterigidae > Micropterix > Micropterix aruncella. The sequence continues at coordinate 22,525,764 of OX155968.1, forward strand.
GCCGGCCGAGCGAGGGCGCTCATCGATTTGATTTATGAATTCAATATTCAGATGAAATCAGTCTTTGGATGATTGCCGGGAAAGTCTTGGGGAGACATAACCGATTTTTTAATGGTTAAATCTCCCAACTATTAGACTCATAATCCGCCATTTTTGGTACTGAAACATCGCTATTAGCTACTTCATGAATATCTCAATACGATTTACTCAATACGTATACATTGGGCCCGATTGCGTTTCTTTGTGAACTAAAACTAAAATTAGTCCAAGCGAACGAGACAGAGCAATACGTTAGAGCGGAATATGAAACGAATGATCGTCGATAAATACCACCTGCCGAACTTATACTCGTCCGAATTAATTCGAGCATATTTCGCGCGGTGTAAGATTTGACCTTGGCGGGCAGTTTTAATGCGAAAAAGTGACAACCGGTCATCTCACACCCCGCTCTAGCGTATTGCCCTGTCTCGTTGACACGGACTAATTTCCGATTTTAGTTCACAAAGAAACGCAATCGAGCCCATTAACTATATTTATTTATTTAAGAATTAATCACTATAAAAACATTGATTTGCTTACAAAAATAACTGGAACCGAATGGCAAAACCCGTTTTGCTTATTTGATTCTGTCACCCAACTGGGACTAGCCCGTTCTAGGGTGGACAGGACTCCAATATTACAATCAAGTTTGCTTGATTGTTTACAAATGTACAAATTTTAATAAAAAGCTAATAACAAAAAAAACTATAATAATAAAAAAAATATTAAAAGAACATAATAAATAAAATGCAATTCCATTATATAATCGGCAATAAATATAATATAAAATTCGATTAAGTAATATAAATTAAGTTATATGTGAGAAAAGAAAGAAACAGTAATTAATATTTATTATATGACAAGTAATATAGGATTTAACGTATAAATACCTAGTCAAAAAAAGTACAATTCATTATCAAAATAATATATAACAACAAAGTCAAATAATTTTTGGTCGTTAGTAAGATGTTGAAATATACTCAACATACATGTTTAAAAACATGTTAATAATTTCTGCACCTAAGTTTTATTAAACTATTATTTCTAACATTTGATGTATGGTTAGTCTGTCTGATTGATTCGATAACCATTTCTTTAATTTATTTTTGATTTCCCTAAATGTCAAATTCATTTTTATTTCCTTTTTGATCAGATTGTAATAATAATTTCTTTGTCCAAATGATGTTTTCATTCTCGGTATTATTAAGATATTTTCTAAAACTTGTCTCGTTGGTCTTCGATTCCGAATTATTCCTAAATTTGAGTTATTGTACAAAATAGCTTTAAGAGGGAAGTTTTTAGAAAAAGTTCCCTACAATCAAGGACTTTAGCTTCCTTATAAGGTTCATTAGTAGGATGGCGATATGGTCTACGTAAAGTAATTTTTAATATAAATTTCTGCGCAACTTGCAATGGCTCTAGCAGGGTTTTACCACATCCACCCTATCCAATTATGCCGTAAGTAATAAGCGATTCACATAAAGCATAATAAACAGTATTTAGTGTTTTGGAATCCAGAATATTCCTCAGTTCTTTGAAAACATATCCAAGGATTCGCACCTTCGTAGCCACGTTATGTATATGAGAGTCCCAACGGAGAAAGCAATCTAGAGTGATGCCATTATATTTCCAAGATATTTCTCTTTGGATAGCCTGACAGTTACAAGACTGCGCTATCGCATTCGTGTACTACAGTAGTTTTATTGGTAGTGGGTTGACCTCTGTTGTTTATACTAAATGGCATGTATTTAGTTTTGCCAACATTAAGCGTCAACATAAAGTTTCCTAGCCATTTTTTAACAATTTCCATGCCCTCGTTTGCTTTCTCAAATGTGTAATCCCAGTTTGAACACTTGAATAGTATAATAGTGTTATCGGCATATGTGATGATTTTACCTACTGGTAACTGACATAGGTGTTTATGTAGACGAGGAATAAAATGGGTCCCAAAACGCTACCCTGTTGCACACCATACTTGAGATGCTGGCTTTTACTCTGGAGGCCCTGGATGGTGACACTATGTACCCTGTTGGATAGGTAACTATCAAACTATGTTGGATAGGTAACTATTACCGCGATGATTAATTAATTCATTGCCTATTAAAACTTATTCATATAATCCGGGAGCGCAGAGATCGAGCGGTGGGAAGCTTATCAGCCTATCGTCGATACGTAGTCGTGTGCGCCTTCGAGAACACATCAGCATACGAACGAAACTACTTTCGCTTTTGACTCGCCTACACTCTTGCTAGTGCAATGTCTGCCAGCCAATGAGTCACGTCTGCATGCCCCAACCTGCCTTCGCACTCTATACAATTATCTAAAGGTCGTCTGGTCTGCGCTATTATACAGATTACGATATTTTTGACCTGGAATGTATCGACTGTTTTGTACCGTAGGTAACTGTTATAGACGATCAATAATATTTTTTTAATTTTTATTTGTGTATTCATTTATTTAATTATTTTATATTTCATATCTTATATATCACCTAAGATTACACTTGAAAAAATTCTTTTAAATTAAAATCAAGCGACAATTTTTTTTATCTCAATCCTATGCAACACGAGGAACATTAAGGGGCAAACATATTATCGGACGCGTCCGTAAGTTGCGGCTTACGGACGCAACTGATAGTATGCACAGTCGTTTGGGACGCGGCTTCGGATCTCTATCGGACGTCCGAAGCCTCAAGGTCACGTCCGCGACTTATGTCCGATAATGTGCATGGTTCAATAGACATTTATTACACAGATACCTTTAAAGGGGCAATCATATTATCGGACGCGTTCGTAAGCCGCGGCTTATGGACGCGACTGAACAGTATGCACAGTCGTTTGGGACGCGGCTTGCGGATCTATGTCGGACGTACGAAGCCTCAAGGTCACGCCCGCGACTGACGTCCGATAATGTGCACGGCTCAATAGAAATTCATTACTTAGATAACCTTTCAGTCGCGTCCATAAGCTGCGGCTTACGGACGCTTCTGATAATTATAATATGTTTGCCCCTGAGTCGGGCCCGTAAGCCGCGGCCGACGGACGCGTCCAATAAATATGTTCGCGCCTTCAGACATCTAACTAGGCTTACGCCTGTAGCTAATGCACGATTTACGACTAATTTTAGGATACGACCTAACACTAAAAATAAAATTTATCAGGCGAAATTAGTAATAAAATAATATAATTTAGATTTAATAAAAAGTTTAATAAAATTATAGTTTAATAAAAGAATGAAGATAATAACATCATAGTAATAAAATGATATAATTTAGATTTAATAAAAAGTTCACATTATATCTAGTACTATTTCAAACAAATTAAACTCAAATTGTTAGTTCCGAAAATTTTCAGAAAAAAATGCAATTTCTTATTGGTCAAGATGGATAAAAGCTTTTTTACCCCCATCCCCCCCCCCTCCCCTCCTCTCTACCCATATTAAGAAGTCAAGTATGTATTTGTTTCTTTAAAATAACGTTATTGATTACAAATTTATTACGTTTTTTAGCTTAATTGTAAGCTCGACAGCCCTAACAATGTAGCTGAGCAAATGCAGGTCTTGCTTTAGGGATAAGAAACTGTTAACCCTTTGAGGACCATAAGCTTTGTGATAGAGTATGGAAAGTTTTGATATATACAACTGTTAAAGGGCGATGTAAATAACACGTATATCAAGTTTCGTGAAAATTGGTTAATAGATTTGTATAAATTGACGGGACAAAAGTAGTCCATAAAGATGCAAAGTTACAACTTTTTCCAAAATTTGATTATTTTATTACATAAACCAGAAATAATACGTTCTAAAAAAGCTTCTGATCCAAAAAAAAAAAAAACAAATTAAAAGAGTCGCCATAAATATTTTATTTATTCATTTAAAAACACCAGAGTTCGTTAGTCATTTGCAATATTAAAAGAAAAACGGTATATTTTTAAACTATTATTATTTTTTTGCTAATATTGAGATACTGGTGTCTCAATGACATGGAAAAAATATAATTTATAGATTATCCGTATTCGATAATTTATAAAATACTTTTGACCATAGGGGACACATATGACCAATAGTCCAGGGTTAAACAGTTGCTGACCTGGTGTTGTAAAAAGAAGCTTTGGTCACTCGTTTGCTGACATTTTATTGAAATAAGTGGAGTTACTTTTTATACAATGATGATTATTTTACGGTCCCGAGGATCAACATAATGGGCGTTGTCAGTGCTTTAAGAGTTGTCAGCTTTCGGTTGTTGTTGCTCCTATTAACGATCATTAAGCCGTACCATCTACTGCCTCGCGTATCAAGTAATGACGAATACGAGCTGCGAAGCTTTTAATGTAGGTATTTTTGGTGATGACATTATTGTAGAGTTTGTGATTGCCATTCCTAGAAGTTTACTGTAAATTACAATTTGTAATTTGTTTCAAAAATACACATATTTTATTGGACACATATTTTAATGGGATAATTTGTTAATTAACTTGGTAATACGGTAAGCCTATCCTATGACTAAATAGCCTCGGATCCCTCGTGACTTTTCGTTCGTGTAAAAACCAAGGTCCGGCCGTATTGAAAAAGCAAGGTTGCTTAATTACATGCCCAGTCTTTGGTAGCCCAGCGCTTTTTGCACCCAGTCACAATCGGTCCGTGAATAACATTTACCGACCACCGACCACCGTGACAAAATCAAGTGCGATGAACTGCTACGAATTGGGAGATCGGACTACCATAAAAAAGCTACAAATCGATGGACATCTTACGACATTGGATAAAGCCTCTTAGCTGGGGAGCTAGTGATTTTTTTCGATACTGATTTTCCTAGTCACCAAACGTAGATAGGATATACATATATACTGGTCCAAATTTCATCCTTAGTGGTAGACCAGATGACCTCTAGGTGGTTGTCCTCCCGCTCAAAAGTAAAGCGGTATCAAGAACCGTCCCATGCTCATATTCATATTCATATTCATTTTATTAGTATACCTACTGGTATACAAGTCAGATACAGATTGGCAAACATCCATACATATTAGCAAACAAACATTTTTTTATCGTAAAGAAAAAATAACAACAAACAAAAAAAAGACAAAAAAATACAAGAATAATGTAAAAAGAGGAAATACAAGACAAAATGCAAAGAAATCAATAAACACTTTGGCCACCAAAGCATTTTAGACTTCACTGGAGTAATATTCTTCCAGTGAGTAAAACGCCTTATCTGTGAGGTACCTCTTAAGGCGTATCTTAAACACGTCAAGAGATTGCACCTGCCTAATGTGAAATGAAATGAAATGAAATGAATATCTCTTTATTGCACAATAAAAATAAGGTACAATGGCGGACTTATTGCTACACTACAACAATATTTTCCATTCAACAATGCTGGTGTGAAAAGAAGAGTAGGCAACAAAATTATAGCTTAAAATTAAATTTCAAAAAATAGCATATAATATACATTGTGTGTGTATCTAAAGTAAAAAGTAAATATATAAATACATTTTTGAGTTGGACATATTATATGTATGTATATATGTATACATACATATTTTGATATATTAACAAATGAATAAATAAATAAATAAATAAACTGATAAAATAAGTTAAGGAAAGGGAGGGGATAACGGAAAGGTTAGAATTTATGATTCATATTAATTGTGAAAGGAAGTGCTTTTTCAATGATTGCTTAAAGGCGAACAGCGAGCTAGCGCCTCGAATAGTTGAAGGAAGCTGATTCCACAATCGAGCTGCATGTACGGAGAAGGAGTAGGAAAAAAAAGTGGTATTGTGTTTTGGGATACGTAGGATATTATTCTGACTTGAACGAAGTGGGAGACCATGACTTCCTAACCCGGTAAAAGCCTCGTTGAGGTAGGAGGGAGATGTAGGATTGTGTAGGACATTATATATAAGTGAAAGGATATGCAAATTTCTACGGTCCCGTATACGAAGCCATTGCAATTTTGATCGGTACTCGGAAACATGATCATACTTCCTCAGATTGAATATGTACCTTATGCAAACGTTCTGTAGGCGCTCAAGTTTATCCAGATTCGTTGTTAAGATTCAAGAAATCTAATTGTACGGCCTAGAATTGCAAGAATGCGTTCATTTTCCGGCCGGCGTGACATTCCTCTCGCGGGCGCCGAGAGATTATTATGAAATAAGCCATAAGCCATCGAGGTGTTGCAACGCTATAAAGACGCAGACGCCTGGCTCTGTGAGTGTAAAGGCCGCAACAAAAGAGTAGCCGAACAGACAGAAATAAAAGCGAATGCAACAGAACACTTACACCAACGATACTCTTGTGTTAGCGTGACAAAATTAGACAAATCATCCCAAATAATTGACGTAGCTTTGATAATAGGTACAGCTAATTTTCAGGGTATCTGGATGTAAGGGGGGGGGGGGGATAATAAAAAAGTGGGACTCTCCGAGCTCCTTCCTCCTCCGCAGTTGCTATAGTACTACCGAACTATTAAGGGGTAGAGTTAGACGATAACAAAGGAAAAAAAATACGTGTGGCACTCGGGGACTGCCGCGGTAAAGCTATTGCATAGCATTTTTAACAACTTATGCAATTATTATTATGATTATTTATTTATTTTCTAATTTTATTTTTTCTGATATCAGATAACTGCGCTCTATCGGAAAACGTTGAAATTATTCCGAATCATTTGCGGCTGCGGAAGCAAATGATTCGGAATAATTTAAACGTCTTCCGATAGATCGCCGCGCATGGATTTTTTATTCGATAAAGCAAAAAAAACAGATTTTTCGAAAAAATTCGTAGATAAAAAGAGAGATAATTAAGTTATCTTTAAAATGGTGCAGGTTTCATAATAATACGCCAGATAGTATTTGCGTAGTAGTCGTTTTTGTGTTCGGTTAGACCTAATTTCACAAATTAATTACACTATGTAATAAAAACAAAATCTAAAATATTCAAAGCTAGGAATATTAGGAAAATGTTCTTGTTTAACATATATTTTTTTCGAATCGTAAGCAGTACTCGTTTAGACGTAATTATCAGTTTAAAATCATTAATTTTCGATAAGAAATTCTTCATTCGGTCGCCGCGCTGGCCTAGGCCCGCGATAAAAGCTATGCAATAGCTTAAAAAATAGAGATGGGCTACGATCAGTGAGTTCCAATCGACAACATTGGCACTGAGTCCGACAGCAATGACATTGAATAAGAATACATATTATATTAACCAGCTGTTTCCTTATCTTTATCATAATATGAAATTAGGAGAAAGCATATTGAAAGTCAGTAGTAAAATACAAAATAAATCAAACTCACGTATATTATATAGCGCTGTTTCCACGAAGACTAGTGTGTCTTGGCCAGCAGAATCTGTGAAATAAAAAAGAGGTCAACTCATTTCCATCACTATGCAGTATTCCACAAATTGTGGGCGTGCTCGATAGAGCCGGCGTGGAATATTCATGAATAAATATACCTATACCTAATGCATTCAATTGCTATTAATAATTAATTTATCAATCATCATATTACACTGATAACTCGGTCGGTTATCGCGTTTGTGTAGCAGAATGAGTCAATTAGTAATTTACCAATTAAGCAAGCAGCACATCAAACTCTATACTGTTTAACCGATCGCCATGAAAATTGGTATACATAGGTATTTGAGAACGGATACTATTTTCGCGCTGTCTATTTTGTTGTAACTCGCCACTAGATTGCGCTGCAGCACATCAACTTCTATACCGTTCAAACGATCGCCATGAACCCGCCATGAACGGGCCATGACAACACCGGGTGATATTCCATTTGTAGCTATATAAACTGCATGTCATGGAAAAGACATATAGACCAGCTTAAGTCCAAATTGTGTTCAGCTTGCTATGCGATCTCCAGATTAAGAAAGATATTAGACGAAAAGGAAGTTGTGAGTGCAATACGCGGGTTAAATATGAGAGAATCTTGTAAACCACTATTTCGCGAAATAAATATCTCCACAGTATATACCTATTCACGAAAGCCTGTGCGAATTCTATAAAAATAAAGGAGATCACCTAACTTAGGCCGACATAGATTCCCACAATACAAGGCACAAATCAATGTATACACATAGGTACACATACCTACAACGTCACAATTTTAAAGGACAACTCAATACAGAAGCATAAAATTTTATAACAGGTTACCAGAGGAGTTAAAAAATAAAATATATGCCCTATTTAAAAAAACTAACCCAGGAGTTTTTGTCAGAAAAATGTTTATATGGCACAGACTTTTTAATAAACCATATTTTGAAAATTTTATTTTATAGACAATTTATTTATTTACTGATTTTGTAACATGATTTAGGAATAGGGCTTTTAATTTTATATTTTTACTCTTTGATTATCGTTATTTTTATTTTTTAAGCTATTGCATAGCTTTTATCGCGGGCAGGCCAGCGTGGCGACCGAATGAAGAAATTTCTTAACGAATATTAATGATTTTAAACTGATAATTACGTCTAAACGAGTACTGCTTACGATTCGAAAAAAATATATGTTAAACAAGAACATTTTCCTAATATTCTTAGCTTTGAATATTTTAGATTTTGTTTATATTACATAGTGTAATTAATTTGTGAAATTAGATCTAACCGAACACAAAAACGACTACTACGCAAATACTATCTGGCGTATTATTATGAAACCTGCACCATTTTAAAGATAATTTAATTATCTATCTTTTTATCTACGATTTTTTTCGAATAATCCGTTGTTTTGCTTTATCGAATAAAAAATTCGTGCGCGGCGCTCTATCGGAAGACGTTTAAATTATTCCGAATCATTTGTTTCCGCAGCCGCAAATGATACGGAATAATTTCAACGTTTTCCGATAGAGCGCAGTTATCTGATAAAATAAATAAATAATTATAATTGCATAAGTTGTTAAAAATGCTATGCAATAGCTTTACCGCGGCAGTCCCCGAGTGCCACACGTATTTTTATTTTTCCTGATAGATTATTAAATTGATTTTTCCTTATGTGTTATATTGTAGACATTTTTTTTGGTAACCTGTCGTGGATTTGGTATTTCTGTTTTAGATATTTCATAATTGTCATTTTAATCCTCATTTTAGATCTCGTTTTAATATTTAGACAATGTATTGGTTAATTTTGTATAGTTTATGGGCAGAATTTTTATGTGGTTAAATTTTCTTTTTGCCAGATATATGATTAAAATAAGAATAATAAATAATATATGTATTAACTGGATTTTCTATACCCTTGTTACTACAACTCTACATACCCTACTTACTTATGTTCTCTACTGAGAATATAAGTAATATAGCTAAATGTTGACATTGCATTTGATTTTTTGTGTGATTATCATTTAGCATATCATCATCTACAAATTCTACCTCGTAAGGATTGTTAGCGCGCGTGAACGGATCCGCAAAAATATGGTGCAATCGAGCAATTGCAAATATGGTGCACTTGTTTTTTTTCTATTTGTTTTAATACGTTTTATTATGTGATTGTTTTTGTAACAGGTACCTAGTAGACTATTAATATTATTTGATAATTATTTATTTTGTATGTTTACCTATATACATGGAAATACTTCTTTTTTTTATTATGTACCATGTAAAGTCGCCTTAAGTCAACGGCACTGTCGCTCTCATATCACTGTAATTTAGTAGATACCTAACATGTGATCGTATGTTACTCCACGTTCTCCTATTATATGTTGATACAGAGCTCGATTGCGTTTCTTCGTGAACTTAAATCAGAAATTAGTTCATGTGAACGAGACACAGCAATACGTTCGAACGGAATGTGAAATGAACGGTTTTCACTTTTCCATTTTAAAACTACCCACCGAAGGCACAGCAGCTAAATCTAACACCGCCCGAAATGTATACAAATTTATTCGGACGTATCTAAGATCGACAGGTAGTTTTGGTGCATGAAAACGACGATCGTTTATTTCACATTCCGCTCTAACGTATTGCTCTGTCTCGTTCGGTTGAACTAACTTCCAGTTTAAGTTTACGAAGAAACGCAATCGGGCCCATTTTCCACTAGAAATTAGTTATAATGATGTTTAATATTATTATAGTTAAATTAAATTAAAATTATATTTGATTCATTTGTCAAAATAATAACAAGAATTCAGACTAAAGTCATATTATGTGGCTCTTAAATGAAGGTAGTGAAAAAAGCCACTAATTATTTTACTGTCTAGTATGATTGTTATTTTTATTCCTTTTTTTCTATTTTATTGAGTAGGTATCTATCTATCTATTTACTATTATTATGATTTCGATTTTTATTTATTTTCTCGATAATTTTATGATTATAATTTCAAATACTTTTTGATGATATTTTAATTAATTTTTTAAGATGTTTATGACAAAGACATAATTTAGAATTTTAGATATTTTTTTGTGTGCACAGGTTAAATATTTCCTGGTACACCTGCCTTAGTAGGTACAGGCCTAGGCCTAGTTAGGCGGTGTTGACTTAGTGACCAAGATGCTGCAGTGTGCTCTATTTTTCGCTACTGGTCCAAACATATTTTTTTCTGTAATGCTGCAGGAAATTATACTTTGTGCTTTACCCTTAATAAATAAAATAAATAAATAAATAAAATACCATAACTAGCTTTAACTGATTGTAGATTTAATGAATAAATTGATACTGATACTGATACTTGTATTAGGTTCTTCTTATGGGAGGAAGGTTCAATTACCCAAGGCTGTATTGAACCCTGGCTTGGCGAGCGATCGATATCAGGCAAGAAATGCGGTCTAGAAGAACCAGACGGGCTGATTTAACAGTACTCGTTGTAAGTAGTTGTAATTTATTCCCGCGCTGCGGTTCGAAAGCTCGAGCAACTCTCGCGGGGTGATGGCGATGCGGGACCGCAGCACCCGCAATAGACCGGAAGCCGAACGTCGATCGAATGCAATAACAAAACACACACGTGTAATGGTGCTCCTAAACGGGCTATACTTTTACGGCAATTTGTGAATTCAATATTAGCAACTAAAGCCTGGCCATCACTGAAATATTTGATTGCAGCATATTGCTGGAAAATATGTAGCCCGGCCATTCTCAGCAATTTTGCTGCAATGCTATGGCCCATCATTTTGACTTGTAAACGGGCTACACAATCGGGTAACAATGGCCGACGAAATCATACGTGTCGCAGCGGCTTATATTGCTTTAAATTAAAATTTAAAACGACAAAAAAGTCGACAATGTGGCATACATGGCCCGGTGGCATAGTGGTTAGGTTGCCTGATCTTACATTGTAAGGTCCTGGGTTCGATTCCCGGCTGGGTCACCATTTTACGTTGGGATCAAATTAACAGAATTGCATTTTCAATCCTGTCGATCGAATGCAATAACAAGACACACACTTACAGACATGTTACACGCACACATACATATAACACGTCATAGTAAAGTTGGTTGTAAGAGATTGTCATATAGATAAACCCGCCCATTGTGACATTTTCACAATAAAGAGTATAAACAAACAAACAAACAAACAAACAATGGGCTCGATTGCGTTTCTTCGTGAACTAAAATCGGAAATTAGTCCGTGTGGACGAGACAGAGCAATACGCTAGAGCGGGATGTGAGATAACCGGTTGTCACTTTTTCGCAATAAAACTGCGCGCCAAGGTCAAATCTTACACCGCACGAAATATGCTCGAATTTATTCGGACGAGTATAAGTTCGACAGGTAGTATTTATCGACTATTGTTCGTTTCATATTCCGCTCTAACCTATTGCTCTGTCTCGTTCGCTTGGACTAATTTTAGTCTTAGTTCACAAAGAAACGCAATCGGACCCAATGTGAATTCGACCTGACTTCAATAAGCGCGATACTTTAGATATCTTAGCCTGAATGTTTTCGATGATATGAATACAAATTGAACGATCTCCTCCGGGAATACACTAATAATAATAAATTCACAATACAATTATCTATTAATGATGTATATAAAAAAAATAATACACTAATAAATAATATAAATTATTTCACGCAATTGTGCATAACACATCAGAATAGATAATAATATTTTATAGATCAAAAAAATAATCATTAGATGATATAAATACAAAATAAAGATGTTGTGCGGCGTGCCTCGAATCAGAAAAGGACGCACTCATGGCCTAAAACGAAACAGCAATAAAGCTGGCCGGGCAATATTGAAATAGTTTTGTTTGCTAAGCCATCGTCCAGAAATATTGACCAGCCACATCGGCCATACGAAAAATATGTGGATATATGGCCGGGATATAATTAAAATATTTCCGTAAATTGCATAGTATGGCTGAAGCGAAAATGTGTCCCGTTTAAAAGCAAGATATTTGATACCCAGATGACGATAGACGATATGATATTCGATACACAGATGCGTCGTAGTGCCAAATATCTCGAATACAAACGACGCAAATAATATTTAAAATCAGCCGTGTTTAAGAAAATACTACATCATTTTGGAAAAAAACCGTTTTCATACTACGGAAATACTAAAAAATATCACAAGTTTGCTACTACATTTTCTATCCAGGGGGGGGGGTCGACAGGGGGGAAGCCTGGCGGTTGCAGGGAGAAAAGGTAGGGAGGGGGGGGGTGGGGGTTGATACAACCGATTTTGTGCATAATGGCAAGGTTCGTAAAACTTACTACCGGTATTTCCCAATCGAAGAGCGCCATTACGTACCAACCCATAAGTACGTAAGAGTTATCATGTTTTGTGACGTCAGTTTGATGATTAAGTATTAAAAAGTACCCCGGAGGGGGTTGTTGTAGGCAGTAGTTGTTGATTATATTCGACGAAGATAGACCAAGTACTCAGGATGTATAAAGTTTCGGACGAAAATATTCTTGTTCCTCCGTGTGTTCCTATCCCACCTGGTCTAGAATGCTTTAATAGATACCCAAGTACTCATAATGTATAAAGTATTGACAAAAATCAGTCCTTGGCTACTTGCCGGGAAAGTCTTGGGGTGACACGACCGATTTGTTATAATTTTCCCGCATACAAAGCTGTATTTGGATATGGAACGAGTAAAAATATGCCTTGTTCTATATGTTACAGTTTTCAGTTGGATATAACAATACTAAAATATGGGTTTCATGACAGTCGATTTGGTAAAAAGTAGTCTATGGTACAAACCAACACCAGGGCGATACAATACATCAACTTTCCCACTCCCACAACATTCCGGTTTTGTCAGATTGATATTGTCGATGCTGCCGGCAAATCTGCCATCTCAGAATGTTATAAGGATCGTTATCGTCTTTTCGATCTAAGATGATTTGCAATGACTTTCCGACAAAAGAAAATATTGATATAGTGCCTCAATACAGATTCAGCGCCATGGCCCAGTCATTAATGTAGTACGGACAAATTGGCTGGGGTAGTTCGGCCAGAGTGCACGTGGATTCGCTAATTAACACACAAAAGGCGATAGTTCGCGATATAAATATTTCAAAAAAAAAATATGTGTGGCACTCGGGGACTGCCGCGGTAAAGCTATTGCATAGCATTTTTAACAACTTATGCAATTATAATTATTTATTTATTTTATTTTTTCTGATATCAGATAACTGCGCTCTATCGGAAAACGTTGAAATTATTCCGAATCATTTGCGGCTGCGGTAGCAAATGATTCGGAATAATTTAAACGTCTTCCGATAGAGCACCGCGCACGAATTTTTTATTCAATGAAGCAAAAAAAAACGGATTTTTCAAAAAAAACGTAGATAAAAAGATAGATAATTAAATTATCTTTAAAATGGTGCAGGTTTCATAATAATACGCCAGATAGTATTGGCGTAGTAGTCGTTTTGTGTTCGGTTAGACCTAATTTCACAAATTAATTACACTATGTAATATAAACAAAATCTAAAATATTCAAATCTAAGAATATTAGGAAAATGTTCTTGTTTACCATATATTTTTTTCTAATCGTAAGCAGTACTCGTATAGACGTAATTATCAGTTTAAAATCATTAATTTTCGTTAAGAAATTTCTTCATTCGGTCGCCGCGCTGGCCTAGGCCCGCGATAAAAGCTATGCAATAGCTTAAAAACTATGTATTCGTCTGACGAGATTTTTACTCTATTTGACCTATTGGATGTGAGACAATTATATGTGCGAAAAGTATTACGCATTTCCTTAGAAGCACTGACCGCCGTTCTTTGCTTTCACAATAAAGTGTAGAAACAAAAAGGTAACAGCTGTCGGCTCCGGGACTATATCGCCAGCGCCCGTTTGGCTGTAGTGGGTCCGGTTTTTTAAGAACGACTCGACAACTCGAGTCTGGTACGAGTGGCGAAAGCCAACTTCGAGAGAATGCACATTTAAGAATGCTGATATAGGAAATAGGCTAAAATGAGATAGTATTTGTATTGTATAATTGTACAAATCTTTCACTGTAGTAAATCGGTTGTATCAGGCCAAGTCTTCCCCGGCAAGTAGCCTAAGACTGATTTCATCTGAATATAAATTTCATAAATAAAATCGATGAGCACGGTACGTGTCTCTTCTAGCCTCGCGCATATCGGCGTTAATATTTGATTTAAATGTATGGCGGAAGTAAAATATTATTAATATTGTTTGTGATTTATTTCAACCGAAATTTCACAATGCGATTTGGCCTAACAAGGCATCTGCGTACCGAATGTCATGTCTGTAAAGGCCTCGCCAAACAGAACGCGTATTTAGCGCGCGTCAGAGCGCTACAGCGCTAATCCTGACGCCACGTTATAGCGCCGACTTGACGGTATTATACTGTCGAACAGAGCGCGGGCGTCCTGGTACAACATCAGAGCGCGCCGTGTACTGCCAGCGCCCGCGCTCTGTTTGACAGTATAATACCGTCACAGTACAATACAACTCGGCGCTATAGAGTAGCGTCAGGATTAGCGCTGTAGCGCTCTGACACGCGCTAAATACGCGTTCTGTTTGGCGAGGCGTTAAGTGCAATATTTGGAGGATGATACGTGACTAGTGCGCACCCTGGTGGACCGATTACAACCATAATCTTTTCAACTCTTGCCATGACCAAATGATGCCAGCATACCAAATTTCACATCTATCGGATTAAGCGTTTGCACGATATCATCGAGGAATGCATACACATAGACACACACAGAGACACACAGCCAAACTTAAATTTGAAAGTGGTCTTAATCGTCTCATGGGGGCTCAAAATGGATAATTCCGACTGTTGGACGTTATCGTGGATGTATACATACACACAGACACACACAGAGACACATACACAATCTTAAATCTGGAAATGGTCCTAATCGTCTCAGGGAAGGGAGGGGTGTCAACATAGATATTTTCGTTTCCTTGACTTTTTTTATCCCGGTCACAATACTTTTCCTCCAGTTCGATCGGTGGGCCAAGAATATGAAAAAAAGAAGAGAGGGACAACTATTCCAGTTACGGGGATACATGATTGAGGGATGCTTCTCGATCCCACCAAAACACCACGTATCTTCACTGCTAGCAGCTGCACGTAGCGACGTTGTATTGAAGGTAGTTCAATAGAAGTTTGAATCTGAGGCTGCAAGGACTTGATCGAACGACAATCATACCTAAGAAACACTCGTATTCGTATATTGAGGGTTGTCGATTACAACGGGAGAATCCGTCAACCCAGGGAGTTATAACGACATCGAGCCTTTCTGTCTCCCATGGAGTCAACGTAAAAAACTTAGTGGACATCCCAGGCCCCAGTAACACTACGCCATCGTAGGAGTCCAACGCCTTACCGCGTGGCACTGAGAAGACGACCTAGTGGGCAAACCTTTCCCTCTTACTACATACCAGATTTGGACGGATGTCTCCATCCTCCATTCTGGTAACAGATTCGAGGTCGCTTGCGCGGCCTCTACCTGATGTAAGCGTTAATTCAGTTTGCATACACCGCGGACCGATGCGCCCTTTCCCCACCGATATCACACGGGATCGGGTGGTCAACAGATTGCTTCAAGGATAAATGACGTCAGGTCGACAACTAACACGCTGCTTAGAAAACGTACGTTTTCAGTCTTCCCCGGCTATTCCCTAAAGTGCACAGTCGATTGGATAACACTGTACGATGCGAAAACCGCCCAGCAGCACCCGAAGGTCATCCCCCAGACGATCCGATCCCAACTGCCTACGACACATCCGAGACTGAGTCCTTTCCAGGTTCGTCCATTATCGAGGAGTCTACCAGATGGGAATTGCACCTATAGTTAAGCCGACCCAAAAAGACAAACATACCATATGTCCCAAGCTGCACGAAACCGCTAGCTGCCCAATAAGATGACCAAGAGAAATTGAATATGAAATCGATCCTTAGTACCGAATTAACAGCATAAATGTAGAACAAGTAAAAGCTCACTTGGACATAAAAGGCCATCTTGAATTCGTACTGGACATTCGAAAAGCGTGAAGCAGGGTGAAAGTGAAGATATTAAATTGTCAACGTGCGATAACGCAACGGCACCTGTTTCGCTGACCACTGGCCAACGACGTGCATTCCGGATACTGAGAGTTATCGTGTTCATTTACAAAGATGTAATATTAAGAATATTTTAGGTA
Source organism: Micropterix aruncella (assembly GCA_944548615.1). Classification (NCBI taxonomy): domain Eukaryota; kingdom Metazoa; phylum Arthropoda; class Insecta; order Lepidoptera; family Micropterigidae; genus Micropterix; species Micropterix aruncella. Next base: position 22,542,389 of record OX155968.1, read on the forward strand.
GATATTCACGGACTTATTTTTTATAAAAATCAAATCAAAAATATTTATCTATACTAATATTATAAAGAGGTAAAGTTTGTGACGTTGTAGGAAGTAATCTTTGGATCTACTCAACCGAGTTTGAAAATTCTTTTACCAATAGAAAGCCACGTTATTTGTGAGTGTCATAGGCTATATGTTAATCCGAAAAATGAAAAGACTTTTTCGTGGTAGTCGGATTTCCAAAGTAAGTCGGAAAAAACGGTCGAACGAAAACGTTTCTAACTAACGCTACTCTAACGATGAGAGATATAAATGATTAAGTTCTAGAGGAAAGTTGTAGAGCTTAATAATGCCTACAAAAAATTCAGCGACAGCATATGTCTAACTTTTATATTTAGGTCACAAAAAGTAATTTACAAATAAAAAAAATAATTTAAATCGTTAGGTCATGTTTATTGGTCATATTATCTACAATTATTAATTATTATCAAAATAAATAAGTTTATCGTCTCAAGTGTTTAAAACAAAAACCTTTTCCCTTCTACTGCATATAATTTCCCTTTTACTGCATAAATGGTTAAAGAGATAATACGCTCACAAAATTAGACACTTACAAGAAGACACTCACAAATAACGGTAATATAGTCAAATTGCAGTAAAAATATAACCCTTCTTTTGGCAGTCATGAAATAAATCATAGCACTCAGTACTAACCGACCACACTCATAATTTCATCACAAGTAAAAAGTTTTACCGCCCAACGAAGTGGGCACGGGTCAGCTAGTTCTAATATATAATTAACAATATTGCTGCGGCATTTGGCAGTGTATTAGCAAGTATATTTTAATGAAATAACATATTTTTAATTTTTAAGCATATAAAAAAATAATTTATTAAATTGTATGACTAGCCAAGATCGTATGTCAATATAAGCTATGCTAGATAATGGGCCCCGATTGCGTTTCTTTGTGAACTAAAACTAAAATTAGTCCAAGCGAACGAGACAGAGCAATACGTTAGAGCGGAATATGAAACGAACGATCGTCGATAAATACTACCTGTCGAACTTATTATACTCGTCCGAATAAATTCGAGCATATTTCGTGCGGTGTAAGATTTGACCTTGGCGGGCAGTTTTAATACGAAAAAGTGACGACCGGTCATCTCACATTCCGCTCTATCGTATTGCCCTGTCTCGTTAACACGGACTAATTTCGGATTTTAGTTCACGAAGAAACGCAATGGAGCCCAATATTAGTATAGGCAGATTATTAAATCACAGTGCTATCAGAGATAATCTTAGAATTCTTATTATTATCGTAAAATTTTATTATTTTTGATTATCTTTTATCTATAATATATATTTATCTTTACTTATAATATTATTACTTTATTATTATATTCTATTGTAAGTTATTATACAATACAATATAACAATAAAGTTATGTTTTTAATATTATTACTAATTTGACTATTTATTTTACTCACGTTGTCTCATTTATTTTACTCACGTTTATTTTACTCACGTACATTTTCAATGTACGATTTTATATGTCTTTGTTAAACGTATTTGATTTGGGCTGAGTACTAGATAGTCATATATTTAGATCTCTTTCATATTTTAAGTAATTTATTTCAGATATTGTGCTAAATTTATATTTAAATGTAAAATCTTCTTGTAAACGCTAGCCCTGGAACAGGTATATCCCAGTTGATCGACGCTAAACAAAAATAGCTACGAAAATTTAACTCAGGTAATGTTTATCCATTGGTTATCGTTTATATAATGTAACAATTAAATTAGTTTTCGATAGTGTTAGACTAGGTAAATACAATTAATACAAAATTTCACATATTTTTGAAAAAAAAAGATCAAAGATCAGATTTAGAACAAAAATCAATTCCGGGTGGTAACTCTAACTGCGGTTCAGAAATGTGATTTCTAGTCAACAACAAAAACTAAGTCTTTCTATAAAATTTTACTAGTAAACTTAAATTTGTTTATTGCTTCTTTCATTGTTTTAATTACAGAAAAATATTGTTTGATTTATATCTTTTAAATATAATTTATTTTATTTAAGCCAAAGCCATCGTCTAACAACTAACGTACATCATACAGTCCGTTGTGGAAATAAAGACTTTAAAATAAATAAGTTATTCTGCTGTTATGAGTCTAAATAAAATAAAATATAAAGATGTCTTTGATGGCTGCTATGTGTAACGATAAAAGTGTATTTATTTGTAGAGGCGCCAGCTACACATGCGAGAAATAGATGATAGACCACATAAACAAATGCAAAGGGCCTCCCTCCGCCTGGGAAGTTACCTTTGTGCGTGGGAGTGGAGCGACGCCAAGGATACCACGGTAGCTCAGTCGTGCTCAGGGGTGGTTAAAATCCTGTATTGACGTCGTCCTAAAGTCGAGAGCATTCGAATTGAATGGACGGTCAAGTACCCTAGTTATGTTTTATTATAAAATGAATTTCGATATATCTTGTGAGAGGACTAAAAGAAGAAGAAGAAGCGATATCAAGTTTAGTGCGCTGCGGCGACGAGATCGAATATTATGATTTACTCACCGCGCCCTCTATCGGTGTACCGACGAGGTACCGCGCCGGCGCGCCTCGATCGCGCCCGCTTGGAGCGCTCGGCCCCGTTCTCGGTCCGCGCTCTTACATAAATCAATGGCTAAATCGTCTAATGAATTTATTGGAAATAATGATGGTTATATTTACAAAAGAGAAAATACTATTTGAATCTAGGTCCGCTCTAAACCAGCAGATGCTGCTATAATTAAATAATGTACTGCGGTTCTTTTCTCCGCTAAATGATAAAATTAAAATGTATAATTTCAAAGTTCCTTTTATAAAATTATTCTTTATTTATCCCTTGCCCTGAAACATTACCCTGTCCAGTGTTAGTCGGGTACCTACGAGATTGTAGCTCGCTCTGACCCGGCGGTATTTTTAGGTACCGTCTCGATTTCTTTAATTCGCTAAATAATGATTAATTAACCAAAATGAAAGGTTTATTTGACAGAGTAACATATTTTATTTTAATTATAATAAATGAAAGCTAGGCCATAGCATATGGCGAATCCGAGTAGTTGGAATTGACAAAATTCTAAAATTAAATTCGTGGAAAGTTGAACGTTAGAGCCTTTCAATTTTCAGGGCTTAATTCGGCGAAGTGGGATTTTGGACAGGTACTTTGGGTTCTGGAATAGAGAAGGAAGACACTGCTACCCGCGGGAGTTATTGGAGGGTTGCTTCTAGATTTTTTAGCGCCTGCTCCCCGGATGCGATTTTAAATTTTAAATTATATTTTCCGAAATCGACCTTTAGATGATAGTAGAAAAATTAGTTGAGGCGAGGAGACGGAAGGCGATGCTCAGACACCGGGAATTATGACTGACCCGACGTACTACCTACTTCTATTTTGACGCACTCAAATTACTAAATTTTGATTTTACTTGACTCTAATTATTCACCAACGAAGATATGGCAACGGTAATTTACAGGGGACTTGGCTTTAAAAGCAATCTTATTAATTTGAATTTATTATTTTTGAAATCTGATTTTACGAGAGGAAGCTAATGGTTACTGATAGAAGACTTGCCTGTAGATAGGTGCGGAATCCGATGAGGGCTTGCCCGGTACGCTGAACTGAGTTTAATTATAGATTTTAGATATTCACAGAATTTAAGTTCTAGACTGTGTTGGCTGGTGTGCAAATGAATAATTAAATGGGCGGTAGTCGGCCCGCTCCGCCAACGGCGGAGCGGCCGGTGTCTTCTCGACCGTCTTGCTCGGTCGTTGCCAGCCAAAAAAAAAGAAGAAAGATCTCTTTTCTAAGTAAAAATATTCTACCTTACTGATTAAAATTGATTAGGGATGTGCGCGACTTGTCGTCTACATACGGTAAGACGTATCCGCTCGGTGTATCGCGTCTATGGCGCGATGGATAAAGTTAACTGATTAATTATTAAAATGATTTAGGTTAAAGTTTGTATACTATAAAAACTAGGCCCTAACACTGCGTAGAACGTAGAATTCAGCGAGGATAGGAAATTGGGAGAGGAAGGAGATAGAAAGAGCAGAAGTGGTTACTTCCTAGAAAAGTAATACTTTTTGAGGTGAGTCTGGAATGATTCTAAAGAAGGCGAGTTCCGTATGTTTGCTTTGGCATCGTTCCAGATTCTGGCACCAAGGACACAGAAAGAGTAGGAGTACGAGGAATTTTGATTAAATTGTCGGAGGCTGACTGGAAAACGAGACCGTGGGATAGGATGGTGTGGATTGAGAGACTACACGATTTTCTAACCCATAGGTATAGTAGCTTTCTTCCATTCTTCCATGCCTTCCTTTCTCTTTACATGCAACTGATCAAACCCACAAAAAAAGATCAATATGGAAATTAGAGTGTTGCAAGATTGTAACCTTTTCAAAAAAATATAAAAATGTTCCATACCATGGTACTGTTTTACGATCCGCGATATAAGGAAGATCCGATATGTTATTTTTATTACGGTTTTTATTCGATATAAATGGCCTTCCATATAGAAAAGTAACAATGAAAAAACGCCGCATCACTCTTTGAATAATAATCACAGCTAGTTATCAATTCAAGCGCAGGTATGTATGCGTGCCCTTGAAATTTGTGGATATTTGTGAGATAGGATTGTAAGTATAGTGGGAAATCAAAATGACTCGGGAAGCGATAGAGAATCCTATCCTTGGCACTTTGGAGTTGTCAAGTACTACGGGCAAACCCGCCACCCCAGGAAGGTATAACGATATTGAATAATTCAGCCATGTGATAAACGCAGATATTTAGGGGTAAGAATAAAATAGAATAGAATAACTTGTTTGTGCTATAAAAACATTATATAATGAATATTACACTGGTTTTATAAAAAAAAAATGGATGCACAAATGACGGACTTATCGCTGTAGCGACATCTTACAGTAAACCATTTGATAACCTAATTCCTAATTATTTTTATTTTTATTTATTTTAAACAACATGATTTACAGAAGAATGGCTATGATTAATAGATTTTTAAACCCGATCAGGTTTTTCAAGTTATCCCACAGAGTTCCCACAAGTTGTTCCACAGAGTTCAAGTTATCCCACAAGTTATCGCACAGAGTTCCATATTCGGGCCGCCTGCATTGCAAATGACTCGGGCATGAGTTGAATTTTCCTACGAATGGAAGGCTATTCGAGGAAAAAGGGGAGGAGATTATACAAAAAAGAAGGCATGTTTGTTAGTTTCTACTCTTCATTATGAAGTTTCACAATGGACGGGTTTATACCATACGATACTCTTACAACCAAACTTTCTATGAAGAGTTTATATTTATGTGTGCGTGTAACATAATATTTTTATTTATTTTTTCATTTTCTTTTATTCAGGAAAATAACAGTGTATAAAAGTAAGTAGCCAAACAAGATAGATATACAAATTACACCAGAGACAATTTTCCACTAAATGTTAACATCAAGATTATCTAAATGATAAGAGACAGAAAAAAAAACGAGAAAAGAAAGAGGATAGGAAGGGAGGGACCAGGAAGGGAAGGAGGAACATAGGAAAAAAAAATACATTATGTTGATGAGTGTCCACGTATTTAACAAATTTACCAGTACGATATTTGAAGTTGAGACAGGTACGTTGGTATGAATAAGTACAAGTGCAAACAGTAGATAATAAGTAATAAATTTTAAATAATAATAATTATTAAATTTTAAATATTATGTGTTAAATATCGCCCTCTTTAACAAATTTCTGAATCCAATGTTCGATTCAGCGAAGATATCTATTGATGCGTATCGATCATCGTAAACCCTACACACACGGTTTAAGAAAGAGTTTTTACGGTAGTTGTTATTGCAACGGCTAATGTGAAACAATGGGGACTGTCTTGTCGTTCTTGATGGGTTCCGGAAATGTATTAGTTGGACCAAGTCCATGCAGTTTAATTTGTTGTTTAAGATTTTATGTAGGAATACTAGATCATGGTACATCCTTCGATCAGCCAAAGAAGTAAAGTTGTACGATTGGTGAACGTTGATGCCGTAAGAATTGTGTAATAATATGTGTAAATGTGTGTTGTTATTGAATAATCGATCGGCAGAATTGGAAATGCGATTCCGTTAATTTTATCCCAAAGGAAAATGGTGACGCAGCCGGGAATTGAACCCGGAATATTACATTTGGGGATGTCGACTACAACGGGCGAACCCGTCACCTCAGGAACTTTTAACGATAATGATCGCTCTGTCTCCCGTGAAGTGAGCGTAGTTGTAGAAGACTTTGGGAGGATACAAATCTACCGTCCAGCAAAGCCACGAACCCACCAAAGGCCAACGCATTAAGGCGAGGCACAGGGAAGGTAAACCAGTGGACCACCTCGGCCCCTGACTACCATGTTTGGCAGGATATCTCCGTCTGGAATTAACCTTCAGGATACCTCCGTCCTCGCGACTGGTTACAGGTACGAAGTCGGCGGCCTCTACCTGTGTAATACAGCGGTAATTCAAAATGACTTTATCACGGACCTGGGCGTCCTTCGCCCGTTATGCCACTCGAGATCGGATGGACTATAGGTCGTTTCAAGAGTGGCATGACAACAGGTCAACACCCTTTCCCGCTGCTTAGGAGACAGTATATTTACATAGTCTTCGTTTTCTTACAGTAATTAATCAGATTGCACAACCGATTGGCCGACGCCGCGCGGTGCGCAAACCATCCAGTAGCGCCGGAGGGTAATCCCCCAGATGAACCGACCCACCAGCAACTAGGGTTGTCGACTACAGCGGGCGATCCTGTCACCTCAGGAAGTTTTAACGATTAGTCGTTCTATCTCCCTGGAGTGAGCGCAGAAGACTTGAGGACAAAACAGTCCACCATCTAGCTACGCCACAAGCCCGTAAGAGGCCAACGCCTTAACCGCGAGAGAGCCAGGAGTGTTACCCGGCGGGCTTACACTCACGCCCTTACTTCCAAATCGTGACCAGATTACTCCAGTCTCTCGATTGGTTACGAGTTCGAGGTCGCTTGCGCGGTCCTCTCCCTTACGAAGCGGTGAAACGGTGTATTACCGAATCTATCGCGGACCACAGCGTCCTTTGCCCGGCTGTTCACCCAGGATCGGATAGCCGATGGTCGTTTCAAGAGCAGTCGCCGTAAGGTCCGCAACCACCCTCGCTCTATAGGAAACAGAACTACTTCCAGACTCCCCCGACTATTAGTCAGAGTGCACAGTCTATTGGCTTACTGTCCAGGAGCGCCAGAAGGTTGATTCCCAGGGGAAACTGACCATAAGGCCAGAGTCCTACCCAGGCTCGCACTTCATGCGTGGAGGCCGTCGGATAGGTGTTGACCCGTGATTGTGACCAACCCTGAAGGCCAACTCAGCAAGGGCCCATTAACTCCCCACCAGCAGTTAGACTTGAGATGCAGGAGTCCTTCCCGAAGTAGTCGCTCACACGGGAAGGCTACTGAATAAGAGCTGAATCGTGAATTGTGCCGACCCGAGAACACATTGAATCTTATGGCCCAAGCTGCACGAAACCATTCGCTACTAATTTACAATGTAAGATCAGGCGACCTAGCCACTATGCAACCTTGAATGTTTGGGCCTGTTTGAATGAAATATACGAAAAAGTAGGATGAGTATGTGACAATAAAGGCATCGTCTAATGGGGAGCCACTACGTCTAATGAGGAACTGCTCAACAAACTTGAACGTTTGCAAAATGTATTCATACGATTCATCTTTGGTCTACGTAAGTATGATCACGTGTCCGACTATAGGGCAGAGTTAAAGTGGTTGCCAGTACGCCAAAGAAGAAATGTTCATATACTTGCTCTCCTATATCGTGTACTCTCCCAATTGCCACGATCCTATCTCCACGAGCTTTTTGAACCACTAAGTTCACACGGTCTCGTACTTCGGTCAGCCTCTGACAGTTTATTAAAAATTCCGAGTCATAATAGTGATTTCTATTCCTATTCTTTCTGTGTCCATGGTGCAAGACTCTGGAACGATTTCCCAGCAAATATACGAAACTCGCCTTCTTTACCATCGTTTAAGACTCTCCTTAAGGATTACTACCTTTCTAAGAAGTAACCAGTTCTTCCCTTTCTCTTCTGTTCCTCTCCCAATTTGCTCTCCTCGGGCATTATTAGTTTTAAATTCTTCCAAGTGTCTGAATGTTTGGTAATAATCTTTATTTTCACAATGCGCGCATGTACCACTGTGTTTAGGTTAGTTGTAAGACATTGCCATGTGGCAATAAGCTCGCCTTTTTGTATACGAATCAAGTGCAAATAGTTTATTATTATTATTATTATTATATGTGAGCAAACCTCGCCAGGGAACAACGTTGTAAATCATTATCATAGCAATAACTAGCTTTGACATACTGAATCGCCCGTCATTACCATCAATTTTAATTCTCATCTTATCCCGTAGATATTATCTATTCATTCATATGATCGGTGAAGCGCTTTCAATATCCGCCTAACTACAATATAATTATGTTCATATTAAATTTGATGCCGAGCAATAACAATGAGATGATGGACGACAGATGTGCAATAAGACTACCTGCCTACGTTGAATCGCAATGTGAGGCAGATTGCGCCTTTCTAAAATACGTCCCTATTTAATTTAATCCGACGGATTTACAGCCTGTCAATCATAACTAATGACTGGGATATAGCTAAGTGTAGTATATGAGAGGCTGCGCTTGTGATAATACTAAAGAGTACGAGTATATAATGTGTTCTATTCCTTTCCTTATATTATACCAACAGGTAAATATATTAAAAACTAGATGACCCGGTGAACTTCGTACCACCTAAAATTGATTTGATAGTAACTTTTTCATAAGCGTTTATTAATCATAATCAACCTTCCAAATCCAATTCATTGAAATCTATAATATGGCCGAATCATGTACGGTTTGAGTTTCGTTTGGTGATGAAATGAAAGTCGTTTGTAATTAAAATAAATTCGATGTATTTAATTTGCATGATGAAATATAAATGCCTTTTCAACTTTTCCGACTTTTTCGGCTTATTCGACTTTTTCAACTTTTTCGACTTTTTTGCATTTTTTGACTTTTTGGACTTTTTTGACTTTTTCGACTTTTTTGACTTTTACGACTTTTTCGACTTTTCCGAATTTTTCGACTTTTTCAACGTTTTCTACTTTTTCGACTTTTTCGAATTTTTTGACTTTTTTGACTTGTTTGACTCTTTTGACTTTTTGGACTTTTCGACTTTTTGAAATTTTACACAATCGCACGGAATGACTAACAGTTATGGATGGCGTAGTTGTCAAACAATAGGATCGCCGCGAACGCCAGCCATTGAAAGTGGCCCATTTCCCAAAATGACCAATTTCGATTTTTTCGATTTTCAGTTGTTTCTTTTAATTTTTCCTAAATATTTTTTTTTCTAAACCACCCCTGAATCAAGACAAACAAAACAAAAAAAAATAATTCGAATCGGTCAAGTCATTTGCGAGATCTTGCGAGACTAACGCACGGCGATTCATTTTTATATATATAAGAAGATAGATAAAGAGATAATAATAAACACGACTGCGTTATAGAAACTGATCTATTGTAGGTATATATATATTTATTCATATTGTTTTTTATGAAATCAGAGACTATCGAAGTTGTTTGACATTGTGAATAAGATAAAAAAACAAATTTACCGCGTGAATTTTGTAGCACCCGACCTTTCGGCGACGTTGCAGACACCGTTGTCTAAGGTCTATAGACCCTAGACAATGGCGGCTGCAACGTCGCCGAAAAGTCGGGTGCTACAAAATTCACGCAGTAAATTCGTTTTTTATCTTATTCATAATTGTTTTTTTTTTGTTAAAAATACATGTAGTTTATGAATAGATGTAGGTATAGATCCATAAAGATAGACGTATATTTCCGGAATGTACTCAATCGGACCTCTTAGTTCACACTAAACACGATATATTTATGTAAATTAATTGACATTTGGATATTTAGGCAAGTATTTTTTGACATTTGAAGAGTTTAGGAACCCTAAGCCACTCGGAAGCTTTTTACGAATACCACACACTTTTAAATAGGTTCAAGCGTTTAAAAGTTATGGCGGAATAAAGAACCAAAAAACATACATAGATGAACCCCGAAAACTTACCTCTTGTTTTTTTGTTAGGCAGTCTTGTAAAAACCACGTCTCTCCGCAAGAGAGCTGTCATACAAATGTTCGGATAAAAAATCACCAAAAATATTCTTGGAAAACAGGAGATTTTTAACAGGAGTTATTTTACTAAGGTTGAAATAATCTACACCATCTTTGATTCAGGCCTTTGATTCTGAGAAAAAAAATATCAGTTAGGTTAAATATAAATTTTCCTGGATAACAAAGACCTAAACCACAAAAGTTGTAAATGATTTTTAACGGTGTTATTCGTGTAGAAGTATCATCTGTAAAAAAACTCGTAATGTCTAAAATGAAATGCAGAAAACTGGCAAAAATTCCATGATTTTTTTTTTTTTTTTTTTATCCTTTTGGGTCAGGTTAGCGTTAGAGATTTTGATTTAAAATAGAGGGCTTGATGTACGACGGGCGTACAAAAAAATGATAACGAGTGATAGAGTCTCTTTCGAACCATACCATACTAGACACTTAGGGTATTCAAAAATAAAATAAAGGGATGGTTCTCGAGTCATACATCAAATGTTAGAAATTATAGTTTAATAAAACTTAGGTGCACAAATTATTAATATATTTTTAAATAGTATGTATGTTGATTATATTTTAACCCGTTGAGTATGAGTCAACCAAATCTGGTCGCGAAACAATTATCCGTTGAGTACGAGTCGACCAAATCTGGTCGCGCGTTTTTTTCACTTCTTTGACGTTCTCATATTTATTCATAATTATCTAATTGTTTTACAAAATGATATTTCAATATTCTATATTCGAAATTTCAATGCAATCATTGTGCAGTTGTTCTTTTTATGATTGGTGTAGTAGTTTCGTAGTTATAGTACTTTAAGTCGATGTCGCCGAAAATCCTGCAAAAGAGACAGATGCATCCATGAAAATACCCATTTACTCCAAGGGTTAACATTCAACTAATTACCAATTCATTTTGTTGTTAGGTATATATTGTTTTGACAATGAATTGTACTTTATTTTATATTACTTTTTAAATTTCTTAACTTATATTAAATATTATTTATTGACTTTTTTATTTTATATATTAAACATTTATCTTACTCTTTACTTTAGTTTTAAGTAAATTCTCTGATTGTCTCGCTCTATTTGATTGTTTTTTTAATAACCATTTTTTAGGGCAAGTTAGTTTTATGAGCATTTTAATCAAACTTTTACATAATTTATTGTAAAATTAGAGTCCTGTCCATCCTAGAACAGGCTAGTCCCAGTTGGGTGACAGAATCAAATAAGCAAAAGGTTAAGGTTTTGCCATTCGGTTCCTGTTATTTTTATATGCAAAAACAATGTTTTATAGTAATTAATTCTTAAATAAATAATAAATAAATAAATATAAAAATATGTCCTGGCATTTACCGCCATTAAATCTGTTATTGTCTAAAATATATTTTTGCCTTTTGTTAAAATAAGTGTATATTGTTTGCATCTTTAATCGGAAAAAAATAATTTGCTTGAAAAAAAATGTATGGAGCGAGTAATTTATAACTTAAGGGATGTATTAGGGGTTGAAGCTCCCCCATATTCAATGGTTGTACGTTGGTGTGCGAGATTTAGGCGAGGACAAACTTTAACTAACGATAACCACCGCACGGGTCGCCCTACGGCTGAAGACATGCTTAAGCAAGGGGAAAAATTTCTGAAGAAGTAAGACTTCTATAGGTAGTGCGCATAGTATTTTACATGATCGCTTAGGGTTGAAAAAGGTATCAGCACGCTGGGTACCTAGAATGCTCACGGACGCACAGAACAAGACTGAAGACTTCGCAACGCTCTTTGCATCTGTTACAAGACGATCCTGATTGGTTCTTGACTCAATTCGTAACTATGGACGAAATATAGCTTCACCATTACGATCCGGAAACAAAACGGCTATCCATGACCCGGAAACGACTATCATCTCCAACTCGTTGGTCGTGATGAGTGAATATCTTGATCGTGGAGCTACTACATATAACAGGGGCTGTATAAACTCGCTAAAACTATGATATTTTGTTTCACCAACGATGACTGCATAGACTGTTACAACATATTACTAGGCAACAAATTACTAGGTCTACGATCAAACAACCGATTTGTCCCTATTCTGCAAAATTTTGTAGCAATCAATAAGACATTACCATAATGTATAATTCTTATTATTATAGATAATAAATGATCGCGCTTGTTATAGCCAATACATTGAAAAGCGACGCTTTGTAAGACGCTTTAACATGACATAATTTTCTTCCCAGATTTCTTGAAAACACGGTAATTTTATTAAAACCTCTATTTTTTAAAATTGTTTTTCACTTAGTTGCTGGTGAAATACAACATCTTTTATGATTACAAGAACGGTTATCACGTTGCGCCCGCTATCTCCGCCTCAATTATTGAAGGAGACTGATAAATGTGCGCCAAACTATTAGTGAAAGCATTCCGCTCGGAAATAAACGAAGATTTTAACGAGAAATATTTATGTGCATATCATTATTCGAGATGCATTAAAACGAGGCACGGAAGATACATGAAGTCGTGAATTAAAAAACACCCGATAGTAAAAGTAAGAGGACTTTCGCAGAAACATGCAATAAACAATATGTTACTGCAAATTAATTTCTCACGATTTCCAGTGGTTTGTTGACCAGGCCGGGCCATCAATACATGAAGATGGCCGACCTCATCAAAAATTAAAGAAAATTGGTCAAGGTTTTAATAAGATGTGTCGTTTTAAATTTTGTCTCATTTATGAACTGTCAAGCATAATTATAAATAGGATAGAAACGAATTTATCGCCTGAAATTTATAGCACCCGACGTTTTGGTGACGTTGCAGCCGCCGTTGTCTAGGGTAGAATTATATTGTCAAGTATAAATCCGTAATTCTGTAACTAATCACCGTGCACATCGGTATTGCTATATACTTTTTAATAGTCTGTAACTTTTGAATAGTACTTACATACAAATGCCTATCCTACTTATTTTATGGATTGCCTATTTAAGGAATTGGAGGGCTTATTGAAAACCTCGATACAAACACATTGATTGGGAGAGTAATGATGATGATGATGATTAACATCTCGGAAAAAAGTATCTCGGAAATCGGTGAACTGTCAAACTTTGTTATCCTTGTGATATCATGATGAATTATTGATTCTGTATGCCGCACAGGCAGTAAACAATAATACCGATATTCTTAATAAATTATGCGCGACACAGCCCTTCCGAGCATACCCGTTGGCTTACTGACATTTGTATGTCTCGGGCGCAAGCTCGTCTACTGTGTCTTTTACTATGTGAGCATCTTTGTCGATAAGAGATCTCGACGAACGGACAATAACAATTTCATCATAATTATTTTTTTCGTGTTTCTCGGTATATTGTGCAGCACCATCAATCACCAGAGTCGCAATATATCAATTTGATTTCAGCAGAGGTTAGTAAAACGCTGCGGGTGAATTTGAGTCAAATTAACCATCATTAAATTGGTCAGCGAAATTGCAGTTATCTGAATCTAACACGGTAAAACTAACTATCTAATAATATATATGGCAGGAATGGATATACTTAGTTTATTTTTTTATGTGAATACGTCTAGAAGTTGACGCCGAATAATAATCTTCAAAAAAAAAATTTATTTATTTATTAAATGAATGTAATATAATAAATAAAGGTAAAGCACGAGATATAATTTCCTGCAGCATTACAAAAAATGTGTTTGAACCAGTAGCGAAAAATGGAGCATACTGCAGCATCTTGGTGACTACGTCAACACCGCCTAACTAGGCCTATTCCAGTACTAAGGCAGGTGTACCAGGAAATATTTTACCTGTACACACAAAAAAATATCAAAAATTCTAAATTATGCCTGTGTCATAAACATATAAAAAAAATAAATTAAAATATCATAAAAAAATATTTGAAATTATAGTCATAAAATTATGGAGTAATTAGAAAAAACGAAATCATAAAATAATAAATAGTATATAAAAATAAATAGTATGTAAAATAAAAATAAAAATCATACTAGACAATCAAATAATTTGTGGCTCTTTTCACGGCCTTCATTTATTAGCCACATATGGATCTGCTTCTTAAAGGAGTCTTTAGTCTGAATTCTCAAGTTGTTATTATTATTTTGACCTAAAATGAATCCAATAGAATTTTAATATGCCCTGGGGCCCAAAACAGTAAAATGCCTTTGACCAAAGGAGGCCATCATTCGGGAAATATCTATTTTGTTGCCAACGGATCGTCGTGTTGTATGTATTTGTTGTGAGAATGTCCTGTTGTATTGGAATTGAATAAAATTTACACAGAATTTTAAGTAGAGCCGTCTCAAATCCCCAAACAATTTTTCCGATAAGTACCCGTAAGGCTTACGCGTGATGATTTTTATGATTAGTTTCTGTGCCACCTCTGCAGGGTAAATAGTAGTTTTTGCACAGGCTCCCCAACCAATGATTCCATAGCTTAGAATACTTTGGCACAAGGCATAGTACGTCATTTTCAATGTCTTAATAATCTTTGGGAACTTTAAAAATCTTGATGTAACGTTTTAATTAAGATACAAAAGCATCGAATAATTTAGAAACTAAACGTCGATGGGGATGGTTTTATTATAATTCTAGGGATTTATTAAGTTGCAATTGAAAGACATATCTCTCGTCGAAAATAATGCCTAGATACCCATTGGCCGACATAGGCGGCCATGACATTGATTCTAAATTTCCATCATATTCAGGGAGCGTCTCGTCGCGGTCGTGGAGATATTAAGTTCGCGGTCATAGTGTTACTAACTAGTAAACACGTGCTTGCTGTTTCGAATGCCGTAATTTCAAAATAATCTTGATTCAAATTTCCCAATTATTCTACCGTTAACAAAGCGATTTTTTGGAAAAAAATGTGAACACCGTTTTTTTAATAAAAAATAATAGCACTTTTTAATTGTTCTTGGTCGGCTGTGAAACACCTATTACTATATATTACACTCAATTTTGTTCCAAGGAAATACATGCAGTAATTCAAATGAGGTTCAGGGTCTCGGTCAGATAGATGACGAGAGCGCCGTGTAGTTAGTGCTTCTGTATTTATTCAAGAAATCGTCACGATTCGTAACTCCGACATACTACAAAACAAGTAATAACACCGAAGACTATCGCGGTTGTTTGACATTATAAATAGGATAGAAAACGAATTTACCGCGTGAAATTTGTGGTTTTCGGTTTGCGGCCTACCCGCAAAACAACGGACTGACAGCTCTTCAGTCTACCCTAGACAACGGCGGCTGCAACGTCACCGAAACGTCGGGTCCTACAAATTTCACGCGGTAAATTCGTTTTATATCCTATTTATAAGTAATAACACCTTTCTGATTCTGTATTAACAAATAAGTTACAGGTAAATAAAGTTTTTTTATTAAATCTTTTATACCTTACGAGAAATATGTAGAAAAACATCGATAAAAATGAGCCAAAGTGAAATCATTTTCTTAAACCGATTTTTAACACGATAATAAATCGATAAATCGTTTCAACAAGTTAGATGTTTTTTTAACCCTTGGAGTAAATGGGTATTTTCATGGATGCATCTGTCTCTTTTGCAGGATATTCGGCGACATCGACTTAAAGTACTATAACTACGAAACTACTATACCAATCATAAAAAGAACAACTGCACAATGATTGCATTGAAATTTCGAATATAGAATATTTAAATATCATTTTGTAAAACAATTAGATAATTATGAATAAATATGAGAACGTCAAAGAAGTGAAAAAAACACGGAACCAGATCTGGTCGTATCATACTCAACGGATAATTGTTTCAGAACCAGATTTGGTCGTATATGGGTTAAATATGTTAATTCTGTAAACTAAACTTTGAGTTTAAAACAGCAACTGTTAGTAATAAATTAGCAAACATCTAAAGCAGTTGCAGCCGCTGTTGTCTAAGGTAGAACGATAGAGCTGTCAGTCTAACCTAGACAACGGCGGCTGCAACGTCGCCGAAAAGTCGAGTGCCACAAAATTCACGCGGTAAATTCATCTTTAACTTATTTATAATGTAAAACAAACGTGATAGTCTCCGATTTCATATCTAAAGCGGTGTTTTTCGGCATTTTTAGATCGCGACCCTCTTTTTGGTAAATAAAATAAAACTCTTACGAGACCTTCTAAGACTGTTACTTAGTTCTGTCGATCCCCCTTAGTCTCTTCCACAGCTGTAACTGTATTCAATTTTCTTGTAAAAACAATGGCGAAAACCACATTAATTTTAACTGGATTTTGCTTTTAAATATGTACTACCTGTTTCCATCTTAGATCGACAAAATAAATAGCAAAAAACACATAATAAATATGTTTCTTTTCTGAATCTGTAAATGTTTGCATATAGTATTTTTTTATTTTTAATATTATCGTCTTTTATTTTTAGAAAGCCCGCGACTCACCAGGAGTCTCTTCGCGACCCCCCAGGGGTTCGCAACCCCTGGTTGAAAAACTTTGATCTAAAGGTTACCGACTATTTTTCAACTCTTTCAATCTGTGATTAAAATTATATGTTTGCTTTTATATCACTACAACCAGTATATGGTCCTTATAGCGAAAGCTTCCTTTGAAAGTTTATACTGAATTTCGTCACATAAATGTTTATTTACAACATATTTAGTTCTTCGACTACCTATCCAAATACAGGGTTAGCCATGTTAGGTGGACCCATCTGGCAACACTGTAACTTTGAAAGGAGAGGTTAGAATGACTAAGATAGCAGGTGTTTGAAACGTCAGCCTTAGTAAATTACTATGGACTAGTACACACCAGTCGAACGCGCTAAAATTTTTGAGCTGTACACTCAAAATAACGTATCAAAAGAGAAAACTCAACGTGCATGGAGAAAAATAAAATAAAGTGAAAAGTGCGCCGTCAAAGAACACAATAAAGCGTTCTACGCCATCGAAACCCTCAAATTACACTGGTCAACACATTTTTTGTCCCTTTAACAAAAGTAATTAAATCTTATAGGAAATTTCACGCTGATTTCAGATATGTAATTAGTTTTTTTCTATTACGTCAGGTTTTTATGGAATTTATGGAGTTTTACTAAAATATATATAAATACATATTTTTTCGTGTGTTACACTGGTCGACATTTTTTTTTTAAAGTGCTGTCCCTAAAGCATAGCTAATTTTTTTATATGTATTTACTATCCTTAAACACAAAATGAAACAAAAAAAAAATTTTACAGGTCAGGTTTTTTTATTATTTAACAAAGTGTTTTTACATAATTCTGTCATAATATTACGGGTACTTACTTGACAAAATTTCAAATTTAATTCAATTTAATTTGTTTTCCTCCTGATTTGCGCTTGTGAGTATCTTGAGAGTCTCTCTGCAGGGTCCAGCAATAGTCAGCCAGCATAGATGGGCTCCACTTTCCTTGGTATCGCTTCTCCATAGCCGCAATGTCCTGGTGAAATCGTTCGCCGTGCTCGTCACTGACATCTCCCATATTTTCGGGAAAAAAAATTAATTGAGAGTGAAGAAAGTGTATTTTTAGTGACATGTTATATCCCGAATTTTTATAGGCCATGAGCATTTCAGATACAATGCTGATATAGTCTTCACTTTTATGATTTCCAAGAAAGTTCTAGACAACATTCTTGAAGGCCGACCAAGCGGCTAGCTCATCTGGTCTCAACACTGTTTTAAAATTCAAATCAGTCAAGATCTCCCTTATTTGTGGTCCCACGAATATTCCTTCTTTAATTTTTGCGTCGCTGATCTTAGGAAACTTTTGCTTTAAGTAAGTCATGCCATTTCCATGCTTAGACAAGCCTTTTACCAAATTTTTCATCAAACCCAATTTAATGTGTAAGGGTGGAAGTAAGATATCTTTAGATTTTACTAAGGGAACATGGTGAACATTCTTCGTGCCAGGTATAAGGTGCTCTCTAGTAGACCAGTCCTTCTTGGTATAATGGTTTTTCCTGTCTCTGCTGTCCCACTCGCACAGAAAACAACAATACTTTGTGTATCCCGTTTGCATTCCTAGTAGAAGCCCTATTACTTTTATTAGATCACCACATATTTTCCATTCGTATTTTACGTATTTTATCTTTGTTAACAGCAGCTTCATGTTGTCATAGTTCTCTTTCATGTTTGCAGCATGACCAAGGGGAATGGACGGTTGAGTATTTCCGTTGTGAATTAAAACAGCTTTCAAACTTACTTTTGATGAGTCTACGAAAAGTCGCCAATCTGCTGCGTTATGTTGCAAGCCAAGAGCTGCGAACAGACCTTCAATGTCTTGACAGTAACATAAAGTGTCTTCCATGACATAATAAAGAACCAAGAGACGATGCCGGTTTCTAAAGTGCGTGATTTTTGTACCTTTTTCGAGAAGATTCCAGTGCTACAAGCGCGAACCCAACATTTCTGATTGCAGTTTTGATAAATTCAGGTCACGTACCAGATCATTTAGGTCATTTTGGTTCAACAAGTGAGGCTTCGCAGAAGTAGACACCTCCACAGAGAACTCAGAATCCGACTTTTCAGTATCAATGATATTGAAGAAGTCCCTCTTTTCTGCCAAAAAGTGAGAGTGTGGTGAGAAATTTGTACTGATATGATCTTCGGACCGCTATTTTTCAAAGAGGTCAGTGCCAAAGCAACAACCGTCAATCAGGTGAGTTATCGGGATATGATAACCCATTTTTGATGCCAATTGTTCCTGAAAATGGTATGGAGCACTTCTGGGTTTAAAAAGATGGCGCACCACCTCATACAGCTCGTGCCACAATCGATTTTTTGAAGCCATTGTTCCCCGGTCGCTTAATATTTAAAAAATGCTGATTTCGACTAGCCTCCGCGTTCGCTCGATTTGACACCGCCAGAATTTTTCCTCTAGGGCTACTTGAAGTCAAAGGTATCAATAAGCGAAGGACGCTACACGAAATTAAGGTCAGCATCCTCTAGGAAATACCTGAATACCGGCCGAAACATTGGCAAATACGATGAAAAATGCAAAAAAAAAAGACACATTTTGCCATTCGAGCTAAGGATGATCACTTACGCGATATAATCTTCAGAAAGTGATGTATTCAAATCTTCTTAAACCATATTAAATGATTTTTAACTTGAACAGCAAAATATGTGTTTTTTTCATGTTTTTTTGTTGTTAAATAAATGGGTCCACCTAATATGGCCTAATATAACCCTGTATAATTTATAGCAGAAAAAATCGTAAGAATGGTAATTAAATCACCCTCACGAAAAGTGCCTCTTGCCTGTCGCCGGACCTTAAAACGCACGATACAAATGAATAATTTAATATAAATATATCTCAAGTTCGTAAACAAGTCAACGATCGCGTAATTTTACGAAATACGACTTGAGGTCAGCGTAGCCACACGTGTGTTTACGAAGTTTATAAGATGATAAATTTTATTATTATTACTTTTACGGTCATTTCATAGTTAATAATATCTAATTTGAATTTCACATCGCGGTGCGCAGCTTAAAAAATGTCTTGCCGGTACTTTCTTTTCGTAGATGCTACTTATTTCTCGTTAATATTACTAGTTAAAAGTGGAAATATTTAATGGAGCTAATTGCATTGTCGAAACTAGTAGTATGATGAAATTTGAAACGTAATTTTCAAAACGCTATACCTATCAGTGCTCGGATCGGTTTATATGATAGGTCAATAGCAAAAACACATTTTTAAAACAAGCTTTTATTAAAATGGTCTGTCCCGAGCCAACCCTGGGTGCAGCAGCCATGTCATAGTGGAACTTAGAACGAGCTATCATAGTTGAATTATACAGAATTTCGTGTTTGTGCTGTTGACTGTTGAGGAGTCCCCTGGTTAGAAGCCAACCCTAGGTGCAGCAGCCCTGTCGCAGTGAAACTTAGAACGGGCTGTCATTATTGAATGCGTATACAAAATTTCGTTTCTGTCCACGACTGGGCTTACAGCCGCAAACAGTGTTCACAGAGTCCGTTCCAGCTTAGCCCCTCTTCGAGTCTTCCAGATGGTAGGTGAACCGTAAGTTGAACCAACCTTGATTACTGTTTCACTATTCCTGACGATATTACAAGTATTATTTGTATTATATTAACTAGTTTGGTGTGTGAGCGAGAGGGTTGTTCGCGATCGGTTCTCTCTCCATCCCGCTTTCGTCGCGGTGAAAGTTGTCAGGCCTGCATCTTGCAATTCCCGCAGCCGCCCGGCGATGTGGAACAATGTCGGAATGACTTTTGGTGGGCGAAATATGCGCACAAGTGGGACGACACAATGTATAATTACGATAAAGGCATCGAATACCACCTTCACACCGCAAATTGCATCATTACTCATGCGAGCGAAAGGTGAAGAGTCGCTGTGCGCAAATATATTTGAACATTAAGACGTCTAGATCATGCGCTCTTAGATGAGAAACGTTAAAAGAACATTACCGGTATCATATCCCTCACAGTGCACACATGTGAGGGATATGATATTTATATTTATATATAACACACCATTCCTTGCGAAAGCTTCCATGTTGAATATGAGTAAAAGAAGGCAGCTCCATCTTGCGACCCTTGTACTCAAGGTAGTACGCAATAAACAGCCGCGATATATTTACTCGATTATGACGTGGTCCCGTAACCGGCATGTCCATTCAACACGGGCACGTGAACAACTTGCTATAATACCCAAGCACAAAACTACACATTTCCAGTGCAGCTTTTCGTATTATTCTGCGGTTGTATGGAATCGGTTGGGAATGGCTTTGCGATCGAAATCAATTGCAGTATTTAAGGACCACTTTAAAAGTTTATTATTAAAGAAAGATATTTAGATGTCATAATTTGTTTTTTTTTAAGCTATTGCATAGCTTTTATCGCGGGGGCCAGCGCGGCGACCGAATGAAGAAATTTCTTAACGAAAATCAATGATTTTAAACTGATAATTACGTCTAAACGAGTACTGCTTATGATTCGAAAAAAATATATGGTAAACAAGAACATTTTCCTAATATTCCTAGCTTTGAATATTTTAGATTTTATTTATATTACATAGTGTAATTAATTTGTGAAATTAGGTCTAACCGAACACAAAAACGACTACTACGCAAATACTATCTGGCGTATTATTATGAAACCTGCACCATATAAAGATAATTTAATTATCTATCTTTTTATCTACGATTTTTTTCGAATAATTTGTTTTTTATGCTTTATCGAATAAAAAATTCTTGCGCGGCGCTCTATCGGAAGACGTTTCAATTATTCCGAATCATTTGCTTTCGCAGCCGCAAATGATTCGGAATAATTTCAACGTTTTCCGATAGATCGCAGTTATCTGATATCAGAAAAAATAAAATAAATAAAATAAATAAATAATTATAATTGCATAAGTTGTTAAAAATGGTATGCAATAGCTTTACCGCGGCAGTCCCCGAGTGCCATACGTATTTTTTTTAATAACTATTTGCTAATTGGATTATTACTATTTTCTTCGTTAATTTTATAATTTGTAACGTGATTATTTGATGTTAAATATCTTGATTTTGACTATTTTTGATTTATTATATGTAGATTTAAAAATTTATGTAATTACGTCATTTTCTTTTAACCCTTGGAGTAAATGGGTATTTTCATGGATGCATCTGTCTCTTTTGCAGGATTTTCGGTGACATCGACCTTAAAGTACTATAACTACGAAACTACTACACCAATCATAAAAAGAACAACTGCACAATGATTGCATTGAAATTGCGAATATAGAATATTGAAATATCATTTTGTAAAACAATTAGTTAATTATGAATAAATATGAGAACGTCAAAGAAGTGAAAAAAACGCGGAACCAGATCTGGTCGTATCATACTCAACGGATAATTGTTTCAGAACCAGATTTGGTCGTATCATACTCAACGGGTTAATATCATTTGATGTTAAATATTTTGATTTTGATTATTTCGATTTGTGTATTTATTGGATTATGATTATTGGGATTTTTTATTTTAAGATTTATTTGATTTGGTTATTTTATTTTAAAATTATATATTTACCAATAATTAATAGGTGTGTCCTGAAAACCAGGATAAGAGATATCCTGAGGATACCCCTAATTTGCAGCGTTTGTAGCTTTATTTCATAGTCTTTGTCTATTTACAGTTTTAATTTTTAACCTGTGTTCTTTTTGTGTGATTTTTAATTTTTAATTGTTAATTTTTAATCTGTAATTCTTGTTTTTTTCTATATGTTTTTTATAACGACAGCTGCAAATAAATATTTTTCGTTAGGTCTAGTTATTTTAGATCTGTAATTATGATTTTTGAAATAATAAAGGATTTGATTTTATATATATATATATATATATATATATATATATATATATATATATATATATATATATATATATCTATATATATATATATATATATATATATATATATATATATATATATATATATATATATATATATATATATATATATATATATATATATATATATATATATATATATATATATATATATATATATATATATATATATATATATATATATATATATATATATATATATATATATATATATATATATATATATATATATATATATACATATATACATATATATATATATATATATATATATATATATATATATATATATATATATATATATATATATATATATATATATATATATATATATATATATATATATATATATATATATATATATATATATATATATATATATATATATATATATATATATATATATATATATATATATATATATATATATATATATATATATAATATATATATATATATATATATATATATATATATATATATATATATATATATTGATGATTCGCAGTAAAATAAAATTAGTAAAAGCTACTTGAACAGCAGCGAAGGAAATCCCAGCTTGGATTGGGAAACGCTTATGTTTGAATGAGATATACTTACGGATGTGCACGACTTTCGATTGTGCATGTTAGTTTTTGGGTCCCTTTACCGTCGACGAACGATCACTCATCATCCATATATCTCAAAAATCGAGCTTTACCTTTTGCAACACAAAATGCCTCCAATTGAGGCAAATTAAAGCGAAAAAACTAAAATAAAACACTTTGATCACATCGGCAAAGGCCGTTTCATAAATGGAGGATGACGTTTCGAAATAATTCAAAATTTCGGACGTTTCCAACATTTAAAATATGACATTATTAGGCTGCGTTAGTTATCACGAGCCATTAAATCGAAATAAAAACAAAA